>CM071790.1:9898640-10498640 GCA_036559045.1 Platycarya longipes | reverse complement strand
CCTCTTCTGGTTTGGACGCCCTCGCTTCATTCTCTTCCTCATTCACTTTGTTCTCTTTCAGGTATATTTCTCATATATCATGTAATTTTTTTTTTTTTTTTTATACATTTAAGAAATGAGATTTCGAACTTCAAACTTAATTTCATTTTGGAGGCTGGGAGTGCATGCCAAATATCAGGCCTACATATGTAGGCCTTTGGCACTTAATCTAGCATGCATGTGTTGACTCTTTGCTCAATTTGATAATCCCACATCGGTGGGGTTTATACATTTGGGCAAACTCATTAGTTATAAAAGGAGGCCTAGCCTCCTTAGTTAAAATACACCAGTCAGAAACTTATCTAATAACTTTTGACTTTAGTAAAATTCCTCTGTTGTCCTTTTTATATGTAAAAGGAAGAGAGGTGAAAGTTAGAGTTTTACTAGTGGGAAAAGTTTTGTGGGTGTCGTTGGGGTGAGGAGAAAAATTGTGTGATTGTAACAATTTTTCACATAGTGTATTTTCTTTTCTGGGTCTGGTGGTTTTTCTCCTGGTTTGGGAGTTTTCCACGTAAATTCTTATGTTGTGTTTATTTCTCTATTTTTCTTATTATTCTGTTAAAAGTAGATCCTGGTGGGGGAAATTTGGAAGCCCAGATTCCCAACAGTGGTATCAGAGCCACTAGGTTCTTTTTGCAGGGTGGAGCTTTGGTGTGGTAGTGTGAATACGTACGGTCTAAGGAGGTTCTGTCTAGGAGATTGGAAATTTTAAGTGTGTCCGTTGTGACCCTCCAATCTTTCCTGGGAACCTTGAAGTTCTGTCTAGGAAAGATCAATCTTTCCTGGGAACTTACTTAGTGGGTACTATTCATTTCTACGGTAAAATTCATCGAAATTATGTCAGGAGGTAGAGTTTCAAATCCTATCAGATTTGATGTGGAGAAATTTGATGGGAGAATCAATTTTGGTTTGTGGCAAGTGCAAGTCAAGGATATCTTGATTCAATCAGGATTACACAAGGCGTTGAAAAGTAGACCAATCCCTGAAGTCAGTAGCGGTTCAAGCACTACTGGTGAAACAAAAAGCAGATCTGGAATGAGCGATGAAGATTGGGAGGATTTGGATTTGAGAGCAGCAAGTGCAATTCGTCTGTGCCTGGCTAAGAATGTTCTTGCAAATGTGCATGGAATATTCACGGCAAAGGGACTCTGGGAAAAGCTCGAAGAGTTGTATCAGACGAAGGGTGTTTCGAATCGAGTGTACCTGAAGGAGCAGTTTCATACACTGCGGATGAGTGAAGGTACGACTATTTCAGACCATTTAAGTGTTCTCAATGGCATTGTCTCTGAGCTGGAATCTATTGGAGTTAAAATTGATGATGAGGATCAAGCCTTGAGGCTGATCTGGTCTCTTCCATCTTCCTATGAGCATATGAAGCCTATTTTGATACATGGGAAGGAGAAAATAATTTTTTCAGAGGTTACCAGTAAACTTTTTTCTGAAGAAAGAAGGCTAAGTGGTGGAAGTAATGGTTCACTTGAGAACTTAGCAGTGATGACAGCTGGTGATTGGAAGAGGAAGAACTCTATGAAGAAGAAAGTAGTTTGCTGGGTGTGTGGACAACCTGGGCACGTCAGAAGAAATTGTCCAAGAAGTGGAGCAGGTTCGGCAAGAGGTTCCAAGTCAGTAAATGGAGATACTGACAATGAAACTAATATCGTGTCTCTCTTTACAGAAGATGATGTCTGTTAAAAGGAGACATGTACATCCTCATGGCATGTCGCTAATTCCAAAGTTGCCATGATAGAGGATGTGTTAATGTTAGTTGTTCCACAAGTTTGCACACGGGCATTGGTTCGGCATTGATGCAAGGTGTGTGGTAGAAATTCATGTCGATGGCTGATGAACTTCCAGGAAAGCCAAACGTGGGAGTTGCACCATAATTTTTCAGCAAGATTATTTTCGACATGGGCCGAAGTGAAATGCTTGGAATTGGTTTATTCTGAGTGGTTATGCTTTTATGGTGAAGCATGATAGCGGAAGCTATGAAGATCCTCATTGCGGTGGAGCATGACTGTGGGATCAGTCAAAGTCGCAAGGTGGAGATTGTTGACTCTTTGCTCAATTTGATAATCCCACATCGGTGGGGTTTATACATTTGGGCAAACTCATTAGTTATAAAAGGAGGCCTAGCCTCCTTAGTTAAAATACACAAGTCAGAAACTTATCTAATAACTTTTGACTTTAGTAAAATTCCTCTGTTGTCCTTTTTATATGTAAAAGGAAGAGAGGTGAAAGTTAGAGTTTTACTAGTGGGAAAAGTTTTGTGGGTGTCGTTGGGGTGAGGAGAAAAATTGTGTGATTGTAACAATTTTTCACATAGTGTATTTTCTTTTCTGGGTCTGGTGGTTTTTCTCCTGGTTTGGGAGTTTTCCACGTAAATTCTTATGTTGTGTTTATTTCTCTATTTTTCTTATTATTCTGTTAAAAGTAGATCCTGGTGGGGGAAATTTGGAAGCCCAGATTCCCAACAGTGGTATCAGAGCCACTAGGTTCTTTTTGCAGGGTGGAGCTTTGGTGTGGTAGTGTGAATACGTACGGTCTAAGGAGGTTCTGTCTAGGAGATTGGAAATTTTAAGTGTGTCCGTTGTGACCCTCCAATCTTTCCTGGGAACCTTGAAGTTCTGTCTAGGAAAGATCAATCTTTCCTGGGAACTTACTTAGTGGGTACTATTCATTTCTACGGTAAAATTCATCGAAGTTATGTCAGGAGGTAGAGTTTCAAATCCTATCAGATTTGATGTGGAGAAATTTGATGGGAGAATCAATTTTGGTTTGTGGCAAGTGCAAGTCAAGGATATCTTGATTCAATCAGGATTACACAAGGCGTTGAAAAGTAGACCAATCCCTGAAGTCAGTAGCGGTTCAAGCACTACTGGTGAAACAAAAAGCAGATCTGGAATGAGCGATGAAGATTGGGAGGATTTGGATTTGAGAGCAGCAAGTGCAATTCGTCTGTGCCTGGCTAAGAATGTTCTTGCAAATGTGCATGGAATATTCACGGCAAAGGGACTCTGGGAAAAGCTCGAAGAGTTGTATCAGACGAAGGGTGTTTCGAATCGAGTGTACCTGAAGGAGCAGTTTCATACACTGCGGATGAGTGAAGGTACGACTATTTCAGACCATTTAAGTGTTCTCAATGGCATTGTCTCTGAGCTGGAATCTATTGGAGTTAAAATTGATGATGAGGATCAAGCCTTGAGGCTGATCTGGTCTCTTCCATCTTCCTATGAGCATATGAAGCCTATTTTGATACATGGGAAGGAGAAAATAATTTTTTCAGAGGTTACCAGTAAACTTTTTTCTGAAGAAAGAAGGCTAAGTGGTGGAAGTAATGGTTCACTTGAGAACTTAGCAGTGATGACAGCTGGTGATTGGAAGAGGAAGAACTCTATGAAGAAGAAAGTAGTTTGCTGGGTGTGTGGACAACCTGGGCACGTCAGAAGAAATTGTCCAAGAAGTGGAGCAGGTTCGGCAAGAGGTTCCAAGTCAGTAAATGGAGATACTGACAATGAAACTAATATCGTGTCTCTCTTTACAGAAGATGATGTCTGTTAAAAGGAGACATGTACATCCTCATGGCATGTCGCTAATTCCAAAGTTGCCATGATAGAGGATGTGTTAATGTTAGTTGTTCCACAAGTTTGCACACGGGCATTGGTTCGGCATTGATGCAAGGTGTGTGGTAGAAATTCATGTCGATGGCTGATGAACTTCCAGGAAAGCCAAACGTGGGAGTTGCACCATAATTTTTCAGCAAGATTATTTTCGACATGGGCCGAAGTGAAATGCTTGGAATTGGTTTATTCTGAGTGGTTATGCTTTTATGGTGAAGCATGATAGCGGAAGCTATGAAGATCCTCATTGCGGTGGAGCATGACTGTGGGATCAGTCAAAGTCGCAAGGTGGAGATTGTTGACTCTTTGCTCAATTTGATAATCCCACATCGGTGGGGTTTATACATTTGGGCAAACTCATTAGTTATAAAAGGAGGCCTAGCCTCCTTAGTTAAAATACACAAGTCAGAAACTTATCTAATAACTTTTGACTTTAGTAAAATTCCTCTGTTGTCCTTTTTATATGTAAAAGGAAGAGAGGTGAAAGTTAGAGTTTTACTAGTGGGAAAAGTTTTGTGGGTGTCGTTGGGGTGAGGAGAAAAATTGTGTGATTGTAACAATTTTTCACATAGTGTATTTTCTTTTCTGGGTCTGGTGGTTTTTCTCCTGGTTTGGGAGTTTTCCACGTAAATTCTTATATTGTGTTTATTTCTCTATTTTTCTTATTATTCTGTTAAAAGTAGATCCTGGTGGGGGGAATTTGGAAGCCCAGATTCCCAACAGCATGCATCATCATTTTGCTTTTAGTACATAATTAATTTGTGATTTCTTTTGATTAATTGCAGAATGCATTTCAACTGGCCTTCTTTGCATGGAGTGTGGTAAGCCTTGATTTCATTTCCATGCATATATTACAAAGTGTTCAGACGTAATATTAATGCCTCATATATATATATATATATATATATATATAATCTAATTTCATGTCGTATGCATTGATTTTCTTAATCTCTTTCAGTATGCATTTGGCATGAGCAATTGCTTCCATAAGCGCACTGAAGACATTGTCATCAGAATCTCAATGGGGTTAGTTTCATATTACATATATATCACACAAATACTGATGACTATTAAAATCCCCTTAACTTGTCGAATCATTACCGTTTTGATTAGGGATATATATATATAATATAATATTTAACTCTAAACGGTCTTGTCATTTTCTCGATCTTCAGGGTCATCATACAAGTTCTTTGCAGCTATGTGACTTTGCCTCTCTACGCTCTTGTTACTCAGGTACTGAGAAAATGAAATTAAGCAACATTCAATATTATTCTTAATTATGATGATCTCACCTTCTTGATATATTATATATACTGTACATACACACACACACACACATACAGAACTAGTTAATTAATTCAGAAGAAAACTTGATCAGTTTGCCATTAATATAATTACATTCAGCGAATTACGACCTAATACTAAATATATATTATAGGTTTTTTTATGACTGATCATATTATTAATATTGCAGATGGGTTCCAACATGAAATCCACCATTTTCAATGATCGAGTGGCAACAGCATTGAAAAACTGGCACCACATGGCCAAAAAGAACACAAAGCAAAGCCATCATTCAGAGATGAATTCGCCATTTTCAAGTAGGCCTGCAACTCCAACACACGGGATGTCCCCAGTTCATCTCCTGCATAATTATCACCATAGAAGCCTTGACAGCTTGCATGCATCCCCCGCGAGAGGGGCGACCAATCATGTCGTTGGTGAAAATGATCACTGGGACGTAGAAGAGATACCATCCCCGAGGAACCGGCCAAGTGATGGAGTCCATCATGATTCTCCGTCGTCGAGTAGGCATGCGGATGATCAGCAAGAGACAACAATTAGCATGAGCTCATCGCAATTGCCTCGATCAGGACCAGGAGCCATTCGAACTACTCAGCATGAAATCGACATGAATCCTTCTGATTTCACATTTCGTTAATTGATTTTAAGGAGATTGGATCATATATACACGATCTGTATAAAATATACGAGATTTATAATGTTGCTAATTACTTGTTGTACCATTGTGTACATTTTTTATCTGCACTACATGAGAGCAGCAACGTTAACAATGGCATGCGTGGTAATTGGTTCAAGCATTTTGTAATTTCGTTGTTGTTTTTTGATATCATATGTATAGTATATTATATATATATAAATATATATATATATATATATATTCTTTTCTTTCATGAGTACTACACCCACGGGAGAAGCAAAAAAGATTATCCCTTTATAACCTACTTATTCTAATTTTCAAGATCAAACATATAATATCAAATTGGGATTCGGGAAAACAAAAATAAAAATAAAAATTTAAAATATTAATTTACTCACAAGTCAAATTAACTGATCTTATGATCATATCATCAAGATCATATAAAATAACATAAAATATTTAAATCGGGGATGTACAATTAAAGTTCAGTACTGTACCTCATGCAGGCTATAGCTACAAATTGTATGCTAATTTTTTTTTTTTTAAATGAAAATGGAAGTATGCCAAATCATGATCAGTTTGATGACAAATTACTGTTTCATTTTAAAAAAAAAAAATTAGCATACAATTTGTAGCAGTTTGATGACAAATTACTGTTTCATTAGAGAGGATTCCAGGAACGCATCAATGATTTGACTGTTCCATTAAACATTGTTGTGGTTTCTGACTTTGAGCGTTGAAATTCTCCTTACAAAACTTGCATTTATTTGGCTGAAACTAAAAAGCATACAAACATCTCGTTGCAATCACTTTTGTCCAGCAACACCGTATTCATTCAACATGATTGATGAGATTAATTTACGAATTGAAGATAGCCAATAAATATGCAGTGGTGCACAAATTAGTACGCAAAATTGCTTGTATATAATATTAATAAAAGGGCATATATTGACCCAACTGCAATATGTAACTAAATCATATATATATATATTGGCAGTAGGTGTTTAGTAGTGTTTAGAAACCATCTCCCGACCAATGTGGAGAGTGCGTATTATATAGACCTCTCCAAAGAGTATGTAAGTAACTCATAATTGAAGCTTGAAAGAGATTGACACGGAAAATCAGTCATGTCAACGAACCAACTAGTGCTTCAGCACCAAAATAAAAGGTAAAGTACTGAAGTAATAAAGTTCAATTTATCTGTACTAAAGAAGTGATATATAGTAGAGACAACATATTTCATAATATTTTATAACACAACTTAACTAGCAATATTTATATTATATGCTGCTGCAAGTCACTGAAAACTTAAACGTACGTTCTTCTGTAAGTAGAATTGTCTCGCTCCATAAACATGTTTTTACAAGTATGTATACCAAACAGTCAACACAACATTTGAAAAGAATACATAAAGAACACACGTGGCCGTGACACTTCTTTGGTATCTTTACGGCCTATATCTCGTGCAAGAAAACGGACGATTCAAAGGCATTAATCTGTACCGTGAGAATCATAATCAAAGGCAAAAAAAAAAAAAAAAAAAATTGCACAATAGAATTAAAAAAATGCACAAATGAAATTGTATATTTTTTAAATTTTTTCTTAATGATTAAGATTGTTAAAAAATCACCTACTTTAAAAAAATGATAAAAAGATAAATACATTGAGACTAGTAATAAATAAGTAGTAGTAGGGTATAATTATATAAGTAATGTTTTGAATACCAAACTGAAAGCCATACCGGTCAAGATACTGAAATGAAATATTGCAGTACTTGTACCGTTTCATATACTATTTTAAAATAGTCTATATATAAATAAATTATATATATACATGCATAAACTATAAAAATTTAAAATTACTATTCGTTTTGTGGTTCATACAAACAAAATATATATTTAAACAAAATATACATTTTTTATATACAAAAAAAGAAAAAAAATACAAATCAATTTAAAAAACCACTTAAAAAATAAAACGTCTGCCGAAATCTGGTATTTCGACTGGTACCAATCGAAAAATGAGGTGAAACAAGACACAACATCTTGTATACCGGTTGCATGGCTGATACAATACATTTTTGAAATTCCGTCTAGTACGATAGGTTATTTAAAACTATAGTAGTAAGTGTATCACTACCCATAAATTTATATTAAATGTTTTTTTTAACGTGTGGTCTTTTTTAAGGAGCATTTGTATAAAAGGATTGGACATTAGCTTTTATCTTCAACAAAGGCAACTCTTGGCCGTCGGGAATTGTCTGCTTGATGCCAACCAAGAACCCTGAAAGAACCCCATGGAATCTAGAAAGTGGCAGAACTAGCAGAAAGAAAAAAAAGAAGAGAAATTGCTTAGGATGAAACAGAATTGATCAAAAGGTGTGAAACACAGAGACAAGCATAAGACAATATCCAATAGATGAACTAATAAGGGGAGTAGCTAGCTATCAGCTGATGGTAGATTGGTGGTTGCACATCAGTCCAATACAATTAATCCAAGTGCAACTCACTATTAAATTGTAATTCAAATATACATTTTGTTTTCTGTAACAGTAACTTAAATACACTGATGACACAATTTAACTGCCAATAAGTCAAAAGGGAAGGAGAAAACGCTAGCTATTGAAGATTCAATATGATTTTTTCTTTCAATCAGAAAACAATGGTGTGTTAAAGAACGATGGAAGGTGAGGACTGATTAAAAGTGAGGAAAGTTGACCAAAGAGGAAGAGGGTAAAGATCACAAGCAGATGCACAAAGCTTTTCAAGTACTTACAGGTAATTTCCCTGAGTTGTAAGGTAGTACAACTAGGGTGACCTGATTTATTACTTTACAGGACATGATAAGGGGACAACTTAAGGTAATATGACGAGTACATGACCATTAAGAAACTGTCTAGCAAGCGAAGGGAATTGTCCTGCAAAAGAGAAGTTAAGGCAAAGAGCAAAGATTCTGAACAAGTACTTTAAGTAAACCATGCAATATAAAGCACTGGGCCTAAATTTGCTACTACTAGAATGGCGAAATCAATTTATCACATATGACGCATTCAAAGGCAATGGCCATTTATAAACTTTGTAAGTTCTTTTTTATTCTATTTTCCCAATTCCAAAGACATTAGATTTCCATTTAGAGACCTCTCCTGTGATAGCTGGCCATTGTACAGGCAGGGAGTTTCCTGCCTGTTTCTGTTTCTTCAAACAAGGCACATCTCTAAATGGTCAGGCCCGAATCTTTAACAATTTAGTGCATGTACTTTTTGCAATCTATGCGTAGCATTATAAGTTCTGATTTTTTTTTTTTGTTTTTAATAAAAATTACAAGTTCTGGTGGATATAAAATGGTTGATTTAAGTTCGGAATGCAGTTTTGTATAGAAAATTCCTTCAAAAAGTGATTTTCCACGCTACAACAACCACCAGTACTTTTCTTTTGAAATTTTTAGTTAGTGTATGTTTAATATTGCATTAGGAAATAGAACTTCTTATAGTTATGCTTTTAGTTATAGATCTTTAATAAATAAATAAATAAATAATCTACTATTAAAAAATTATATGCTACTTGATATATCATACATGCACTTTAAAAGTTAATTAAGGTAGTTATTACAAACACTTTTTAAGCCTCCAAACTCACGCACTTACCAAAGCAAAGTGTAACTTACGTTTAATTAAAAGCTTGTGTAGACATAGTACTTCTGTTTTGTTAATAGAATTGACAAGAGTCGGACCAATTTTAATACAATTTTCTTCTCCTAACAGATTACCGAGTGCAGGAAATTACTGCAAAACTTTATTACAATTTGTTTGCACCACCACCGGCCAAATAATCATGAGCCCCAGGCAGCTGCCCTTCTTCTCGGCCCAAGCTCGATACCATTCGAGCATGCTGAAAGCTATTAACATGCACTTTATCTACATATCCCACCTTGTATAATCCTTCTAACAGCATACAATGCCGATTCCGACTCCAATTTGTGTAACTCAAAAGTTGTGGGATTTGGGAGAAATAAGGAAGATATCAGTGTGGCCCACACACCAACTCAAGCCCTTATGTAGTGATATTCTTCCCAACCTTCTTCCGAAGTGTAGCTCTAATAATCCTTTGTTTCTTAAAATTACCAAAAGGATGACAATGAATCTAATAATGGTGATAATAGTTGCATTCAATCTTCTTGAAAATATGTACTCCCTGTCATGCACTGACCGCGTATCGCTTTGGTGTAAAAGATACTGGGCTGAGGTAAGTTTCAGACAGAGAGACTAGAAGCCGATGACAAGCCAAAGCAGAAGCTGTGATGAACATTACAAAAGAAGCCCAGCAGAACCTCATGAGCAATACCGGGTCTCTCCTCATAGAGTCAAGTACTTTCAAAAAAATAACTTTCAGCCGCCGATCTCTCAAGATGGAATGATAATTGTGTAAGGGCGAGGACAATCTGGAAGATGAAGCTAGCTCTCTGTTGTCAGGTCCACCGACTAATCTGACTCGGGAACTAGACTGGGTTACTTTAATGTCTTGTCCAAGTATTTTGCACATCCATTGGTACAATATGCCAGCAATGACACTGCAGAGGTGCTGGCGGAAAAATTTTGCCTCCTTGCAAACAATTGCTTGGATTAGGGAAGCTCCATCCTGTTCATTAAAATTCAATATGAGAATTCTAAACTGCAAGACTGCTGAACTAGGCCAAAAGGCAGAAGTCTCTACTTAATGTACTTTGACATTTCACATTGTCATAATTGAGACTGTTACCCCACAAGAGGTATCCTGTTCAAATTCGCCCACTCTCTAAGATCTAACCACGATAAATCATTATTCCACTGAAAGGAAAATACTCCTAAGATAATAAGGGCAATCATTCTTTCACTCGAGTGGGGACAAACATTGGCACATCTAAAAAGAATGCTACATAAACTCATAATTCATTCTTTTCACAGATGTAAAATTATCGTGACGCCCATAATAACATGATGAATCCGGCAAAACTACCGACCTAGGTCTTGAAAAGGTAACTAAAATACCATCAAACGCCTTTCATCAAATGAAAAATGGGAGAATAATTAATTAATCTCTCACAAGAGATCTTACAGCACACCAAAAAGGAATAATACTACATTTTCTTTCGTTTTGAAAAAAGAGAATAATATTAATCATGATGTGATTTGTAATTCTGCATTCAAGGGGAGAAGGGTCTAAGTCATAGACACTCACTGCAGTCATTAAGAGTCTTCTTAGCACAACACCATCTTTAGATGGTAAAAGCCTCAAGATCAAGTTCGCAACATCAAAATCAGCATTAGCCCTGTTTGGTACATAACCAAATGAAGTCTCACCATCAGATGCTATCAACTTAGTCAAGCCTTTCCTGCAAACAAAATAGGAGCTAAACTATAAATGTGGAACATTGCTACAATAAGTCACAAGATAAATCAAGAGAGACCAGTAAAAGACCAGGCCAAGAGTCCATTTATGAACCATAAGGCAGGCTATGCCAGAGAGAGAGAGAGCATATGATACTCAAATGAGAGATCTGGTTCCCTTTTTAACATTTGTTCAACTAGATAGGTTCAACACACCTTGTCGCACCTACTCTTAAGAAAAGAGCAAGCCTCTGCCACTGAAACTCCATCTTTCTGTTTAACACCACCTGCATAGGAAGGAACAAAATTAAACAAACCATATACCAACAAAATGATCCAGAAATCTTCCCAAGCACCTGAAAGATCAGCGAGAAAAAACAGTTTTACTGTTTTCTGTAGTATGCAACTAGCATCAGGCAGCAAGTGCCATGCATAAGTCAGGAATTGGGCTAAAGTAACAAAGGGCTGTTTCCACTGTTGATCCCCTCAAAACAGGGTCGTGGGAAGAAATATCTAGACCCAGTCATAATCTTCAGTAATTTTGCATGATAAAAACAAATCTGTGTACTTGTGCTTGATAATCAAGACCTCTACACTGCACCAAACAATGTACCCTAACTGGTATGCCCGAGGGCTTTAAATATATACAAGCAGATCATTCTAATTTTGTAACAATGCTGCTTCATTATCCATAAAAATACATTCCCAGACACCTGTAAATGTAAAACAAAGACGAATTGAAACATATATATGGGCTGAGGACCACGAGAGAGGTTTTAAAGTCCTTTTCATGCACCATTAGTGTCCCCTAAACTTAGGCTACTGCCATATATTTCAATCAACGTTTCTGAACTCCAAAACACCCCAGTGGTATGGCAGCAAGGAATCTAGCCATTTTGACTTGAACCGAATATACAGTAAGCAACCATAGAAAAGCATAGAGTTCAAAACATTTCATACCGAGTGTAGAATCTTCCTTGTTGCAGCTGAATTATCTGTGAGAAGTTTCTGAACAACATAAGGGTATGCTGCTTCAAATGTCTTAAAAGATTTATCCCCAGAAACTGCCAGACCTGAGACAAAAGGACACACAGCAAATATACGTTGAAGCAAAGAAATGAAATTGGGAATTTGTCATGAAATACTCTAATTTAAGATATAGATACAAAAAAAACGTATAAAAAAGGTTCAAAGCAACACATTCTTAAGAGCTGATAAAATGAAAGGGTGTTGCATCAGTTTGGAATACTGAAGGAACAGTTATATTCCATCTTAGAGATCTGTCCTGTTTATTTAGAACTTTGAAGTAAGATTAAAATAAGTGCATTGAATCATACATTCATTTAAGTGGTAGAAATATGAAGCCACAAAGGGTAGCATTACTGGTGGGAGAGCGAAGGCAAAGGCCGTCTTGCTCCAACATACTTTTCACCTCAAGCCACATTGTCTAGGCCAAAAAAATTATTCCAGTCATTAGTCTAGCTGTTTGGATCGGCTTGAGTGCTTGATAAAGCCATGGGCATCGATTCCTACTTGTCCATAAGGGAAAAAAATCTCACTAGTCAATGATGAATTGCATTTTCTGTTCAGTTTTTAGAAGATAATGGCTTTTTAACTGTGTTAATATGAAAAGGACTATGGTATAACTCATATATTATATAGCAAAATGATAATTCACTCATAAAAAAGCAATATTTACATTGAAAATTAGCATAACTGTAATAATAAGACAATAATGCTTGGAATAGCACACAGCATACTGAAGCTCCTATAAATATAACAATCTGTAAGTAAATGACATTGATACATGGTATCACAAGCTCACCTTCCAAGGAAGCAAGAGAGCGTAGGAGAAGTGTGTAGTATGGAGGCATGCGAAAATGATATTTGAGGGCGACCGACCAGATTTTACCCAGAACCTAGAAAACGTTGAAGTAATAATGAGCCACTAATATATAAGCAGCAGCAAAAAGAGAGGTGATTACATAGAACAGAACAAGCTAAGGGTTTTATTTTTTCATTAAAAAAACACAGACAAAGGCAGATGATTATGAATGCAAACGAGGTCAAACCCAAGTAGCCAGAAAGAGTAAATAGCATGCAATTTTAGGATTTAAATTAAAATTCTATGAACTAAATGGAAGAGGCAATTAGCATGCTATACCTACATTCCACAGCACAAGATGAGGCCATACATATACCAAGATTCAATTCAAGGAACAGGCAGTAGAGCTCAGAGAAAAAAGGGGTAAACTTCAGAGCCCCATGATATTTTCCAAACGTCGCTTATAACTTCACCGCTTTCCTTGGTAAGTGAAACAGAGATGATAATCATTTCATGATGTGATTTAAGAAGAAGGTCATCTAATACAATGAACCATATTTAAAGAAAGCCTCAGAACCCCAAAAAGTGGATCCTTGCCATAGAGTGGCTAATCCACTCATTTCAAACCAAAAGAAACCATATAGTTTACTGCACTCAGAACCTCAATATAGCTCATTTGCACGATGGTGATCAGGCAAACCGTAAGAATACCGACTGCTAGCATTTTCAATTTTCAAGAGATGATTCTCACCCTGCTGAATTTCACGTCAGGAATTCCATCTTTAAATTCTACTTCTCCCAAGGCATATTCTAGATCCTGAAATGCAGTTACAAATCACCAGTCAGTTATGTGAACAGGAGTCTCATAGTTGTTTCTGCTAAAAGTTTTTTTGGTAACTAATGTACTAAGGAAGTGCTATAAACTGAAACAAGAGGGAAGAGATATAACACCAGTGTAACACGCCGGATGTTAGTCCCTGGCCTTACAACATCCATTTCAGTCAGAGCATGGACCAGCGATGCCCAATCCCCATTTACTATGTGTATTATGGATGCAAGCATAGCACACTGGTGCTTCTTTTCCATCCGACAAAGTAAACCAAAATCCAGAAAACTGGGAAGAAATTACAGGGAGAGGAGAGAAAAGATTAGCTATGATGATATCTTCTGAGATAGCATAACTACAATCTTATATAATGAGAGAGGGCAGGCAGAAAATGTACGCTATTTGCCCTGAGGAAGTGTAACGCAAGTTTCCTGGATGTGGATCGGCATGCAGTAAGCCTGTTTCAAGGAGTTGAACTAGTGATGCTTCCACTCCTTTGTTAACCTAGAACCGGCAACAAACAAGGAACTGTAAATCCATGTTCATGTAAATATGACTAGACAATGTCCCTGAAGCATTGAGACTGGATCATTAAGATGGTAGATTTGACAACAACAAGCACATATATTTCTTGAACCACTAATCAACTGATTAAGGAACCGCAGTAAAGTTTAAGCTCAGATGCATGTCATTATTACGCACCAGATCAAGAAGACGCCTTTTGGCCTCAAGTTTCTGCCTCTCCAAATAAGGAGAGCCAAGATCAACAGGGTTTCCAGTAGATAGAGATAGTAAATCAGTTGGACTTTCACCAACTATCCACTCCATAGTTAGAACTCTCTTTCGAGTTAAATGCTGAAACATTTTGGGCACACTAATGAATGGAAATGGCAAATGAGCTTCCTGTATGGACAGAAATAAATAGTCAGTAAGCCATACAAGTATATTACCAAAAAAATTGATTGGGCTCTTGAAAGAATTGATGTCTTTTACTTTTCCACTTTACAGGATTAGCCAATCACAAGATCTCTTTGTTAAAATGGAGTGTATTATGAGTAAACAGGTTCTTAAAATTCTTTAAAAGGCTGTTTCTACTAAGCAGAAACTGTCAGTTTTTACTATATGAAACTAAGAACACTCTCTTATCCTCATTCTGAACTCAAATGTCAATTCCAATCTCCACCAAACTGCTCATTAAAACTACAAAGGAAAGATGATGTTTTCTAGATCTAAACAAGAGAGGTTTCACTCACCTGAGTTTTTTAATCTTTTTCTCTGGGCTTGGTCCCTACAGTAGCATCGTTCTAAAGATGCCCTCAACCACAATATATAGTGAAAATTTGAGATATGAAAAAGACTCCAGATGGTTTCGATTAAAAAAGTTGAGCTCTTAATCCTCTTAAACTAATCCGACCACATCCTTATTACTGATGCTCTTTAATATAGACAATGGGAATTAGTCACATGATAAACATCTGATCATTAAATATGAATTTTTAAATTTCTGTCCAGCTTCGTGTCAGGTTTATGTCTAGAAGAGTCAGTCAAGACAGGCCAGAAAAACCTTATTTCCAACCCGCCAAACCTTAACTACAAGTACAAATCCCAGTCGATGGATGCACAGAGGGGAAGGTTAGTTGAATTAACTCACCCTACCTTATATCAAATCAAACCTTTAACAATTCAATCCCATGTCAGTAGTGGCAGAAAGTCTGTCAGGTAAGTTTAAATCCCACAAAAAAATTTTAACCTTTCACAGCCATCATTGTTACACAAAGATAGATTGAACATGAATGGAAAACATGGTTATTACCTGAAACTCTGAAGCATTTGCAGCCTCTAATGTGTAATCCAATTCACCAACTAAACCCTTACCAAGCTCATCGGCATATAGACGAGGGTCACCTTTTCTCTTTGCTATTTTATGCCATAGCCCCAGCTGAAACATTCATTCACTCAATCAGTCAAGAAGTTCATACTAGAAACATACCAAATACCACTAAAAGGGGTGACTACAAACCGCAAGGCGTAGAATATAGATATCCCGCACAACCAGATGAAGCAAATCAGGACGCTGAACTTTCACAGCAACAGTAAAACCATCAACGGTAGTCCCACGGTAGACCTTGATTACAATAGAACACAAATGAAATAAAAAAAAGGTTCAGAATATTGTACATAAACATACATAAAAAGGTTCAAAATATTGTACATAAACATACATGTAAATGGCATGTATGGAATAATTATATACATATAATTGAGTAAAGAGCCACCTGACCAAATGATGCTGCAGCCACAGGCTCTTTAGAGATGTAGCGAAAGAATGATTCCACAGGGGAACCTAATTCCTCCTCAATAATTTTCATAGCCACAGTCCTGGAGAAAGGAGGTATTTGATCATGCAGCTCGGACAATGCCTGCAGTCAATCCTCACCACCAAAGTGGAAAATTAATAAGAAAAAAAATCTAGCAGTTACTTTCACCATACAAAGACAAGGATGATAAAGAATTCCATGATTAAGGTATAAAATGTACAAGAGACTTTTGTATCCTACAAAGTTTAATGACTGTTGGCATATAAAAAAGCAGGCAAGCATTGTGGCCCATGGCAACACCTAAATAGAGATCCAAAATTAAGTAGCAGAAAGATAGAGATACATCCAATCTTTTTTGTTTTATAAGTAATACGAAATTTTACTCAAGTAAATAGGCAAAGCCAAGTACACATGAAGTATACAAGTGAAATACCTAGATACAAGTAGAAAAAGATAAAACTAAAGCAAAACATTACAAGAATTCCCATTCTTTACAAGGTTTTGCACCCAAAAACTGAGAGAACTAAAAAAAAAATCCCTAAAATCCCCCCCAAGGGATGTTCACGATCATCAAAACACCTCCTATTTCTCTCAGACCATATACAATCCTTACCAATCTTTCCATATGGATACAGTAGAAGGGCATTACCATGTAATTTTTTTTTTTTTTATAATAGAAGAGCATTACCATATATACACACATGTTATTACTGTCACTTGACATGATTAGGTATTGTCAGAATTCCACGGGTATTGATAAGAATAACACCAGAAAGAGAAGAAAGAGATTGAGTCTCTTCATTGCCAGAAGTAAATAATGTTGTACTGTTAATGTTTTACATGAGTTGAAAACTTAAAATACAGCAAACACCCTGTCAGATTGCTGGTAGAAACTAATAATAATAAATTTAGAGAGAGAGAAGAGAGAAGGGGGGGGGGGGGGAGACAGAAATCTCTTCGTTCTAACCTTGGAAATCTCAGGACCAATAATATCCGGCCTTGTAGAAAGGGATTGACCAACTGCATCAGCAAGCAAAGGCATGTAACTAGTATATTGGTAATCTTGTGACTGCAGAAGAAAAATAAAGGGTCCAGTATATAATTTTAAAAAACATGGAAGCTGAAAGAGTGATTGATAAAAACAAACAAATACACAGGAAAGCAACCCTTCACATTGAAACGAAAACTTCAAGTAGACAATATTTTTCTTACCTTTGATAAAGGCGGGACCCAGGTTTAGCATTGTCTCTTTTAACACCATTCCAAAATGGTATTGTGACATGTCCCCATCAATAACCTTATACGAACTCAGTCTTAAGAACTTTCTGATCCCAGAAGTTCTAATTTG
The DNA here is from genome assembly GCA_036559045.1 of Platycarya longipes. Classification (NCBI taxonomy): domain Eukaryota; kingdom Viridiplantae; phylum Streptophyta; class Magnoliopsida; order Fagales; family Juglandaceae; genus Platycarya; species Platycarya longipes. The sequence continues at coordinate 10,481,360 of CM071790.1, read as the reverse complement.
GACTGCAGCAGATGCAAAGGAGAAAAATACCTTCCACAAAATCGTATAAGAGATAAGGGTGTATTCCCCAAACATCCTAAAAAATAAATTTTTCATATCCCTTAAAAGGTGAAATGAGATACTGCGACTCTTTGTCCTGGCATATTATTTCCTCTACTTTCCTCTATTCGTATTAACAGTAAAGTTCAGTTCAACTACGTCAAGAAGGCACTGAAAAAAAACTACCTCGAGAAGTCGAAAGGCCACTATATGAGGCCTGCGACTGAAATAGTCAGCAATATCTTGTGGATCGTAGACTTCAGGGAGTGGCTTAGACCAGGCTTTAGACAGATAGTAGAGATAACCAGCATACGCCTCCATGGCTTTGAGATCCGCCAACAATAAATCCACACCAGACAGTTCTGCCAACGCATGGTTGTTCCAATGTCAATACATGCTAAAGCAATATTTATGTACGTCACATGCAAACATATCACATTGTGGCAAATTCAGCTATAAAATCGTACAGCTCTAAAAGATGAGAAATGTTATTCGTCATGGATTTAATCCCAATCACTCGGTTGATGTGACATGTTTTCACATTTTGCATGGCATTTTATGCCACGTCGCCTGTTGTGACTAAAATGTAAGAGCACTTCCAATAGAGTAGCTAAACAACCTTTTCTTTTAAAATATAGCTCAAAGTGTCAAAAAAACTCACTCTATTGGACACTTCAAAATAAAGAAATTATGAAAGCATGAACAGTATTTTCGCTACATGTAGCAAAATACTGTTCACATTCAAATCATTTTTTATTATCTTTTTCGTTCTCTGCTACAGTGGTCATCTTCAACCTCGCAATGGTCGTCTTTAAGATTCGACCCACCGCCGGCCACCACTAGCCACACCATTGGCATCACTGGCATCTCCTCATGCCAGTGAACAACCCCTGACAATCCCAACTCCGGCAACTCCTCCTTTGTCTCCCATGCGCAGCTCCAACGCCGAAAATACTTTTTCACATTAATGGGTTTCATTCGACCTACTGCCGGCCACCACTAGTCACACCGCCCCTTCACCGGCATCCTCTCACGCCAATGACCAACTCCCGATGATCCCAGCTCCGGCAAGCCTGCCATCGTCTCCCATGCACAGTTCCAGTGTCGGCAACAATGGGTTTCAGCGTTTTACTTTCACCATTTCAGACTTTTTTTTTTTTTTTATTTGTGAAATAAATATTATTAGAATAAAATATGAATATTTTAAAAGATATAAAGAAAAAATAGAGAGGCTGAAGAAGGGAAAAATGTAAAAGTAAATAGATAAAATAGAAAAAATGGGTTTTTGAAAAAAAAAAAGGTAGCTACGAATACTCTAAAATCCTGATGAAGAGTAGAATTGTTAGACTACTGTTTCAACATGATATGTACTCGTAGACAAATCTTCATCTATATGATAAATAGAGAAATAAATTAGAACATTAATTCTGAGAAATCATTCCCGCCGGATATATAATTACGGTCTCCATCATCAGCCGCAATGGCCAAAAATACCCAAACACTCGTCCAAAAACCTTGAAGAATTTTGCCCTGTATATTACTTCCTATAAATATAAAAGTGTGCGCGCGCGCGCGCAGGGGCCTGTAATGTGTTAGAGAGGGAGAAGGGAACGTAACCTGGATACGAAGGTTGAGGCCACGAGCGAGGGTGTAAAGGAGGAGCGTGGGGATCTTCCAGGTACCGAAGCCACAATAAGTCGTCTAAGGTTTTAGAAACCCTTTGAACGTGAAGAGTCTCGTTCGCCCACTCAACTCCTCGACTAATTCCCTTCTTCAGAAACTCCATATCCTTATGAACCACCTGAGCCAAGTGCCCCAAATTGCCAACGACGCGTCCCCGCCTATGCAACCTCGACGCTCGCGTCGAGTAGCGCACGGATACCAGCGTCGACGGCGAAGATAAGGAAATTGTTGCTGCCATTGCCACCAGCAGCTAAGCCTCTTCAACAAAAAATGGCGATTGCAGTTGCTGGGTGTATTCCTTTACAGTTTGAGGTTAATTTTGCGATCGTGTTTGGGGATTGTGGTGGGGGAGGAACGGTGAGAGAGTGAAAAAAATAAAAAATGAATGGCTCACGTTGAGCAAGCGTGGCATGTGCGTCCGACTTCCGAGTCCGAGTCCGAGTGGCTCTGGTGATTTGTGACAGGCGGTGAGAGAGTCAGGTTCACCTGGAGTAGTGATTACCTGAGCTGAGGTGCATGAGAGTGGTCGGTAACTTGGTACGGATCTTCAAGAAATCTGACGGTTATAATTGCAACATGCAAACCGTCTGAGAAAATTTAAGTTTTAATATATCTGTCTAGGTATATCCGGGGGTCGGTCAGCCCCCAACTAAAAGCAACTCCCGTCATCGGCAATCATGGGCGATATTGTCCATATTAATAAAATTGACGATTCTCGATGACCTTTTACCTTCTATCAGCAGTCTTAAACTCAAAATAGATCCGTTAGGAGGAAGCCGATCTCGATAGCATGGGCGGTATTGTCCATGATGGTCGGCGACAACGGGATTCGCTTTTAGTTAGGAGGTCGGAGGGAGTCGCCGTTATAAGGATGAGGTCGCCGGAAGGAGCCGGTCCAGATAGTATGGGCGGTGTCGCCCACGGTTACCGACGGCGACGGGGGCTAGACTGAGGTCGAATACTTCCTATAAATTTATCTTCATTTTATTTTTTATTGTGTTTTTAATTATTATTTTATTTTATTATTTTATTATATTTTTTAATGTATTTTCTAAATTTTCTTTTTTTATTTTATTTTTAAATTTTTTTATTATATTATTATAAGAATTATAGAAAGTTGTTTTTTACACTAGGCAGCCGAACCGGCCTAGCGTCACCCATAAAAGAAAAAATTTGTAAAAACATATTAAAAGCGCATGAGCGAGATGAGATGATTCATATCCATGTACTTGGAAATTTTGGGCCTTGCCCTTGGGTATGAACTATGAAGGCTTTGTAAATATCTGTTAGCACATGAGCGAGTGGCATTAGGCCCAATCCGCCCAAAGCATCATCGTCTTTAAGCTAATTTCAGTTATGGAAATGTTATTCACAATCGGCCTGGCGTAACCCGCAAATTCAAAACGACGACGTTTTAATTTCAATTTTAATTCAAATTTCCATTTCAATCCAAAACGTCACATCCATTTCCTCTCATTCTATGCATCTCATTTTGTTCTCCAGAATCCCAACTTTCTCTATCCCCATTCCTACCTCTCACAAAGCCTTCATCCAAACCCACGGTAGGTTGCGGTTGGCGTCTTCTCTACAAAACCTGAAGATCTTCATGTTCTTCGTCGGCATCTTCTTCGCGAAACTAGTAGGTCTCGTCGGCGTTGTCTTCACGAAACCAGTGGGTCTCATCAGCGTTGTCTCCACGAAATTAGTGGGTCTTCGTCGGCGTTGTTTTCCCACCTAAATCCGAATCCTAACCCAAACATAAACCCTTGTATGGGGGCACAATATTGTGTTTTATAAATGACTTCGGCACTTATATTTTTTCATTACTCTGTTCTTTTTTGTATTTATGATGGGTTTTCTAGTTTAAGTAATTAATGCTTGCTTCCAAAAGTTTAAATGTATCTTTTTGGTCATTGGAAATTGGCCAAGCAGTAGCTGAATTTGATGTCTTAATTTTGTGTCTAAAAATTACTTTAACAGAAGATAGCGTCCAAGAGTTTTTTGTTGCAATAGGTATTTTCTCTCTCCCATGTGATGCAGGTTCTTTCTCATGAATGGTAACTGTCCATTTCACGGCTCCATCGTCATCGAGAATAGTCACTTAGCATCAGCAACAGCTTATAGACACTTTTAACAGTTTTTTTTTACATGGCAGTATGTCATGATTGTCATCTAGTAATATTCCAGGCCAAACAATCTTACCAATACCATAAATTCATTTCTATGGACAAAACCAACTGCATGGAAACAAAATAATAGATTTTCCTCATAAGAAGCAGAAGAAGAACACACAAAATCTGTGAACATTGAACATAAATAAACATTTTTCATTATAACAGTTAACACAAATAAACCCTTAGAAAACAATGAGTCGGGTTTTAAGGTATTGACAAAAACTAAAGGAGACTTTACAAATAAAAAGTAACCCAAAACTACACAGAGGAAATTTTACAAGTATCAAATCCCCCTTAGCAAAACCCATCCCAAAACCCAGAAATCAAATACCAAAATCTCCCTCACTATCTGCTCAAACAGCAACCACAACATTCTGTTCCTTCAACATCATCTTGCCCACAAAGCCAACATCATCATTTGAACTAATCATTTCTATTGCTTCCTCTTTTCTCCTACACAAACAAGTTAAATAAAAAATTAATGAAGGACTTGAAATAAAAATTCAACGGATAATATTTTTGATACACCTCGTAATATACTATACTATTATTCATCAAAAGAGTATTGGCTATGTTAAAATATTCCCCAAGATACATATAAATAAATTGATCCCAGTTTCAATACATCTATGAACCCCTTCACCTAGTGGAAAATTAAAGCGCAAAATGTGAAAGAAAAAGTCAATATTCTAAATAAAAATAAAAAAATCATCTGTAGAACCAAGCCATCAGTGGCAAATTTGAAAACAACTCCTTTAGGTGCCACCTACGGACCAATCATCAGACCAACCTTTCTATTTTATTTTTATCTCATGTTATAAGTCTATTAAATTGTATTGCATGCATTGTATAACAACCAATCGTTAACTCTTAAAAGGGCCTACAATTGAAGCTATGGGCAGATAAATGCATGAAGATTTATAAATTGCAAGTTTAGAAGATAATTGCATAACCTTTCAAATCAATCCAAGCTTTCAAGCCTAAGCATAACCTCATTATAGAGGATAATTGCAGGTTTAGAAAGCCATAATTATTAACTGTAGTTTCTCTAATTGTTTAAGCAAACCATAACATAAGGCAATGATCTAGCAATTATAATGATAACATTCAAATATTGTGAAGTAAAATATCATCAACTAAAATGACCTGTCAATATTGGCTTTGTTGAACCAAACCATACAAGTTGAATGTAACAATAGCATATCAAAAAATTCTACCTAGCCTTTGATTGAACCCCAAAATCAACAGTAGTAACACCAATACACCTCAAAAAACAATATCGAGCCAAGATCAGTTTAAACTCGTTCATAGAACACCAATACACCTCAAAAAACCATATCGAACCAAGATCATTTTACACCTGCTCATAGAACACAAAGACTCAAAACATTTAAAGATAAAACATTGCAACCACGTAAAATTTTAACAAAAATAAAATGAAAAGAAAAGCACCAAACGCTAAGAGCACAAACCAAAGCCAAAAGATGGGTCTGTCAAGGAGATTAGAGTGAGGTAAAGGACCAAAATAATGGGTTTTGTTGGTTGTGTACAATGGCAGACAAGCAGGATTCATGAGCAGTACAATGGCAAAAGTCGCGCAGGGGAGAGAAACATTACATCTTGAATGTCCTATTTTCAATACGACAAAGAAATGAGCAAAAAATACTATCTTGAAGGACCGAGTGAAAGGAAAATAAGCAAACCTCTCTGTCCAAACCCATGGCTTCAATCACGAACCCGAGGTGCCTTGTGTGACGACGGTCCGGTCCTACCCACGATGAAAACCACCCTCAAGGAGGTGCGAAATGGTGCGACGAAAGAAAAGTTCCTCACAGGGGTGCAAAATAATGGTGTGACGGGTGCGAAGAAAAGTCTCACACAGAAGTGAGAAATGGTGCTACTGATGCGAAGAAGGAGGTGCTAAACTCGACTCTGTTATGTTTTCCCTCTCGGTATTTCAGTATCTTTTTTTTTTTAAATAATAATAATAACTGACATGACATCATTGATTTCGCAGGTTACGCATCCTGCGGTTTCCTATAGCAATATCCTTTCAGTTAAAGATGCAATTGCCGATCACACCAGAGGAAATAAGGAAAATTCTATTATTTAATAAAATGCGTATAATTTTATTTAAAAAATGAATTTTAAATTTTATAAATCAAATAAAATGGTTGCTTAGTTTATAAGTTTATTTTTCTTTTTGTTTACGACAGGACCTAATTGATATACCAAAAGTTGGCACAATTTCTGTAAATCTAATGCATTTACAAGTAACAAATTAAACATATATAAGTTTATAGTTTTTATGAATTAAGGTACTCAACCTCCACCATGGAAAAACTCGAAAGATAACTGAGTGCACTAGTGGATTGAAGGAGGACACGTGGTCCTATAACGTAGCAAAAATCAAGTATTATTAGCCGGCCATGGCAATCCACATTCGGATTTGTGTATATCCGGCCCGTTTGCACATACTTGTACAGCCATTATATCCGACTGGATCCCTCCCCCCAAGTCTTGTACAACCAACGGTCCAACTGGTTCTCAACTGATATGTGACAGAGAGTGAGAGAGATCGAGCATGGCTTCCAACACATTGATCATGAGCTATGCCGGCATAGCCTACCAGTACGGCATTCCCATCAGTCCTCTCTTCCTCAAAGTCCAGATTCGCTGCCACCCTCCCACTTCCAAGTGTAGGAGCCAATTCTTCGTCCCGCTTTATCATGTCCGTCGAGTGGATTAAAGTTATTACATGTTCCGGTTGTCCAAAACAGAAAGTATCTTTTTCATACTTTTTCCTGGTAAAAATCTTGCTTGGGATGGAATAAATTAAATGTAAATAGCAACAGTAAAAGAAATCCTGGTGAGTCTTGTGCTGGATGAGTTTTGAGAAATTATAAAGGGTTGCTAAAAATGACTTTTGCAACTTATATTAGTGTGGGGACTAATTAATAACAAAGTTGAATTACTGGCTTTGGTGTTAGGACTCCGCAAATGTAAAGATTTAAATTGATACAATATCATTATTGAAATTAATTCAATGCTTGTGATCTCTTGATTGAGGCAATTAGATAAATGCAGGTTACAGTATTTGGAATATTTTTGGAAGGAGATTAGAGCTCTTGTACTGTAGGGTCTCAATGTTCGGTTTCTGCATGTTTACAAAGATCAGATTAACGTTGTTGCAGACTGTTTTAGCTAGGTTGGGAAGCAGTGGTTGCAATGAAGTTTGGTCACAGTTGTGAATACCGTATTGTACTGGCCGGTACGGTCGAAATTTGCCGTACCGGCCGGTACAAAAATAGAGTAGTTTCGTACCGGCCGATTTTTTGGCCATACCGGCCGGTACGACTGGTTTCGGTCGAAAAATCGGCCGGTACGGCCGTACCAGATTTCGGCCCATGTGTTTTTTATTTTTATTTAAAATTTTTTTTTTATTATATTTTAACTTCAATTTAGACTAAATTAATTACATATATATATTTATTTATATATTGACTATTATTTTGAAATATAATTTTTATATATTTATATATATGATTTATTTATATATAAATTATTTTGAAACGGTATACGAAACGATACTGGTATCGAAATATTTCATTTCAGTGACTTGACCGTTAGTACCGGTACGGTATTCAAAACATTGAGTTTGGTACTAGATGGATTATTTACCTATTCAGCTTAAAGGTATTCTGATCAGAACATATCATTTGGGGTTACCTTACATATGGATTCTATGATTCTTTTATTGATTTATTTATGTATAATTTGGTAGAAGTTTGGATTTGAGTTGTTTTCTGTTGGCAGGTTTTTTTTATTTTTTATTTAAGGTTATTGATGTAATCGTTCCTGGGGTATATATTAGTTTAAGGTTATCGGCAATAAGGTAATAAGTTGATATATGGGATGTTTTATTGAAGAATTATTGTAATTTATGTGTATTTTGGTTGTAATTCCGATTTTTTTTTGTCATCAGTGAGGATTATTTAATAAAATTGAGCGGAATTATTACTGGACATATGGCTTACCTCTCTTTTCCAAAAAAAAAAGAAAAAATGTCCATTGAGTGGATGTCGGGCCAAACTCGACTTCCACACCTCAATGGCTTTGCACTCGGGTATGTATATATAATCATAATCGAAGAAAAAAACGCTTCAATATGTATTAATCATGATGGAAATATAAAGTTGCATGCTTTAACTTTTTGTGTGTGGCAGTGACTTTGGATTCGATCCACTGGGGTATGGTGTAGTCCCAGAGAACCTTGAAAGATTCAAGGAATCTGAACTTATTCACCGCAGATGGGCCATGCTTGTCGTTGTAATTAGTTTCCTGATTGAAGTTTTGAAATATGCTGGTTTATTTTGCAGAATTAGTCTACGTATAGATTTCGAATTATTTATGTAAGTCTATACAATTATCTTAATTTTTTAAAAAATTAAAATAATATCATTTTTAAAATGATATATTTTTTTTCATACATTAATGAATCTACATGTACAGACGTTTCCTACTTAGGATTGCAAATTGAATTTCTTTATATTGCTTTATGTGATTTCGATGACTGTACATAAGTAGCCTGGAATCCTAGTACCAGATCGAGGCCTTTTGGTTGGGGAACCGGGTGCAAGCTCAAGAGTGGACTGCTGTTCCAGGAGGTCAAGCCACCTACGTAGTTGGGAAACCCAGCGCCATGGGGTACACTCCCTACCATCTTGGTCATTGAATTCCTGGCCATCGCCTTTGCGGAACACCAACGCAGCATGGAGAAAGACCCCGAGAAAAAGAAATATCTTGGCGGTGCTAGTTTTGATCCCTTGGGCTACGCCAAGAACCCCGAAAAGCTAGCTCAAGGAATACAAGGTCAAAGAGATAAAAAATGGCCAGTCCTTAAAAATTACAATCTTCTTGATCTTTTGTTTAACTTGTTTGGATTAGTTAACCTTCTTTCTTGACTGCTATTATATATGTATATATATATATATATATATATATCTGCTGTTTTGAAATGCAGGTCGGCTTGCATTGTTGGCTTTTGTGTGTTTTTGTTTTTCAACAATCAGCATACCCAAGCACGGGACCACTGCAGAACTTGGCTACTCACTTGGCTGATCCATGGCACAACAGCATATTGGGGATATCATCATCCCCAGATCACTCTATCCTTGAATCATGGAACTTACAATCTAAGAAATCATGATGTAGGAGGCTAGCTGTTGATTATGGATCTGGATTTCTGTATCTTTGGTCTATACCGTGTAGTTTAAAAGTGATATCTGCTGCCCGCATAACTTCTATTAAGATATAAAATAATAAAATATATATTTTCATCAGTTTAAATTTTTTAGAGAAGTAGTGATTTTATATGGTATCAGAACAAAGATCTTAAATTCGAATTTTGACTCTATACTCTAACTCATTTAATTAAATACTTCACTCATTAAACCTATTAATTGAGAGAAAGTCTAGTTCATAAGTCATGAGAAAAAATATTAAGATATAAAATAATAAGATCTACAATTCCCTTCAACTTAAATTTTTAAAACAAATGATGATTTCATAACTTTTACTACTCTAGTTTCCTTATAAAAATACCTTGAAAATTATTTGTTACCTAGCTAGCTAGATCTAGTTAACTACATATGGTCGGTTAACATTGCCAATTATCATTTTGCTGGTTTAAAAATAAATGTTGGAAACTTATAGTCAACCCATTAGCCCCAATTGGGTAAAAAAAAAAAAAACCGCAACCTCTTAGAATTATCCTAAAATAATAAATTAATATAAATTATATAATGATAAAATTCTTGGTCTCATTAATAAATAGGATAGGAGAGAAAACATAATTTATTTTTTCTATTTTACAAAGATAAAACTAAAAAAAAATATATATTAGTAATTAATTCATGCGACACTCACTTATAAAAAAAAAACGATGATTATATATATATAATTTTTTTTTATCATGCATAAATATATAAAGAATTATATAATTTAATATTAATCTATGCTATGGATCACCATTTTATAAGTGCATGATTTCCAATTAATGTTGTAGGGAAGCAAGAGTTTTAATAGTCCCTTGATGGGTATAACGTATATAATTATATAGCTCGCTGAACAAATTTGATAATAAAAAATTATTCAATAACAATATATAAATGCATTATATCTTATATAATGAGATAATAACACAGAATTTCTCATATATAAAAGGCGACTTTATACATTTCTCAACTGCACTAATTTTTCCCTACAAGTTGTAGTTTTTTTTTTTTTTTTCCTATCTTCAAATAGTTAATTTGAACAATTTGCCGCGCCATTCCATTTCTCAACAGAAAATGACCAAGAACATGTACTTAAAAAAATCAAAATTTTCTATGGAATAGTCACTAGGACATTATTTATTGGAAAAAGTTTCGAACAGAATGAGTGTAAATTTTTTTTTACATCGGCCAATAAAAAAATGCCACATAGGCAATATAGAAGTGAAATGAAGAAGCATGCACCAAATCACCCCCTTGCCTTCTTTCTCTCCCTCTCTCTCATCTACGTTCAACAAAGTCGAAGCCCTAGCCCTCCTTTCTCCAGAAAACCTTTTCATTTGATGTACTTCTCTTTGTTTAATGTTTTCTTCGTGACTATGTATGTAAAACGGCTTTCGAGAATTTGTGGAAGGGCTTCCCCCTCTATGGTAAATCCCTACAAATTCCAGCTCCAACAATTTTCTCATTCTGCAAATTACAAAATTTTTTTACATTTTACATCCTCTGTCATCATTTCTACGTTTATGATCTAAACAACCATTTTATTAAACAAGCAAATTGATTGTAGAGTGTAATTTATGAAACAAATTGAATTTGAACATTGACTGGGAGTCAAAGCCGATTCTTTTATAAAGCCCAATTCATTCTTAAACATTTTGTACTTAAATTTATGTACTTTTTTAGTTTCCCTCACTGCTTGATAAAATGGCAAGCTGAGATAAAGGGATGCTAGAGAATTTCGCTGCATTCTAGAGATTTTCTCAGCTTGATAAAACGAAAAGCTTTTTTGGAGATCGAAGAGGACAGCCCGATATTTGCTAATGGCTAGCAGGCTTTAAAAAATAAAAATCAATTGTCAAATTAACATAAGCAGTTATAAAAAAAATGTATGATCAGATCTAGCTACAAATAAAGAAATTCATATAACAATATCTCGACATAAGAAATTCAAATTAACATTTCAAGAAAGTAAAGCTGGGTCGAGTTGAATCCTGCATCTTCATCCAAGTTTCTATACAGTTCCACAAATTTCTCTTTAATTGGCCATGCGCCATGCATGTACCAGAAGATTGCGTTTTCAATAAGAATAGAGACCATCTAACAATCTTATCGAGTGAAATTGGAGTGCATAATCTATATGAACACAAATGGGGAGGGAGAGGGAGAGAGAAGGAGAGGGAAGTAATTTGGTGCATGCTTCTTCATTTTACTTCTCCTTGAAATGCCTACGTGACATTTTTCTATTGGCTATTGTGAAATAATTTTTCACACCCATCCGATCTCAAGTGCTACCATTCTTTATTACTACATTTGGGTGAACAAAGAAAAAGAAAAAGTAATTTTGGCAGAAGTACTTATTTTGATCTGCATTTTCTTTCCCATCCCGTGAGTACTGGATGTTTAGTTACATCATATATAGCGCCTTGGTTTAGTTACTTTATGTAGCCTTCAGTACTTTTTGTTGCATTATATGCTTTAGATCCTAGTGCATGCAGTATTGTACAACATCCAGCAGATCGTACTATATTCTAATCGAGTTAGCTATAGATGTAGTTTTAGGGTATATAAGTAAACTAAAAATTATTTGTCCTCTTTTGGTATCGAAAAAGAAAAAACATGCAAAGAATATATATGTGACTAGGCGTTATTAACAGCAATGACACTAACCATATGTGACTAGATACAAGTTCAAAATTTAGCTGGATGTGAAAAAATATATCCATATTGGCCTGGCTATATATAACTCTAAGAGCATTTATATTAGTCTCATCAAATAACTCATTAAAAATTGATGAGAAGTACATATTTGATGAGTTACACATATCATACACACCATAATTTCACATTAGATTCATTATTAGACTCATTAAAATAATAATATAATAACATTTTTTAAAAAGAAAAGGAAAAAGTGGGAAAGACAAAAGAATATGAAAATGAAAAAAAGAAATGTAGAAATAAAATATAGTAAACAAATGGAATAATTAGTGAATAGTAACCTTTCATATTTGAAATGTCTTCTTATTTTTATTGTAACTCATAGTTAAGAAAATGTATTTTGATGAAATCAATGTGGAATTATTTTAAACATAAATCATCAAATATATGTTTAATGAGTCATTTGGTGAGGTTAATGTGAATGCTCTAAGTCTTAAGACTCTAGTTATAGTAAAAACCTTTGGCTCAATAATGTTGGCGGGCCATTAGTGGAAGAAAACACGCAACTTCTCCAAATTTCCTCGACATTTTCTCTCTCCTTTTGGCTAGAATCTCATATTTTGGTCATAGCATTAAGTTTTAACCAGATGAGTTCATATTGGACTAACTATTTACAGGTAAAATAATAATATTATATTATATTTTTTAATAATATATAATATTTTTTTATATAGATTTTATAAATACACTTCATAAAATAATTAATAATTAAATAGAATATTTATTTTACTTATAAAATAAATATTCGTAGTACTTTAATAATAAAAAATATTAATTAATAATTTGTAGTACTTTATCATTGTTTGAAAAATCTATTTCATGAAACTATTTACAATATTATGGATATTTATAAAATAAATATTTAAATTATTTAAAATATGAACAAAAAAACAACATGATCATGTCAGGTAGATGCATAAAATAGATATATTAGACAAATGATAAAATTCAATAAATGGAAGCAATTAATCAAAAAACAGTACAATGTAAAAATTCATAAAATATTCTTTTGACATGTAAGCAGTAGCTTTTCAAGTTTGGAAATTAGCACTCAAGAATTATTATAATTCAAGTGTTGAACTAATTTAGACTTTTAGCTAGTCCAATATGGAGGGTTTTTCTCAGTACATCTAGCTAAAGTTAATTTAGACTTATATTAACATTTGGCTAGGTTATTGTCAATACTGTAATAATACATGTAACTCTATAACATGAGGGAGAAACTAAGGAATTTCATAATTCCCGGAATATATAGATTAGTTGTAGGAATCTTCTACATATATATATTATATATATATATATAGATTTTATTGATCATCGTTAACAGGGATCTATATATATATATATATATATATATATATGTATATAGATGAGCATCGTTAACTACATGTTAACCTGGCTTTGATATATTCTCAAACCCAATTGTAGGGATCGATTGACCTGGAATGGATGTTATACGGAGTTTTTTTTTTTAGGCACGAACCTTAGTTTTCACGAGACAACAACAGCAATCTTCCAAAATATTCACATACTTTTTGCCTTGAAAATGCGATATTGGCAGTGAGGAAAAATATTCACGTTCGTAATTTTTTATTTTTTTTTTCTTAGTAAAAATAGCTTCTGGGCCTGTGGGTGTGTTATAAACAGTTGTGTAATTAGCGATTTAGAGATCAAGATATTGTATTATAAATCTACATTTTCTTTGGCGGAGAGGAGGATATGATATCATCGTACTAGTACTACAGTACTCATAAATAAATTTTACACAAAATAAATTTAAAAATAATGTAATTTTATGTAACAAGTTAGATATTTTAGTTATAATAAAAATAAATTTATAATATTCAAGCTTATTTTTGTATGATTATTTCTAACGTCTAAAGCTATCATACATTAACACACACACACACACATATATATATAATGTATTTATTTTTATAACTAATTTACTGCCAATTTCTGAACCCAAGGCAACTCTTGTCTAATTGTTGTTTTTATTCGTTAAAGAATCTGACGGATTAGTACTGACATTCTTAAACATTAAACAGTTAAACTTCTATAATATGAAGATCATCATCATCGATCCATCCTTCCTTCTCTACCTGATCGACTATCAATTAAACAGTTAAAACCCTAGCCTAGATCGTGTTGTTTACCTATTTTGATGCAAGAACTCCCCCAATTACTAGCTAGCTAGGTTCTCAGTGTTTCTGGCGGCCAAAAGGACCTAAATGAAAGCTACACGATCGACATGATTATACACAATTTTATTTGATCAGAAACATCAATATTTTTTATCATCGAGATTGAAAATGTATTTCAATATTTTAAACTACATGATTATTAGTATTTAAAAATTTACGTATTGATTAATAAAGAAGTATGTACTACATAGCTAGCTAGATAGCATTTATATTATTTAAACTAATTAATTACAGCCCACCTTGAGCTAATTTTCTACATAATCCGGGACCAATCGAGAGGAAGAAAAAATATTATAACTATTAATTGATGTGTGTCTGATTTAATTCTTATTTAGAAATGTACGATTATAATATAAGGAGTGCCAAAAAAGGCATTCGATAATATTCCAGGCCATCGGAAATTGACAGAAAAAGGATATGTAGAATCTAGTACTTTCAACTTTTTTAAAAAAAAAAAAGTATAATTATAATCATGTATAGGAAATATCATAACAAATGGAGGAAGTTAATTGGAGCACCCCTACAATTAGAGAAAGGGGGATTTTATTTTTCTATTAATTAATTTCAACCTATTTTTCTTAATTATGAGCATCGTGGAGAATTTTTATCCGCAGATATTTATAGATTAATGAAAATGAAATTTGAAAATAATGCACCCAACATCCCATGCATGTGTAATATTAATTGATTTCCAGGCCAGGAGATCTCGCAAATGTGGTCCCGATACTCTTTGCCTGACCTATCACCCTTTTTGACCTGCTTTGACCACATATGATACCATATGGACAATGATATTCCCTGCCAGCCAATAAAATATGAGAGAGAGAGAGAGAGAGAGAGAGAGGAGGGGGGGGGGGGGGGGTAAGTGAGCGTGGTCCAGTCCTTGTATGGGATTCCCCAGTAGCCATAATGATAATCCTAGCTCACTGTTGCATAACACTTTTACTTTTCCCAGAATCCATGCTTTTCTTTCTCGATCGATGGCCTCCATCATGGATCATATTAGTAGTTCAGATGCACCGCACAGAATCTCTCTCTCTCTCTCTCTCTCTCTCTCTCTCTCGTTCATACACAAGGTATATCGCTATTTGCTAGGGTCCTACCCAGATAAGCCTAAGCAAATCTAATCTAGCATAACAGCCATTCAGAGGAATTCATTACAATGCTATCAAATATTGGACAGGATTCAGGAAATAGAAAGCAGTGCTTCATTTGTTTCTTTTTTTGCTTCTGCAAGTAGAGCTTGTGCCTAGCAGTAAACATTCTGGATTGCTTACCTTAAAAGCAGAGATTAGATTGGAAGAAGTTTGTGGGTTTGTTCAATCCTAGGGCGGAGCTGCAGTACTACTAACTGGAGCATTGCATGCCCTAACATCCAAATAAAAAAACACAACAGGTCATATGACTCAGAACAGTATCACGAACCATCGGCAGAGAGATCATGACCTAGAATCAGTTTTTGTTTTTTGTACATGTGCTTTCTCAAGCACAAAACATTAGAGCAAACATCATGTACGACAAGTTAAAAGAGAAAACAAAAGGCGAACACTAGTACTAGATCCATAGCCAATAGTTTAGTCTAATTGTCAAGCTACAATTAATATTAGTGATTACATGGTTAGCAAAAACTTGTCGGTAGAGGAAAAAAACGAAACAAAACCAAGACTAACTTCCCATTTTGACGATTCATTGACCAACGGCGCCGTAGATTGCTAATTAGGGTTTCTTGCTTTGCATGATTAATAAAGAAAAAAACTGGCTTATCAAAATGTGACACAACAACTACGTCTCTTTAGGACACTAATCGAGTGCATGACCAGGCCGGGTCATATATATGAAATGCCCATCAGACAGCGTTCAACAAGATGGAAGGCCAACGTGATGGGAGTTGGAAGTTCACATTTGTAATTTACCTCATGTATTAGGCGCTATGATTTCACAGAAACCTCGTTACATGTGTGGTGAACTGACTTATGATCTCCTGGAAAGAAGCGACATGATCAGACCATCGGTGATTTAGGGACTTCGATCTGCTATTCTCTGCAAAAAAAAACATAGATATCAAGTCATCAAAATCCTAAACCCCCAAGTCATACTTCCATTAATGGAGGGGAAGAAGAAGTGCAGATAATATTTGGACATGAGAGGACCTGCAACTTTTTAAAATTACAAAGCTGCCCATTTGAAATTAGGTCTAGAATATGAAACTGCTTTCCTTGAGATCGAATATATGTATAATACATGGAATATGCATGGCTCCTCATACGCCATCCACGGAGGCCATCGATGCTCCGGTGGGCTCTGCAAATGGCATACAGGGAGCCAGGCACATATATGTGTATGCATGATCTCATAACATGCACTTATGCATATAACTGCTCCCTCATACTAGAGAATCTTCCTACTAAAACCTTTCTAATCCCGTCGTTTATGTATTACCATGTAAGCATGCATATTAATGTATGAAAACATATGTATGGAAGGACATAAACTTCGCACGTTTATGGATCATAACATGAGTTCAAATCTAGCTAATGATCTTCCCCATGATCATGTCAAGGAAGGTGAATATGCCGCAGTTTTGGGGAGGGGGGGGGGGGGGGGGGGGGGGGGGGGGGGGAGAGGATGAAGGAGACAGAAGAAGGGGGATTAGATAGGTATATATTGAGGTTTTGTACAAAGATTGAGGCGGATAGGAACTAGGTCATAATCAAATGGAGTTTCAAAGCCCCACAAACCCTATTGAATTGACAAAAAAACAAGCAAAGAGGAAGCTAAACTTAGGAGATTTAAGGTCTGGCTAGCTATTGTTGTGGGGTTTGTGTGATGTTTTCTGAAGGAAGATGTGGGCCGGTTGGTGTTGCACCCCAGCTCCCCACTAGATATAGGCACCGAAAGAGAGAGACAGAAAAACAGACACACAGACAGGGGGAGAGAGAGAGAGAGAGAGAGAGAGTGGGTTTGGTTACCAACCACGCAATTTCCCAAGCTAACCTTATGGCGTTTGAAATCTCCTTTTCTGAGTCGTAAAGTAATGGTTACTTTTCTCTTCTCTGAATATCATTTTGTCTGGGAGTGCTTGGAACACATGGATTCCTCATCCCAGCCTCTTCTTCTTTTAGAAAATAATAAATTAATTAAAAGTTTAAAGAAAGATTTAAAAAAAAAAAGTTGCTATACTTCCATAATTTGTCATCTTTTTCTTTTCCTCCCTCACTTCCTCTTTATGGTCTGCCCTTTTCCTTTTCATCCCATCATAATATACCATTAAATGATTATGTTAGTGCTATGTTGTTTAAGAGACAGGGATTCGCACTCAGCCCATTTTGGTCAGGCGGCCTTTAGAACAATCCAATAAGCCACTAATTAATTTGATACCTAATTCTCCTTTATATATATATATATATATATATATATATATCGATCTGTTCACTTACTCAGCATGCGTGCATCCCGGGTTTCTTAATAAATTATAAATTGGCATTTATCTACACACATACAAAGTCTTGATCATAATTTTTCAGATCATCACATATTGTAGGGATCATCGATCAATTGAGTTTTCTTGAATAGATTATGTCCAAATATTAATTCACTCCAATCGTGTAAATCGTAGGTATACTACATAGAGGTGAACAAAAAATCTGCTACACGTTACCGCTTGCTATCACGACCCGACTCGACCTGATAAGGTTGTTAACGGAAGCCTAGCTTCCGATACCCATTATTGATATCCGTTTTCAAACGAGTAAATACTCGATATCACATATTGATAAAAAAAAGTCTCCCATTTTCAAACCTTCATCTTTCTCGCTTGATTCTCTCCTTCCGATTACTCATCTCCAAGAAAAAAACCTTCATAGAGAGAGAGAGAAACGCACACCCTGAGCGATTGGCGCCGCAACAAGGGCGGCCTCGCCCTTCCCAGGGCTAACAGTGTCACCAGCGGTCGAAACATTTTTCGATGTCGCAAGCAGTAGTCAGTTTCTCCAAGGCACTGTCGTTATCAACCTGAAATCAAAGAAATCAATTGCTTAAGAAAACCAGAGATTTCGACTCTCCCACAAATTGAATAAACTAAAAGCAAAAGCGTTGAGTTCAATTAAGATTTTTCGTTTAGTGTAGTGGGAAAGAACACCTTTTGACGCTTAGGTGAGGGAGGTTTATCTTAAGAGGAAAGAGGATCTCTTGATGTTGTTGTTACCAAAGATAGATCATCCACTTTGCCTTGTTGAAACCATGCCTATCTCTCCCACGCTCTCTCTCCCGGTCCTGCTTTTCACTCTTTTGTCTTGCTATTTGAACTCTTTTTTCTTATTTTGATTGCTCATTTGTGAGTTGGTACTTGGTACGATTTAAAAAATAAAAAAAATCTGGAATACCAATAAAGATATCGGAATGGTAATAAGCCAAACGGCCTATCGGCTTAACGGCATAATGCATTGGCGGGTCGGGTTGAATCGGATGTTCACCCTTAATTCTATATATAAGGCATGAAATCATGTCCAAATAGATTATCCATAATATCCAAGTTAGCTAGTCATATTTATTATTAACCGTAAACAGTAGTTTGGAGTCCGGAATTTATTTTTGTAAAAACTCTCCGATATTATATATGTGATCCAATCAGCTTATTTTCCATGCATTAATGACCAAAACATTTTGGCTAATTTCTCGCTAGCTTATTTTAGAACCCTCTCATATATATATATATATAAATATATCATGTACAACCTGCACGAACTCGATCGACTGATCATCATTTGATTTCAGTCATGAGCTGCCTCTTAATTTAATTCATCATGCATCATGTCCTGATCTCTGATATTCTAGGCCGTCTCTTTTTACTAAACAAATAAAATAGTATTAGGAATAATATGTCAGACCTCTTCTATTTGTCTCTTTACATGCGTGTTTATTCGATTTGTAGAAAGAAATTGGTCCTTTAAGATATTTGCGAAATTACGTACTTTTTAAGCAAAGCAATAGATACTGTTCAGATAACAGTGGATGTAGAACAAGATCATGCATGTGAGGCACCAAAGGCGATATCTTGTATTGCATCTAACCAGCTGGTTGGCTTTAGCTGACTGGATTTGAATTGCTTTCTGGAAAAGTACTAGTACTACTGCTGCTCATCAGTTCTTTTTGCCCCATACCTGATAATGTATGTATATATTCATGATGAGTGGAGATCAAACCGCCCTATACTATATATATATATATATATATATATATATCAAACTATTATATTCTTATATTCAAAATCCTTGTAAACTTAGGGGGAGGATATATTTATCATGTTAATTAAATATTAATTAGGGAGAAAATGAAACCTCATCATGTGAATTAGATCCTTAATTTTGAAATTAATTATCACAATTAATCCAGATATCAGACGAAGGCGCCAAGATGTTAGCTGGTGAGTGCTAATTATTTCACGTCTAACACATCAGATTATATTGTTTTACTCATGATGATCATTATATGTATATATAGTGATAATTAAAAATATTAACACTACTCCTATAATGTCTAGCTTGCTTGTTTAGCAGTACCGTATATATAATTTGATCCTGCAGGCTGCAGCTAGCTAGGACGATCGACATGCATGACACAGTACTCTTAATTATTAATATATATATATATATATATATATATATATTATAGAAGAATTCAATCATGCAATTTAACTGTATCCTAGCTAGCTAGTGATGTAGTCTATATTATATGGCCGGGATCTCTAGGAGTTTAATGATATTGATTTTGGGGATATCTTATATTTGATCATCAACGCCTAGATAAAAAGTTAAAAACTTCTTGTGTAAGCAAGCATGTGTGTATAATATATATCTATATATATATATATATATATATCTTTAAAATATAATAATAAGTTATTGATACATGAGTTTTAATAATTTTAATTATATTCAATTAATCTTCTCAACCAACTCGACAACATTTTGTGACTAGTTTGGACTCGTTTAATTTGCAAATAATGAGCTGTCGATCGAGGTTGAAAATCAAATAGGTTGGAGAACAAAATAAACTAACCAAATTAAACAACTGATCAATCCTCGGTGCAACTCATCATTTACGGGGCTGGCCTACGTTTGGCAAATTGAATTGGAATGTGATAGATGATTCTTTTGACCTGGAGCTAGGTCATCATGAACAGGACATGAAGGCATGCACCATCACTACATGAAGAAAAATGGGCTTTTATAACTAATTAATTGTGATAAAAAGGCTATTTATAATGATTAATTTTAACTGTAAATAATGATTTATTTGAATTAATTGACTATAAATAAACATTTTTTTTTATAATATATCACAATTAATTAATATTAAAATAAGTAATTTAATCACTAAGAATATCAAATAACAGCTATTTGCGGGGAATGGGGCTTCTCCACAGCTAATTATGGGTTTCTTTGAAATATATATATAATTTCTTTTGGGAAGGAGGATGTGAACATGATTCTCCAAACCTAAAAGATCAAGAAGCTAGCACGAGGGATAAAACAACTAGAATTCATGTGGGGTTTCTTTTTATACTGTCTTGCTCTTTTTTGTACACTGCATGCTCCTAATTACTGCTCGCGGCAGGTCTATTGTCCCTACCACGTTGCAGGATGCTGTTCATCAATCAAACAATCGTGCAGTTGAGCCGGCCGGCCATGCATAAAAGTAATAAAAAAGGAAGTTTTTTCAAACTATATATATATCAATTAATTAAATCAAGCAAAATTTATATATTCATGAAGCTGTACTACTACTGACACATACCCACACACAAAAGCTAGCTGCGCTCTATATCTAGAAGGTGCTTTTGAATTAATGAACTCATGAAGTACTCCACCACTGCCACTGGCATATTGGGAAGTAATTAATTAACTACAAATCTTATAAATTTATGTCCAGTTGGATCAAAATGAAATAGAAAAAGCAGGACATGTCCTTAATATTATATATATTGGGAATCATGAGATTTAAATTTTTCGATATATTGCAATAAAGGACAGACGTCATTAGTAAACCAATTGGTTTCTCCGCAATTAATGCCAATAATGGTTAATTTAAAGAAGTTGTTTGATTTTAGGTCTAATCTTGAAATTGTGCTGAAGAAGTAATTATTAATAAAAGTGGGCATTAATATATATTGATACAAAACAGTACTCAACAAGATCATGACCACTTTATAAATTGTCAGGTTACTTCGAAGTGAAACCAGACAAAGACGTAAGAGTTACTCAATAGGTTTAATTATGGGAGAAATTAGAACAGGAGATTGATCATCTAGGTAATTCTGAGGGTACGTACTAATTGTCCATGAAAAATGACAAGTTACCTGAAAAAGGCAATTCATGAAATGGTTCTGCATGCATGCATGCATGTCGACAATAAATTGAAGTTGCGATTGCGATGGATTCGGGCAACTTTGTGTCTTATATCAAATAGGGACAGTTTTCTCATGACAGACCACATGATGACGTGACGATACTGCTTTGAAGCCTCAAATGATCGATGATGATCTTGATGGTCTACACCCAAATATAAATATATGTATATATATATATATAGAGTCAGGTTAAGCAAATTTATAATTAATTAGCAAGCTGCTAGGCATGCACATTAATAAAAAAAACGTCAGCATACGTACGTAAACGACCCTGGAAAACACTAATGGCCATGACGTTGCTGTGGTTTGAAGAGTGGTTGAAAAGTAGTACGTACATACTTCCTCTGTACTTTACTATAATGTACATTGTATAAGATTCAACCGCCTAGCTAGCTCTTGTCATTTTGAGATATATGTTATTGTTATTATAATATTTCACCTAATTAAGGAGCCTTTTCTATCAGTTCTTAAAATTGCATCAAAATACGGGAAATACCCTTGTCCCTTTGAATACATTAGATCGATAATTTCTATCTATTTTTCTTATAGTATCTCTCTATGTTTGCTTGTCAAGGCTAGCTACTTCAATGTTGCTGCTTTCTCTATGTCCTACAAACCTCTATTTTTATAGATCAAGCCATTAATTGAGTTGTAATTTTTATTTTCTCATATGTAAGACTATAATTATAATTTGCATGAGCCATATACATTCACTGCAAATAATTGTTTTTAGTTGCGAATTACTATTTTCAACGGAAATATTTTGTTGCAAATATATCATTACCAACCAATACGAAGTGAAATATTTGCAAATGTACATTTGCAACGAAAAATACTGTTGCAATGTATTTGCAGTGCATCAATTAATTCGTTATAGGACTGAGATCTCCTCCAAAAATATATCCAATTTACAATATTGGAAGATTCTCATTGCTAAAAGTGCTTATAATTCCTTGCAAAAAGAATGTTATTACGTTTAGTTATTAACGAAATGTTAATATTAAATACTATTAAAGTTTATAAACGCAAAGGACAAAGGTTTAAAGGGAACAAATAAACGTATGAAAAACGTATGAGAGAGAGAGAGAGAGAGAGTGTGTGTGTGTGTGTGAGTTGGGAAATCAAAAGAGGGAAAAGTAGGGCACTAGGGGAAGGGGGTGGTCGGAGAAGAGAGTGATCGATCTTCCAATATGTTTAGAAAAGGCTGCAAGAAATTCCGGCCGGCCAGCCTTTTGCTTACCTTGTATGTAGAAATCGTAAGCGATGATCAGAGATTCAGAAAGAAGGATCGAATAAAAAAGAAAAGAAAAGTGAACGACACTAAAGCAAAATATTAAAAATGGTAAAAGCCATTTTATCGTGTGGAGTGTTGGAAGGAACAAGTTGGGGAATCCTGGTGTCAGATTTATTGGCCTTCTCCTTTGGTTCTTTTCTTCGTGTTTGTATCTAAGGCTCTTACAGTTGCGTTATACTAGTCCAACTCCATTAACCCCCAGCTAATCTCCTCTCTCTCTCTCTCTCTCTCTCTCTCTCTGCTAATTAAGTTCTGATCATTTGTAGCCTTCTTAGTTCTTTGCTTCTACGCGCCTCGAACAGTACGTGCATGTGCTGCGTAGCAGCTACGTACATGGAATTATATATGTAGTACTAGTACTATATCATGATCAGGAATTAAATTCTACGTACATGTGCTGCGTAGATAAAATTCATGTACATCTTTCTAACACGCGTAAATTCAAAAACATATTATAGTGTTTGAGCGTTCACATCCGACTAGAAAAGAGTTTGAGCGAAATGTCCTGATCTCTATTTTAGCATTAAACTCTTTGAAAAGTCCCATTTTTTTTTTTCAAAAAATTGATATTTGTAATTTTAAGATATTTAAATTCACATCCTCTTTTTAGAAAAAGTGGATAAATTTAAAATTTATATAAAAAAATATATATATATTTTTCAATAATAAATCTCATTTTTGAAATGAAATATGCAGAACTTGGATATTTAACCTTACCTTTTTTGTTTTGTATAAAAAAAAAAAAAGAATCCTGATTCTCTATTTTAGTTCTCCATAATCTTTCTAAAACATGAATATAAGAAGTGCTTCAACCAGATTTTATAAAAGTAAATTTATAAACTTTTATAACTTCATATAATATGTTAAATTATTAATACAAATAATTTTAGAATTTAATGTACTTTACCAAAGTATCGCATGTTTATTATACATCTCAATCGATCTATATATATATATATATATATATCATTTCCTAATGTATTTCAATGTCTTTTCTTATTCTTTTCTCTGATCAGTAGTTATATTATTATTTTAAAAAAATTATAGTTTCTTATTGTTTTTATAACCCCCGACTAAAGAATTTTAAAAAAATATTTGTCTGTTAATCCTAGCAATCGTTTTTTAAAATATTTGTCTTTTCCCGATAATCATGCTTTAAAAAGAACATTTATTTCTCTCTTTTTTTTCCCTCTAATAAAGAAAAGGGGAGGCGGGACAAAAATACAATTATTTCAAATGGTAATAAATTTGAAATTTTCGTAAACCTATATAGTTTTTTTTTTTTATATAAAAAAGACTTCAATTCATTCCAATAAAATAAAGTTACAGTTATGAACTGATAAATACAATAAAAACTCATATTACAAGTTAAATTATTTAACTATTTTGAGCATTTTTATACATAAATTTCTTTGTAACGGACATTACCTAAAGTTTAAACCCCACACAAACACTGCAATATATGATCATGATGTGTCATACCCTAATTTCCTCTCTTGCCATTATATATATATATATATATATATATATATAAATATGAAATTCCCAAAATTATAAATCACGAAATAATTAATAGTACATATAAGCAACGTTGTTTTTCAGGGCATATGAGCGAACGTACTTATACACAGGAGGGATCGACGCATGTATACGTATTTAGAGATGTTGTAAGTACTCCTGCACATATATAAATGAAAGCAACTTTACATATTTACGTGTTCGAGTGAACTACGAAAACTTCGTACATGGAAGATTGAGATGATGATCTCCAGCCATCTCAATCTGCCATTGGATACAAGTACTTTAAAGATCTCAACTTGATGAAGTACTAGGCTCCGATCGAAAATGTTGTACTGCCATTTTTAGCATTGTGAGGCTTGTGTCAAAAAGATTCTATTGTGTCATGAACTCGATTTTTCATGGAAAATTGACAATCTTGTAGGTAAAGATCAGGCATCGTACGTGTTGCAATGTACTATTTTGGTCCAAAAACAAAAAACAAAAAATCAAAGAGCAGGCTGCAGGATATTTTTTATTTATTTAAATCCTTAATATAAAATATTATATAAATTTTATCAAGTTAAGTTATATAATTCGGAATAATAATAAAATAAATTTAGTTTTGACTATTCCATTCACATCAAATCTTCTCATTAGATTATTCATTTATTAATTATATGTTAATAAAATAATATTAATTTAATTCTCTAATTACTAATTTATTTAATTTGATCACATTTGACTATTCTACTTATTATATTATATGCTAGTTAATAACCATATTCTTATTAAATTATTGATTAAAATTTTATATTTTCAATTTTCATTTAAATTTTTAATGCTAATAATCCTTTGGCTAATTAAACCCATCTAAAATATGGAGAAGGGAAAGAGAAAATAATAAAGTAAAAAAATTGACTAATAGAAAGTACTCACCAAATTTGATCTTATTTTTAAAGTTATTTTAGCTAAAGTCAAAATCTTTTTTACTTTGATTAATCCATTACAACCACTCTTTCTTCTATAATAATTAAATATAAGTTAAGTAATCCAATCAGAATATTCTCTTCCGGATGTTTTCTTGCAAGGGCATTCACCTCCACTGCCGGCACAAATTGCGTCCAACATACAAATTGAAACAGTATGATAATTGTGCTCATGGGCTTGTACAGTAAAGGGCTTGTAAAGTAAAGGGCCGTGTACATATTGTGGACTTTGGGGAAGTCATTGTTAGTTGTTTTTATTTTATTCTTATATTTTTACATCATTTTTTAAATATTTTAAAACATTTTTAAAAAAAGAAAAATTTAATAATATTATTAAATAATATTTTCTTAATTATTAAAAGAAAAAAAATAATGCACACCAACAAAAACCCAAATCGGTGTCCCTAACTTTATTCATTCGTAAAATGTATTATTAGCAAAACAAATATCTATAGTTCGAGAAGTTTTACACAATTTTTATAATCTCTACATATTATTATTTTTTAATTATTTAAAATTTTTAATTATTTTATTTTGAATTTCTTTTTTTTTTTAATTAATTTATTTTTTCATTTATTATTTATATATTAAATATTTAATAAAAAAATATGGTATATCAAATTGTATAAATAATAAAAAGTTGTGAAGGTTTTTTCTAAAAATAATGCGTGATGGGAGGATCGAACTTTATAGGAAAAAGAAATCCAGGCAAGGCATCAACCCCCAACAAAGTGGGCCTACCTGGTTGGTGAACGAAGAGATGTTTAACATTGAGGTTGGACTGAAATCATTAGCTTTAGCCGCCCAACGACTTGTTGCCTCATTTTTTTCGTTTATTTTATTTTATTTTCCTTTGTTTTTGATCTAAATCTGAGTGCCTTGGGCCCTTACCACTGTCCCTCCAATGACGCGACAGTTGTATTCGGTTGTTAGATCGAGGTCAACTCATCTAAATTAATTATTGATATAACTTCTTATTTTTTAATTTAAATTCATTGCAATCTTAATCTATTTTATATATTTAAACATATATCTCATTATTTATATTTAAATATATTTCAATAGAATTTATAAAATAGTATTCAAATGTAGTCTAATGTATAGAAAAATATGAAGTCAAACCTTGCGGAATTGCTGGATTTTATTTTTATTTTTGAATTTGTAAATGGAATAAATACATTATATTAAGTTCTAATTTAGTTATACAATGAGATGAAATGAAAATTAGATAAAATATTATTATAATATAATTTTTTATTTTAAAATTTGAAAAGATTAAATTATTTTTGATTATTTATTAGAAAATTTAAAAAAATATAATAATCAAATAAGATAAAATTAAATTAAATGAATTATGAAAGAAAAACGATTCGCATATCTATCTTGCAAATACTCTACACTCCTATATAAAATGAAAGATAATTTTGTAATATTGATTTTTTTTTTTTATTGAGTGACGTGGTTGTATTGGTTGATTGAAAATGAATAGTAAAATAAATATAAAGAAATTATAAGTATATCATTATTCTCTTAAAAAGAAAATTGATTGACATAAAATAATTTTTTTAACATTTTATATAACTATATTTTAAACAATAATGATAGTGTTACTACTATTTTATTATTCATTTACAATTTCTTTTTTATTTAATAATTAAGAAAGCAAATATTAATAAAGTTATATATTTTTTTATTTTTAATGATTAAAAATATTAAAAAAATATTTAAAAGAAAATAATCAAAAAATAAAAAAATTCCAAATACACTAATAAATAGTAAAATGATAGTAATCTTATCACTATTTTATTTTAAATAAAGATAATTTTTATAAAATGATTTATAAAAAATAATATCAATTTCTAAAATATCCTGATCTTCTAAAATTATGTGAAAGTAAAGAGCTTGAAAACGCAGACAGTTGGAAGGGTGGCTAGGAATTAGAGGCGGCCGATCGTGGATGCGTGCGAAAACGTACATTCCACGGTACAAGGTTAGAATCTGGTCCTCGGATGTGTCTTTTCAAAAGCTGGTACAGTATCTTTTTTATATTTTTATACGTCCTATTATATGATTAATTGCGTTTTATTTTTAATATAAAATAATTTTAATCAATTACATTAATAAAATATAAAAAGAATATGCAAAATGACTAATATAAAAAAGAGTCCGCAAAAATAATTTTATCCATAAAAGAACTCATGCCTTTTATAAGAGGAAGGCAGAAATAAAATAAAAAAAATTATTTTTAGAGTAATATTATTTATTATTTTATTATTATTTTAAGATATGATATTAAATTATTAGAAATTATTTATTATATTTTATTTATAAATTATTACTTATCGATACATTATAAAATGATGAAAATTGAGATGAAGAATATATTTTTTATTATTTTTAGTAAAAATAGAATGATAGACATGTAATTATTTATGTTTACAGTTTTGTACGTAATCATATTTTAAAAGATGAATATTTTAATATAATCATTTAAAAATTAAAATAATTTTATAAAAACACTCATTAAAACATGATTTGTATAAAAAAAAAAAAATTAAGAATAGTGTGTACGTATATTAATCTCTTACTAATGCTACCCACTGCCATTTTTTTGCTGTGTTATGATGTAATATTTAATTATGTAATATTTAATGATGTAATGCTATTTATTATATACTGTTTGTGGGTCAATTATTTAATATCATGTCAAAAGATATTGAGAGAATAATTATAAAAAAGAAGATAAATAATTTTTTTTTTCCTTTGTAGGTAAGGATAGGAGTCGAGGCTATAATTCAGGTAATTCATACTGGTGAATATCTTATATTCACTGATAATTTTTAGGTGAAACTTGTTTGTAGATCAAATACTTGTGTTGGAGAATTTTCAAAATAGAAATGAATGACAAGTTATAATTGTGTGTGATTTAAAATGGCACGTTAATGTACAAAACTATATTTATAATTTTTTGCAGCAAATTCTTTTTCAGATTCGAATCTTACAGCCTTGCAGTTACCCGAGAAGACCAGAACCAGGGGAGATGTACGTGGAAAGAGGAATGATATACATAATATTATATACGATATTTTATATAATATTTTCTAAAAATAAAATTAATTTTATAAAATAAAATTAATTTTATAAAATATAAATTGATATATACACAATATAATTATATAATATATTTCATAACAACACGTAATGAAAAATATTGTTATAAAATATTGTGTGTATAAAGTATTTTATATAATTATTTCTTATTTAAGATTTATTATAAAATATGTTGTATAATTATGTTGCATGTATATCAAAATTTTGAATACCATATCGGTAAGCGTACCGATCAAGACACTAAAATAAAATATTTCGATATCAATACTGTTTCGTATACCGTTTCAGAATAATCTATATAAAAAAAATTATATATATAGATAGATATATAAATTATATTTCAAAATAATAGTTAATATATGAATAATTATATATATATATATGTAATTAGTCTAGTATGAATTGAGGTAAAAAATAACAAAAAATAAAATAAAAATAAAAATAATTGAAGGCCGAAATCAAAAATTCAATAAATCGATACGCGACCGATATGAAGTCAGTATGGGTCAAAATATTGATCGGTACGGTCACTATAAGCCAAAATATTGACCAATACAGTTGGTACAAGTTGAAACGGTCGATATTTTAAGCAAAATTGTATATATGCACAATATGTATTGAAGAATCGACTGATACGATATATTTTGATTGTACTGATTGATACAGTAAAATTTAAAAACACTGATGTATATCCTTTTTTGTATAAAAATATTTTTATTTTTATAAATTATTATATAAAATATTATGTAAAGTGTTCTATGTGCATCACTTTCTCGAAATGCCACTTGCCACTTACCCGACGCCCTTTTGTTAAATTGTGTGTTCCACTTGCTTCCGCGTTCCACCGCCATTCCTCTCGCCTTGACGTATCCTCCCCAAATCCCACAGCCTCTCTATCCCTCTCTCGACAGAGGCATTTCATCATACACGTTGAGCCATTCTAAGAGGTTTGCTTCACACGTAACTTTCTTTCTCATCTGTTCATTTTACGATGTTATCTGTATCTCTACCTCTTTCTCTGGTTCTTTTTGCAAGATCTTCTAACGATTTGAACTCATCTATTGCGTCGACCTGGATATATTAAAGGTTTTTGTGTTTATCATTTACGCAATAAGTACAACGCATTAAAGCGTTTTTGGTTTTGATAACGTTGTCTTCAAATCACGCTAACTCAATATTTATATAATTGGTTCCTTTTTGTTTTGTCCACAAGTGGTCGTCTACTTGCTCCATGGCTGTTGTACATATTTTTTTACATATATGTATGTATGTATGTAGTACCATGTTCCTACGTTTGCTTATTGTTATTGTCTCTGCTTATTCAATTTTCTTCGATAATATTTCTAAATACTGATCTGAATCCTTCAGATCAAGATTTTCTTCCTCTCACTTTCAACGTTGTTCTTTATTTTGAATTGTAACTCGGCTCCTGGACTGAATTTTCTCTCTCTCTCTGAATATCGATTTAATATACGAGGGCAGCAAGGCTTATTCACTGTAAGATGAAAACGTAAATTGTAGAATCCATGAAGGCTTATTCACTGTAAGATGAAAACGTAAATTGTAGAATCCATGAAATGCTTCTTTTTGGTGAGTATAGGAAATTAGAGGCCCAGGTTTTTCTTAGATTGCTACCAGTATTTGACAACAGAATGTTAACATTCGTATCATTTGGAAAACTATACATTATTAATGTTTGAAAGATGTACGTTATTGAAGAAATTTTCCACTTTATGGTAGAAGATTCGCCATCTCTTGACAAGACTACAACAACTTTCCAACTTAGTGACATTGTCAACCTGAATTTTTACCCGTTGACCTCCTTCTTTTCATTTCAAAACTCCCATGGAATTCTGAGTCTTTGGACTGTCACATAGCCTGAATGTTACCATTTGATCCGTCCCTCCATTCCCTGATATATGTTAGCACTTATGTGAGAAACGTAAGCGTCAACTTAAAAGAGAAGCCATTGCAATGCCACAATTTGAACTTTTTAATATCAATATATTCAAACATTCCCATCAAAATCAAGTTGCTTTACTTTGAGCCTTTTTGATAAATCTGATTGTATGCGTTGTTATTTTGCAGCAGGCACAGATACGGTGGAGGTTGCCTACTTATGCATAGAATTTGGCATTCCCTGCTATAGATAAACATGAGTTTCTCTCTGTGTTCATCATCTTCTGAGCTAAAATATCACTGTGTTGAGGGACTGCGGCATTCAAATGTAAATCCACCAGTGTCCAAACCTTCCGTAAGGGTTGGTAATTCTACTAGAAGGGATAATATTCAAATGTCCGATCATGATTCTAGGAAAATGGCTGTTTCAAACCACTTCTTGCCAGGGCAATTAGAAGGACCATACCTGGCAAAGAAACTGCTAGAAAAGCCTAGTGAGAAGCTTGAGTATGTGAGGACATTGTTGATTGACAACTATGATAGCTACACATATAATATTTACCAGGAGTTATCTATTGTTAATGGGTGTAAGCTCTCTCTCTCTCTCTCTCTCTCTCTCTATATATATATATATATATATCTGTGCATGAGTACAGCAACTCATTTCCGCTCATCCTGTACTTTGTTATCTTCTGTTGCCTGCATAGCCTTCTGTGATTGTTCATATTCCTGCATTCTAAAACCTTCTCTTTGCAACTTCTCATCATTTTGTTTCCACTGAATTAAAAAAGCAGCTCATATGCACGTTTCACACATGATTTTTAACGTACAGGTCACTTGTGAGTTTTAGCCTAGATTGGTTCCTCTTGTGTAAATGTGACCTTAGAAAAATGGGACTTAAAAGGTGGAAACAACCTGAACTTTTTATGAGCCTTATCGATATATGCTAAAAATTTCTGAGGCATGGCATTTATCGTGACAACAATCCATAGTTTTAATCATTTTTTTTTTATTTCTCTTGTTTCATTCGACAGTTTTTAAAATGTTGCTGCAACTTCAAAGGGGAAACTATAGAGCCATTGTGGGTTATTCCATTTTTATCAAATATTGGATGCTTAATGCGAGTTCAGCGAATAAGTTTTGAAGTAATTAATATGAAATTCATTGGAAGGACAGACAGTTTTTATTTATCAGCACCGTATTGCTTAACATGCCTTTCTTCTAGTATGTTGCTTAAGAACCCAAGCATCTCGGATGTATAGTTTGGAGGTTTTTATTGCAATTACCTCAAGCATATTACTGGAACGTGGACTGCTATATGCCTTATATGGTTATATTTTTCTTTTGGAACTCTTTCCCTTTATTTATATGGTGCTTTTAAGCGTGTGCAGTATACTTAGTTGGAAAGGTAATTGTTATTTTATGATAGTTATGTCCTCTCTTGATGATTTAATAGCTTTAAATATGTGAAACTTTTGGATTTTCTAACCATTGGGTCCAATATATTTATTATGAAATGATATAGCCAGAGAAATAGGGTGTACATGAAACTTCCTTTCACATCTTTATTGTTCTGCCCGGGACAACAAGGTTGACAGCGTCGATGCAGAGATAGTTAAATGATAAGTTCATATTCACTGGTGTGAAACGTGTTTTTAAATCTCGTTTTGTTTTGATATTGTGCTAGTGCCTCCTGTGGTGGTGCAAAATGATGAATGGACTTGGAAGGATGTTTGCCACTACTTGTACGAGGAAAATGCATTTGATAATATTGTTATATCACCAGGACCTGGTTCTCCAACATGCTCGGCGGATATAGGTGAGAATGCGATGGACTTTTGTTTTAAATCTTTTTATCCCCCTTTTTTAGCCATGATAGCAAAAGATAGTCCCGTGAAAGGTGTGCTCCACACACAGTTCTGTGACACCACCACATTTTTAGCTATCCTTGGGATATGGAAGAGTGTATGCTGATCACATTTACAATTTCTTCTGCATACAAGTAAGATAGAAGAAGCTTAATCTTGACAAGCTTTATTCCTGGTAGTTGTCAATATGATTGGCATCCTAATTGGAGTGCTATATTTTGACTGGATGGTAATCTCAATACCATCTTTGTGATCTTACATAGCCAAAAAACTGATTGCAGAAAATAAAACTGTCAAAAATAAATTGACTGGATGATTTCTGTATTTTTCTCTTTTAGTAGGTCAATAATGATTGTTTAAGACATTGTTTCAATCTTATAGGAATATGCCTTCGTTTGCTGCTTGAGTGCCGGGATATCCCCATTTTGGGTGTTTGCCTTGGACACCAGGTATTTCTATTTAATTTTTTTTATAGAATGATTCCCTAAACAGTTATACATATTTTTTTATTAAGTAAAAAACAGTTAATACATACATATATATGCGCAGATTATTAAACGATGCTGATACATTGCTGTTAACGATATATACCTAAGATTTTCCAAAAAGATCATTTGACCTATATACAAAATTATGGGGCCAACATTTTAGAAAATTGAGGTTCTTAAGGATTTCTAATCCTGTAGAAAGACACTACCTCTTTTTTCTTGTTTCTTTTTTTCCTCCCACGCAGCAGTGCAGAGTACAGCTCTCTCTCGTTCCTTCTCACTCACATACATCGTTTAATTGGACCTGTTGTATTTGCTGCTGTATTTCTTCTTGAATTATGCCTTATATTTTGCATATAATCAAAGGAAATATGTTATGATACGAGTCCTAAGGTTTGTGCTTGTGAATAAAACGTTTTGAAGTCCTTAAGTGGGGAGCATAAGGCAGTGTTTCTCCCCTTGAGCATCATGCATCTGCTTGTTTGCCTTCTTTTTTTGATCGGTTTTTTGTCTTCTTAATTGCAGTTATTTGCAATCTTTCCATTTTTAACTTTTCTTTGGAACTACTTATGCTTTTGCAGGCATTAGGTTATGTGCACGGTGCTCAAGTTGTCCATGCATCTGAACCAGTCCATGGACGTCTGAGGTGAGGTTAAAAATCATTACAAAGTTATGTGATTTTTGATTTAGCATTTGTTTTGTTGGCTGATCTCATCACTATGAAATGAAGCATGCTTTATAATTGGGAAATGATGTTTTGAAGCTTTAAGTTAGTGATATTATTTTGAAAAGGTTTATAACTCTATTCCTTGTCCAATACAGTGAAATACAGCATAATGGGTGCCAACTGTTTCATGACATTCCTTCTGGAAGAACTTCAGGGTTCAAGGTCAGTCTGCCTCCATATATCTAGAGAATGGGATTTATTGTTCTAGGAAATAATGAACAGAGTTTTAAGATGACCTTTATTTGATACCTCCTCCATGGCGCAAGCTCTTTGCCTTCCCCCCCTCCCCCTCTTTTAGCACCTACATTGAAACCAGGTATTTTAGGCACTTAAGTACTATCATCAGAAGATCCCAACTGTTTGCTATAGATCTCCCATTCTATTTTTCATTCATCTTTATTTATTTTGTTTCTTGTTCTATATAAGAAACTGTTCTTGTGCTGTGATATTAGTATAGCATAAACACTTCAAAAGCACGGCCAAGTGATCTTTTAGTTAAGAATGGTACTCATACATTTTTGTTAAAAAGCAGGACCAACATGTAAATTTTTAGTTAGAATTTTATCATAAAGTTTGTTAAGATGAGTATCATTTGACACTCTCTTCGAGATATACAGATTTGCATGTTTACATATGAAATATGAGTGAATAAGTGAAGCCACCGTCTTGCACATGATCATTTTCAGTTTTAGAAAGTGTCTCAAGTTCATAGAACCTTGGACATTCTTCTGGTCTTCTTTAGCTGCAACTGTATGTTTTTCTTCCATGAGCTTATAGAGCAATTATCAGTATCTCTCCTAAACTCCTGTGAATTAAATCTAATGGCAGGTGGTTCGATATCATTCACTTGTAATAGATCCTGAATCTCTTCCAGAGGAACTCATTCCTATAGCTTGGACCTCTTCCAGTGATCCACTTTCTTTTCTTGAGACCTGTAAGTCTAACAACATCTCAGATGATTGTGAGAGTCAGATTGGACATAGTAGGCCTGCAAAATCTTTTTTGGAATGTGATAATGGAAGTCGCCAGCCTCTCGTCTTGTCTGACAAAAGCAAAAGAGTTATCATGGGCATCATGCATTCTTCCAGGCCACATTATGGTTTGCAGGTGGGTAACATGTTACTTCTGTTAAAACATTTATAGTTGTCAACTCTGCTTCTTTGCATGCTATGCTCTTGACTTTTTTTCTACCTTCAGTTTCATCCAGAGAGTGTTGCTACACATCATGGGAGGCAAATATTCAGTAACTTTAGAAAGATAACAGAGGATTACTGGCTGAGACTGAGGCCATACAATGGTAAACTGGAGCTCTTATAAGATTGTCCTTGTTTGGTGAACCTGCTTTGCATCGATTGTCCCCCTCTCAAATACTTATTTACTTACTCAATTATTGGAAACTCCAACAATTGAGTAAAAGAAAATATGAATGTGCACATATGATATATATGTATAATTCCCCATTTGTTTTTTTGTGTGAGGACAGACTGGGTTAACTCTCAGGTTTCTTGTTAACCGTGATTAGATGAAGTTTGGCGTTTAACATTCTTGTATGGCTGTTGATGACCGGTCCTATGAATGGCTAGTCCTCATGCATTGCATTGGGTTTATTGACTGATGGGTGGTTCGATCTCGACATGCAGTCTGCATTCTGTGTACCAAAACTAAAATTTACCAATTTTGTTTTCTTGCCTACCCCATGATTAGCTCATAACTCTCAAGTTTCTCCTTTTTTGACGCATGCATATGCATCGTGTACATAATTGCCCTGTGATTTGCTCTGAGCAGTAAACTTCTTTTAGCACGCATGCAGGTACCCTGTGCCAGTCAACTGTTTGGAGAAGTTCCTAGAAGTAGGCATATAATGACTAATGCAGGTGACCAATTATACAGAAAAGCTTCTGAAATTAGCCAATTAACTCATAATGTAGATAAGAAGAGTTATTTTGGTGTGTCCAACATGGTAAATATTTCCCATCCAAGCACTGATGTTAGATTTTTGAGACTCGAATGGAGGAAATTTGATCACTTGGCCCGTCAAGTTGGCGGGGCAAAAAGTATATTTTGTGAACTGTTTGGACATCATAAAGCTGAAAACACCTTTTGGTTGGACAGTTCTTCAATAGAAAAGGTTAGTTGGTTCCGAACTGACTACTCCTACTAACTGAAAGAAGGTTTTTTTTTTTTTTTTTTTGTCACATGCTCTGACTTGCAATGTCGTGATCTTAAGCAAGAATGTCTCTTCTTAATAGCAATGACTAAGAAAATACAACAGATACATGACTAGAAACTGCGTACTTTACATATCATGGAAAGTTTTTGTTAGGGGAATCAATAGGGCAGATGTTGTGGCATTACAACATGTCTGTGTATAACTTATTATGGAAACTATACACTTTATTCAAGCTTAGATAACTTGGATTTATAATTCGATTTGCATGATATAACTTGCAGGAATTTGTTGATGCATTTTTCAAACTAACATTCTGATAGTTGTTTTGCTGATTACACTTATAACAGGAAGGGCTTGTTTCACATCATATTAGGTTTTTAGCTTACAACCATCTAGAAATGCTGGATCACACCATATTTTTAGTAATTGTTAGTGTGTAGATGGGAAAACTTGATACAAATATAGTTAGTTAGTATTATATGCGAACAAAGTTATTGTCATTTATGGGTGGTCTTGCAACTCTACTCAACTCAGTTATGCCTTAAGTCCCAATTAAATTACGGTTGGTGCCATGCGTAATCATCAAATGGGTGGTCCTCCAACGTGAGTTACAGATTTCTGTAATATAAACTGGGTTTGCATTCTCTGAAAAATCAATTATGTTATTTGTATTCTTGATGTCACTATATTCTTGTTACTTTTCTTTGGGTGTCACTGTTGTTTCATTTTCCCCAGATGGAGTACTAATTTGACATCCTTGCTGTTGTAAATGTCTAGAAAAGAGCACGCTTTTCATTCATGGGAGGAAAAGGTGGGTCTCTCTGGAAGCAGTTGACATACAGATTATCTGATCAAAGGTCTGAAAATATTAATCAAGTAAATTTGTGCAAACGAGCCAAACTTCATCTTCCCTTTTCATTTCTTGGCTTGTGCTTTCATGTGTTTCTGTTGATTACATAATTACCTAGTTTTCCCAATAGTGCTCTATTGGAGAATATAAGATTGTTTATTATAAAGAAAAGTGATATATAATTATTATTTGACAGTGATATGACTTTTAAAGGTGGAGGTTATTTGTTGATTGAGGATGCTAATGGCTCTACCGAAAGCAAATGCTTGGAAGAAGGTTTTCTTTATTTTTTGAACAAGGTACTTGGTGAACATAGTTGTGGTAACTGTTTTCTTTGGGAAAACCTGAGATGCGTTCTTTTGGCATATGGTTTCTACTGCAATCTTGGGTGTACTGATTATCTATGTTTAGTAAGCTTATTTTCACCCATCAGGCCTAAATTGATCTTTAAATGTACTGCCTTTATTATATCCCACTAGAGGTGGGAACCAAAGTAATTAGGCTTTTGCAACCTCAAGTTGAAATTGGAGAATTACTTAATTATCGTCGATCTTGTTAGGATGAATTTTTATGGATTAGTTCACAACTTGCAAGAATCATTGATATAATTTTTCCCTTCTGAATGAAAATATTAATCCAGGTCATTGATTTAATTTTTGTACCCTTATGAAGTGTAAATTCTGTGTCCTTATGCATCTTAAGATATATGTTCATAAAACACTTTGGTAGTGAAACCTAAAAGCTTGTCATATATGCATCTTGAATCTTCTGTCTTATTAACTTTGGTTCTTATTCTAATATAGGCGTGTACTGATCCAGTTTTGATGTATACTTCCTGTTTGATTGATACTTGTGCCAGGAGCTTGTGTCCTTCCGTTATGAAGAGAAAGATTATGAAGGACTGCCTTTCGACTTTCATGGTGGATTTATTGGTTATCTCGGGTATGCAGTTGAGTTTATTCTTGTTTCATATTTTAAAATTCTACCACTTAGATAACAGTTCCTTGGTACCTTCTTTAGAATTGGTGGCATGAATCCCTTTCTTCGATTCAATCCCATTCAAAGCCATCTTACGCAACATGGACTTCAATGCACCATTTTATACAAATGGCTGCTGAACTCTAAGGTCTCATTTGTTTTACAGAAATCATTTCAACTCATCTCATCATTACAATTTTTCCAAGCTTTCAAACGAAATATAAGAAATAATTCAACTTTTTCAAATCCCAAAACAAAAATTATACTCTTAACAAATTTTTTTATTTTATAATTTCTTTATTCATCTTTCATCTAACTCATTTCATCTGAGCTCAATATCCTAACCAGGCCTAAAGGATTTATCTTTCCACCTGATAGAGCACCAGGACTACACATTAATGGGAACTCATCACATGGCTGTAAAGTTGTCCAGGGAGGCTAACATTGATTTTCTTGTCGTGCAGGTATAACCTTAAAGTTGAATGTGGTGTTGGATCTAACCGCCACAAATCTAGGTCTCCAGATGCTTGCTTTTTCTTTGCTGATAATCTTCTTGTTGTTGATCACTACAATGATGATGTTTACATATTGTGTCTACGTGAGGAATGCAGAGCCATGACATCATGGTTAGATAGTACGGAAGAGAAGCTTTTCAGCTTAAAACTGCCTGCCACAAGGCTAGAAGAGCAGAATCTCCAGGTTGCAAATTTTTCCCCATTTGAGGCAGGTTTTAATGCTGAGAAATCAAGAGAGCAATATATGGAGGATGTCGAAAAGTCTCTGAGATACATCAAAGATGGAGAAAGCTATGAGTTATGTCTCACAACTCAGATTAGAAAAAGTATTGGGGAAATAGATTCCCTGGGACTTTACCTTCACCTAAGACAAAAAAATCCAGCACCATATGCTGCCTGGCTTAATTTTTCAAAGGAAAACTTATGTGTCTGCTGTTCCTCCCCTGAGAGATTCCTTCGGTTGGACAGAAATGGTACATTGGAAGCCAAGCCTATTAAGGGTACTGTGGCCCGTGGCGAGACAGTGGAGGAGGATGAACAACGCAAGCTCCAACTGCAATACAGGTAATGTGATTGTGTAACTATTTTGAGTTTGCTCACTGAAAATAACCATTTGAATTACATATCCAGTTTTCTATGCATGTCATTTGTTTAATTGAAGAAGAGTTCATTATCAGGGATAGTAAGCACTGAATGCTAGGCAAGCTAAAAGGATCAAATGAGTTCAAAACGATAAAAATGCTGTATTTTCTGCTTACCATGATCTAACATTCTCTCTCTCTCTCTTCTCTGATTCTCCTTCGGGGGCGACAGTGAAAAGGATCAGGCCGAGAATTTAATGATTGTTGATCTTCTAAGGAATGACCTTGGACGTGTCTGCGAGCCTGGGTCCGTTCATGTGCCCCATCTTATGGATGTGGAATCATATGCGACAGTTCACACCATGGTGAGTACAATCCGTGGAAAAAAGAAGTCGGAGATAACAGCAGTTGACTGCGTGAGAGCTGCATTTCCAGGTGGATCAATGACAGGTGCACCAAAGTTAAGATCAATGGAACTGCTGGATTGTCTTGAAAGCAGTTCAAGAGGAATCTACTCAGGCTCCATTGGATTTTTCTCATATAACAAGACATTTGATCTGAATATCGTTATAAGAACAGTAGTTGTGCATGAAGGTGAAGCTTCAATAGGAGCAGGAGGGGCCATTGTGGCTC
This sequence comes from Platycarya longipes, assembly GCA_036559045.1. Lineage (NCBI taxonomy): Eukaryota > Viridiplantae > Streptophyta > Magnoliopsida > Fagales > Juglandaceae > Platycarya > Platycarya longipes. The sequence goes on along the minus strand of CM071790.1, from coordinate 10,442,258 downwards.
TATCCAAACCAGAAGACGAGTATGAAGAAATGATTTTGAAAACACGAGCTCCCGCAAAGGCTGTGATGGAATTTCTCTAGTGGGTTGGCTAATTCATTTGCAAATTTGATTAGATTATACGATTATAGAAGAAAGAAAATTGTGGGGGCCTGCAAACTGCAGCAATGTAACGTAACTTTTATTATTATTGGATTCATGATTGACATTATTGTTATTATTATTATTTTGATAAGGATTACGCGGAGAATTCAATTATCTTTTTCTCTTTTTTTTTTTAATTAAAAATTCCCAAATTTCTCATTATTTATTTATTTAATTTTTAAATTGAGCCACAAATTCTCTCTTTAAATTTTGCACATTACATTACTTGCATTTTGTAGTCTCTTGATCCATATACAATAGTTTCTAACCGAAGAACTGGGAAATTGATACATTAACACAACTTTAAAAAATAAAAAATTAATAGGAGATGATGAGAAAAGATTAAAAAGAGTTTTTCAAAAAAAAAATGAACGTTATTTTTTTTTAATAATGCTAATAATTTTTCTAATTTTTTTCAATCTCTCATTCTAATTTATTTTTATTTTTTATTTTTTAAAATAAATCAATCCTCATTATATATATATATTTTGAAATAAAATCAATCCTTTAAATAAGTATACAGTTACTAAGAGCGCCGCCGCCAGATCAAGATTCAAGACGATAAGACTAAGCTTTCGTTTGAATTAGAGAATGAATTGAATTTATCTTAATTTTATTATTATATTTTTTAAATTTTTTTATATAAAATATAAATTTTTTAATTTATAAATAATAATAATAGTAAAAAATAAATTTAACTCATTTTAATCATCTGATTTCTTAATTAAAAAAAAAATATAAAACTGGGGAAGATATGAATACCGCACCAACCTCCACGCACACCAACCAAACCCGGAGGACCGAGGAAGAAATGGTTGCCTTCGAAAATTGAGGGTAGGTGGGAGTCGATTATACTATAAAGTATAAACTCAAAACCCCACTCCCACCAAATTCACCAACCGCCCTTCTCACCGATCTCTCCCTTTTCGTTGTTGTCTGAGACTCTGATCGATGGCTTCGTCCTTTCTCTCTACGAAGCCGTTTCTCGGCTCCTCCAGAACCGACGACGCTATCTCTGGACTTCGTTACCTGCCCTCACATCTTCTTCGTTCCCCCGTACACATTTCCATCCGTACCTCTACCCCCAAGAAGCTCCGTCAGTCTCTCTCTTCTTCTCCCTTTCTATGTTGTCATGAGATTTAGTCATTTGCTCATTATTGTTCTTCGCAGTTTCTTCTTTTATTTTCTTTTTATTTTGAATAATTCCTGGCTTTTGTTCAATATAGAAATTGAATTGGTCGACTGCGATTTGCTTTCGAAATTGAATTTAACATTAATAATTCCGGTTGTTGATTAATAGAAAATAAAAATTAAGAGATAGAATAGGAATAGTGCGATAGTAGGATTAGACTAATAAGCTGGGATTCTGACATGTTAATGCTTAATCGCAGAGATTCAGGCAGCTGGGAGTACGGGCGGGAATTATTTTCGCGTAACAACGTTTGGAGAATCGCATGGAGGTGGCGTCGGTTGTGTCATTGATGGATGCCCTCCTCGACTCCCCCTCTTAGAATCTGATATGCAATTTGATCTTGACAGAAGGTAGTAACTAGATGTTATGGAACTCTTCGTAATACTCATTACCGATGAGCATTGGGTCCTTTACTTACAAGCGAGCATTTGTATGATATGATATTAGGGTTTGAAACTTAGTGTCGTACCAATTTCTCTTGATGAGAAATATTTTCAAGGATTAATCTGAGTAGTTGCTGTGTCCAGGAGGCCAGGTCAGAGTCGAATTACTACACCGAGGAAGGAGACTGATACCTGCCGAATACTTTCAGGCGTTTCTGAAGGTCGAGTTCTTTTTTTACATCGTTATTCAGTAACTTATACTTTTGTGGCGCTCAGCTAAATAGTTAAAAAATTGCCTACTGCAGGAGTGACTACTGGAACACCAATCACCGTACTCGTACCCAATACTGATCAGAGAGGACATGTGAGTATTTACTGCTATGTGGTCATAATAGTGGGTTTGAAGAGGAACGTTGGTGGGGTAGACAAGGAAAAAAAAAATTATTTGCAACTCTGCTTATGGACACGCCAAAAACATAACTGATTAGGAAGCTTGCCTTATCAACTAATAAAAAAATAAATGTATTTTTATTTTTTTATTATTGATGTCATCCTACAATTGAACTCGAAAAAGAAAAGGCTAATATGGAGTGTTAATAGACAGATCATTCTTGTGTGTTTGTTTTTTTTCCTGCGGTATATACTTGTCTTACCCCAGATACTTGAGCACCTATCTTCTACCTATAAAAAAAACACTTGAGCACCTATTATGGGGTCTTTATCGTAAGTATTGTTTTGACTGGACAGATGTAATTGTGGTGCATGTAGACGCATAATAGAAAAAAAAATCTTTGCGTCGTTTTTATACAGCATTTGAAATAAGTGTATTTTCCCATTGAATGATTGATCTTTGAAGTGGATATAGCTTTATAATTTTATTTTTATTTTTATATAGTGGTGGCTTTTGTGATGGATCCATTTCTGGTTGCTAGTATCTTTTATTTGAGGGGTAAACATAATGGAATGGTTCATCTTCTTGGAGGGGTCTAAACGCCTTTTTAGTTGATAGATGAAGTGGACTAAATCTAGGTATGCTCTATTCAAATTTTTTGGAAAGAGGCGTGCTGACTAGTTATTTATTCATGAATATGAATCTAGCAGCCAATATGATTTGGGATGATATAAGGTTATTTCTAATCCACACAGTTTAGGGGATAAATTTACTGATGCTTGAGCAACATCTAGTTGAAATTGTTTTTCTGCTTTTATGATACTCAGATCTCCAATAATATTGTTTCAGGATTACAGTGAAATGTCATTGGCTTATCGGCCATCTCATGCAGATGCAACTTATGACATGAAGTATGGTGTCAGAGCAGTGCAAGTATGTCTTTTGCACTGAATTTTAATCTTACCATTGACATTTTGGAAAATCAAATTTAATTGGATCTAATTGATGTGAATTATTTCTGTAATTGAAGGGTGGTGGAAGATCTTCAGCAAGAGAAACGATTGGAAGAGTTGCTGCTGGGGCTGTTGCCAAAAAAATCCTCAAGAGTTTTGCAGGAACTGAGGTGTGTGTTTTTGTGAGTTGTAGGCTCAAACTCTTTGGGTTTGTTGTCTGTTTCTATATGATTATGAGGGCTCAGTGAACAAATGACACACTTTTATGTCAGTGCTCATGAATATGTTTTCCTCTTGGTGCGTCTGTATAAGTCCTGTTGCTAATACAATGAGTATAAAATCTAGTTTGTTTACGCATTTTTATTTAAAAAAATGAAAATGCTAGTCAGTCAAGTGACTTAGCTCTAACTAAATTATTAGAAAAACTAAAAAAACATTCATAGAAATATGATATGCTGCGCCCGTTTGCTGGTTGTATTTGTGAGATTGTTTTCTTTCCTTAAAGCCTTTTTATTTCTTCTTCAGGTTCTTGCTTATGTCTCTCAAGTTCATAAGGTTGCACTTCCAGAGAATGCGGTTGATCACGATACACTGACACTTGATCAGGTAAAATAACTGATGTTGCATTCCTGTCCCATATCTCTATCCTAGGTAGAGAGAGAGAGAGAGAGATTGTATCTTGCCTGCTTATATTAAAAATAGTTTTTAGTATAAGTAGATAAGATATCTGTCTCTTGCTCTCTCTGGTATATAAATTTATTTTCATTGTTATGTACTAATGTTTTTTTTTTGTCTGACATGGTTTGGTTTTAGTGATTGAGTTTTGGGTGCACTGTGATTAATTCTCAATGTAAATTTTCCTGACTATTCTCTTTCTAAAACGATACCAGATTGAGAGTAATATTGTCAGGTGCCCAGATCCAGAATATGCTGAGAAGATGATTAATGCTATAGATGCTGTCCGTGTGAGAGGGGAATCCATTGGTGGTGTTGTCACTTGCATTGTGAGGAGTTGCCCACGTGTAAGAACCCAACAAGTTTGCATGTGTTTATTGCACCTCGACACCTAAAGTTTTGGGGGCACTTTCTTGACCTTACCACTGAAAGCTTATTAAAATGAATTTTCTGAAATATTATGAATATTTACGAATCTTTAACCGAAGGTATAAATTACATTATTTTGCATCAGGGCCTTGGTTCTCCCATCTTTGACAAACTCGAAGCTGAGCTTGCTAAAGCTGTTATGTCATTACCTGCAACAAAGGGCTTTGAGATTGGCAGTGGCTTTGCAGGTAGAGAATTTTGCATAGCACTAGAAAGGCTATATTTATAATGTTTGTTGAATTCTTCATGGGTTCTAATACTTTGTTTGTGAAAACCTTTCTAGGTACTTTTTTGACTGGGAGTGAACATAATGATGAGTTTTTTACCGATGAACATGGAAGAATCCGGACCAGAACAAACCGCTCAGGTGGTATACAGGTATTGTTATGTGATTGAATTTGGTGTTATTTGATGTAGGATGTCTTATTTAAGAATCTCTCTCTCTCTCTCTCTCTCTCTCTCTCTGTGGGAAAGTATGGTTCACTGAGATGGCCTGTGTTGACGAGCAGGGAGGAATATCAAATGGGGAAATCATAAAAATGAGAATAGCTTTCAAGCCAACGGCTACCATAGGAGTAAGCTCTCTCTCTCACTCTCTCTCTCTCTCTCCATACACACAAACCGCTGGCATGCTTTATTTTTTAGTTTCTAGACTTCCCATTTCATTAAGGTATGATCTTTTCAGTACTTGTGTGATAAGCTCTCTGTTCTATGGGCAAGATGGAGGGGTGACTTGATATGGATTGTAATCTTTGCGTACTTGTGTAGGTCCTACATTCCTTGTTGATGTATGTAAGTATTTTTAAATGATATCCTCGGCAGGATTCACTGAGCTTTAGGTTATATACCGAGTGTGTACCTTTCTTGTGAGATGTATGTTACAAAGTAAGCCCTCTGTTTTCTAGGTTGAAAAGGCAGCTTTTTTAATCGAATTTAGGTATTGATACATATTTACATCTTTTCTTTTTGTAAATGAGTGTACTTATTTATATCTAACATGTCATTCATGTTATCAAGGTTCGATTAATAATTTGAGTTAATATGTTTACGATACTTACGCAGAAGAAACAACATACAGTGAGTAGAGACAAAAAAGAGATGGAACTAATAGCTCGCGGTCGTCATGATCCTTGTGTTGTCCCACGAGGTATGTCCCTAGTTTATAGATCTGATTTTATTCATCACCTTGGCCCGTCTGACCAATTAAGGTTTTCCTCCTGCCCCACCCCCCCTATTAGGCTGCAATTCTTCTTGTTGTTGAGTATGTATGACTCACCACATCTTACTGATTGAGATCTGCCTTCTCTTCAGTCTTTTAAAAATCCATATGCAAAATATTATCTGTGATAAAGTAAGTTAGTTTGGTTGGGATGGTAATGCAGCTGTACCGATGGTGGAAGCGGTGGTAGCTCTGGTGCTTGTGGATCAACTGATGGCACAATATGCACAGTGTAATCTGTTTCCAATCAATCCAGATCTACAAGAACCCCTTTCTTCTCCGAGGCTTGAGCTTGAGCTTGAGCCTGAGCCAAACAACGTACACGTATGACGGATGACAAAGCGGCTGTAGCTTTATATGACCCATGGCCTTCAACTCAAAAGTGTAATTTGGATTAGGGAAAAGCTGGACTTGCATCTCTATGTGAATGCCAGTTCAGTATATTCGTTTTTGCTTTTACCTTTTCTTTCTTTTTTGTTTTTGTTGGTTGTATGAATTGTTGGTAACTTAAGATAATTGATTCGGTAATGTAATGTGAAATAAATGACAGCCTGAGAGTCTTGTCTTTTTTGTGGAATCTGAAGGATTTTGTGACTTTGTTTCATATTAGCCAATATTGGATCTGTGCCTAGCTTGCTCGGCCCAAAAGAGAATGGCAAATACATCCCTAGCTCCTGATGTTATACCTATTATTTGATTAAAAATATATGCTTTAATAATTGACAATTTAAAATAATTATTATTTGAGAGTTAAAATTTTTTTATTTTCGCAAATGAAAAATGTTTGAAACCGATTTAACCAGGCTCGCTCAAACTGTATACAACTAGCTATAGTTCGGGAAAAAAGAAAAATAAAAGAGGAGAAAAAGGGCCCGAGGCCCCCAGGGCATGTAGGAAGTCTGAATTTGTTTTGTTTGTGGGTCAATTTACGCAATTTGTGGTATACTTGATGTGTAATATGTTGTGATCATATAATAATTATGATGAATAATATGAAATAATTGAAAAAAAAAATAGAGAAATAATACAAATTTACGTGGTTCAACGAGATGCTTACATCCATAGGAGTGAGTTGCAAAATTTTACTATAATTAAAATTAGAGTTATATCATATGTATTTATATTAATTCTAAGTGTACAGACGTATTTAAGAAAATCTATAAAAATATTCTCGTACTGTACCTGTACCGATTATCTGCTTGCTCCAACATCTATCACTTGTCACTGTAACTCATTAGATATAAGCTACATACTCCACCATAATATTTATTATATATATATATATATATATATATATATATATTAACATCTTAGTAATTAATCCATTGTCAAGTCATGTTCCTTTTTTAATAGAGTTGAGTGCAATTTTAATAGAATTGATGTTTATCGTTGAGGATGGAGACTTGACAATGGAATTAAAATCTTAAAAAAGGAAAATGACTAGACAACGGATTAATTATTAAGATTTTAGTATATATATATATATATATATATATATTTATATATGACATATTGAGAAGCACATAAGCTACATGGAGAAAGAAAATCATTTGATGGTATTTACACAATATACTGTCACATGGTATAATTTAATTTATAAGATTAAAATTTAAAAAAATTTATTTTATAAATGAAATTATATAACGTGAATGACGTGTAATATGAAGATCTTCAAATAACATTATTGAAAAGAAAATATTACGAGCACTTTATTTGTTTCTGTGTCCGTAATTGGAGCATAAACTCTTTTAAATTAAGAGAAATGAAATTATATATTCCAATTGGTATGGTTTGCGAGGGGCTTTATTCATTTATCAGCCTCCACATTTTTTCCTTCTTTCTTTAATATGGCCCTTTTAATGAAAGGCTACTCCATATTCCACTCTCACTCTTGAGTCTTGACTACAAACTTCAATGTTAAAAGGAAAAACTTGTATCATTCTACCTTCTATCTTATAACTTTCACCAAGCAGCCATGCTCAAGGAAAGCTCCAAGGAGGAGGAACTAAGGAACTTTGAAACCCTGTTCTTCGAGCCAAAGATCACGATGTGTTGTGTCTATCATGTTATTGAAAGCATATTACCTCAACCAATCAAGCAACAAAGGTTTCCAACCACGGCACGTAATAGGATACGTGCTAGTCAAATAAAGCTCACATTCCTTTATTTTCAATGAATTCATGAATCTTATCTTTCATTTTAAATTTTGTCACCTCCTAATCATTTTCATTATAAGTATGAATGAATATAAATATATATTTCATTGAACTTGTATTACAACTATTATACATGATCGGTATATGTTGAAATTGATTCATCTAAAAAAAAAAAATAGTGGAAGTCATCATCATCACCTCTATCAGAACCCTAAAAAATAGTTCATAACTTTTGAAATTAGTCACGTTGATTAAGACATTCCAAACAGTCTTAACCTATTAGGATAAGGATATGTGTGAATAGGGGAATGAAATTGTCTGAAATGTTTGAAAGGATAGGCCTTTTGCACTGATAAGAAAGCCAAATTAAAGCAGATTCCTTCTTTAAAGTCTCATCCACCATCCACTAGATTACAAAGATAAATGGCATCATGTTTGATGGGCGACCATATAATTAAGCATGCAAAAGACATTAAAAGAAATGAAGATGACAAAAATGAAATTACCCCATCCACGTCCTTAACAAGGAATCGGCAAACCGAAAAAAAGGAATTTTAGGTCCGACATCGTCACCTATAACAATTGGGTCATATTGCATGCTTTGTTGTCTTTTTTTATTTTTTCTTCAAAAGGATTGAAACAAGAGAAACTTTAGCTTTTTTCTATCGGTTCGACGGCTGAAAACGCAAAAGGAGGCCTCCGTAGTCCGTACATGAGGATTATTTTAATTTCATGGCCAGAAAACACGTTCATTTGCCGCATGTTACTCCTCGTGGTTTTTTTTTTTTTAAAGAAAGAACTTCATCACATTCTATAGGATAAATTATAGCTATGATTGAAATACAAGAAAAAAACCTAGATCATAATCAAACTATTTTACTGATTAGGATATCCCGTGCACAAATTTTATTTGTGACAAATATTGTCTTAACTTCTAAATACTCATACGATAAATTATTTAAAAATTTTAATCTCCATTTTTTGGAGAGATTTCTTCCCATATCCTCCTCGTGTTTCTGTTTTCACCCGCCACCTATCTATCATGTTTGAACTACCTGATTGGACACGAGGCAGACTATTGCATGAAGAATAAATGAGATAATTATAAAGAATTAAAATTTCCTTATAATATTCTGACCTTAATATCTTCTTTAATTCAAATAATTATAGATCGTACTATCTAGCCTATGTTGTTCTGAAAGGCAGAAAGTTGTTTATCAGGAAATTCCAATGCTAGTTGGTCCAAAAAGCTAAGAAACCACCACCCACCCCTGCCAATTAAATGATCCAAATCCCATCATCGTGCTCACAGATCAGCTTTTCTAATAGTCAACAAAGGGGCCATTAAGAAAGTTAACTCAACAACTACAAGCATAATAGTGAAAGAGAATTGACATTTACAAGATAGAAAATTCAAAGTAGACCCAATATTAAACAAAGGTTGAACATGTATAAAATATGCAGTAAAACTTCTAGAAACGGTCCAACTACTAGCCGCCAATATCGGTTCATCTATCTATCAATGCCAGACTCAGGACAATTAAACAGATGCCCAATTTCAATTCTCTTATCCACACTCCCACCATCTATCTATATTGAAGAAAATGAAAAAAAAAAAAAACCCGACTAATTAAAAATAAATAAAAATACATGATTCTGTCGAATAATTTTGGCCATGTTTCAGGGCTTTCATCACAAGTAGCCCACCACTCACTCAAGTTTCTTGAGACCAGTAGGAAAAGAACCAGCAGGAAAAGAAACAGAGAAAACAAAAGCAGTTTCAAGATAGAGAAAGAAAAGGAAGAAAGGTAAAGTAGGCATGGGAAGAAATATGGAAAAGTTTTCCTACCCAAGTATCTCAATTTGAAATAGAAAGAATAAAAAGATTCAAACCTCATACCTGTTTGACCTAAGGAAAGCTTGAACTATATAACTTACTTTTTCTTTTCTTTTTAATTTCGATGGTTGCTTGCCATTGTAGAAAGGTGGAGTGGAAACCACAATGCCTGTCCTCTAGCAGGCAAAGTATCATCCAATTAGATCTTCCAACCTTTTAACACTAATTGGTTCTTTTCACTCGATTCCGTGGCCTCCCCTTGTTCTTTTTTCACCTGCATCTCAGGCAAAGTTGATCACTCAAAATCCGGAAAAACATTCAGTATGGCGTGCATAAAGATACGTGAAAGGCATGAAAATTACACCAGATAACAAAAACATGAGTTAAAATTGGAAAAAGAAAAAAAGAAAAAACTTCATCCTCCTTGCATAATTAATGATACATATTACTGGCTTATGGGAGTGCTTCCTAGTATTTACTGGGTTTCAAATATTTGAACTGTTCAAAATTTCCTACGGCTCTATCCCAACTTATACGTTCTTTTAAAATCACATGAATCCGTGACTATAATGGAATAATAATAAAATCAAACTTTGAAGTATTATTTACATTATATTAAATAGATATGATTCCTAATTTAATAATCTAATACTGAATAGACAACTAAAGGAAAAACCAATTCCCTTATCATACTGTCCAAAAAAAAAAAATCCCTTACCATAAAACAGTGGGGATGCTTGCTTTAGAGAAAAAAACAGTGGGGATGTGACTTTGTAGGCCAAAGTCTTGAGGACCATAATCACACAAAAAAACTCTTTTTTCCGGACCACGGAACTACCTTTTACATTGGACACCCCAAAAGATCTGAGTATCTGCCAATTACCAAAATTACCTGGCATCCAAACTTTTTCAGGTGTTTCATTCCAAATGACTAAAATGTTACCAACATCTATTACAAAGAAGGGTGGCCCGTGGCACTACAGCCACTGAGGATCCTCCCAATAAGTGTATTCTCTCTCTTTTTTTTTTTTTTTAATGTGTTTTAGTCATCATAAATATATTTTTTTTTAAAATATAATATTATTAAAAAATACTTCTTTAATCATAAAGTGGAAAAAAAACTGTCAGGACCCATTATCGGATCCCTAACAAATTTTCCTACAAATAATTGTATGGTGTTGATAACAGTGGGCACTTAAAAAAGTTGAAACGCAACGTTATCAATATTTTCTTCTCACCCATCTACCATACATTATCAGCAGCAGCATCTGGCTTATAAACTAAACTCCATCAGAAAATCAAGGAAACGACATGAAGGGCATAGAAATATGCAGAAACTGACTACCAAAATATGTTCGTTATATAGGGGAAAAAAAAAAAGGAATAGAAAGGGAACGGTTACCTTTTTGGTTTGTAAATACTATTTGGTAGTAGTCTAGGTGTGTTTTGGGGAAGCTTGTTTGAAAGCTACAGTGGGAGCTATTCTGGAACTCCTCATTTGATGCTCCAAAACTAGTTCTCCAGCAAACCAGTCGAGCTTCTCAAAATTGCTTTGATCTCCAATCCTCTTGCCTCCAAAGAGAACCGACTCGACATTTTTCTGTTTTAACATCTCCTCTGCTAATCCATTGAGTATCTTTACATTGCTGGGACTTGAATCTGTATCTACATTGGGTCCACACCGATCCAAGCTTGACCCGTTTGTCTGTCATACCGTCATTTATTGGAAAGGTGATTCAATTAGATACAAATTTGAAAAATAAAATAAATGCAAACCAAAATTCTATTAGACAGGACAGAGGGACTCAGGAACTAAGTAGACCCAGTTAACAGAACAGAAGCTCTGTAATTGAATGGCAGAATAAATAGCTATATTGAAATCAAATCCCCCTATAGTAACATACGGAATACTTAATCACAACACGCTGCCAATTCCATATTCCACCAATAATTTAGTTACATAATTGCTTTGGATCAATATACCAAACACCAAAACTCTGGAAAAAAAGGAAAGTATAAGATAGGACTGAGTGACCAAGTCCTTGGCCAGGAACCAAACTGGGAAAGTGCATCGCATTCAATCATTGATGCTAAGTAATTGACAACTCCATAGGTGAGAGGCACAATTCTCCAATTTCCCCTTGAAGCAATACTATGCAGTGATATTGCAAGCACAACTTATCTCTAAACTGCAACATTTATATTTGAGTATTCCTACATCTATAAAAAAATATATATCTATATAAAAAATAAAAATAAAAATTACACAAAAATAATTATACAAATTGATATGGCTTTAGTTGATTCATTAAATTTATTTTATAATAAAATAATTTTACAATCTGATGAACTATATCAAACCACGTCAATTTATAATATTATTTCTATATAATTTCTTTATAACTAGAATATTTTTCTTATATTTAAGTGAAGCCTACTGCCTTTCCCGAATGCTTATAATATTAACTTATTATAAGATAAATTTAAGATAAACTTACTAAATATTAATTAATTATATGATAAATGTAATGTATCACGTCAAAATATATTATTTTATGAGAAATTTTATATAACTTTTGTTCTGACAATAACAATTCTCAAAGTATCCAACCAAAATCACCCACTTAAATATGCGAAGTCCATGATGGAAAATTACTTTTTATGTTATTGTAGTCAAACGTAAATTCTGAATTAAATGAGCAACGCGCCGCCTTACCTGAATGCGGACGTAATGACTGCTTCTACACTGGCTGAAGGCCATGGCCACGGACTGGTCAACTAAGTCAGCCGAGCCGTCCCCCAAGATACGAGCCATGGGTCGAGCCCACTCCTTGGCCGTCCAATTCTTGATCTGGTCGTAGTCATGGTTCACCTCCAGAAGCTGACCCGTTCCTATGGACAGCACCAACAGGTCCTCCACCCCTCGTACAAACGGGAACTCTTGTTTGTTATGCAACACGTGCGTGATTGCCGCTGCCGTTGGGTTGCTCATGGTTAAACCGCCATCAACCGCCACACACCGGGTTTGCCCGTCGATGGACCGCATTTGGACCGGTTCGAATAGGCTCGGCTCCGCCGAAGTGGCTCGGCAGACCTCCCATAGCCGGAAGTCGAAGCTGTCGGTCTCGAGCGCGTCGGCTCGGGAGAACAGAAACGGTGCCGTGCTGGACAGGTCGTAGCAAGGGATCAACACTGGTTTTAATGTGTCTTTGAGCGTTAGGTTCCTATTGTTATCTGAAAAAACCTCTTGCATCGCTTTCTCCAAACCGGCCGTGGATGCGCCGGTCGATCTATATGAGCCACCTCTGATTAGTCGCTTAAAGAAACCAGCGCCGTTAGAACCAGAACCAGAAGAGCGGTAAAATCTCTTCCCTTGTTCAGCCAGAAACCTCCAAGTGTCGTCAGCCTTGAAAATTGGACGTCCCTGGTCTTTCGAGGAAAAGAGCATGGCGGTGAAAATACCTCCGACGCCGGAGCCGGCGGCGACATCAAAATAATCGGCGATTGTGGCTTCCGAATTACCCGATTTCACTTTGAGCGCGTTTTCCAAATATGCCAAAGCTTTACCGGAGAGAATGCCTCGCATGCCAGCGCCGTCGATGCTAAGAATGCAGATTTTACCCCTCTGGTTCTTGATCGTCGAGACGCTATTATCGACGGTGGCCGATTGGACTTGGGCTTGAGCTTGAGGCTGAGCCTCGGTGGCCGGGGGAGTGATCGGCTTGGGAACCCAGAGCTTCTGATCGTCGTAGCCGAAGAGGAACTTGCTCTCCAGGATGGAGAAGATTTCGTAGCTGAGCTTGTCGGTGTCGATGCTCGGTTCCTGCATTTCCGACGGATTCGAACCCATTTGCTCGTAGACTCTTCGGAAGGTTTTTTATAGGAAGTTTCTTCGAGGAACCTAATTCTTCGTTTTAGGTGTTAAATTCCCTCCCTTGCATGTCCCATCCGTACAGACACCTTTAATAGAACTTAAAGAGCGAAAACTGTAGAGAGTTTAAAAGCCTCTCTCTCGCTCAAACTTGGCTTTGCAGCAAGAGGTTTTTTATTCTTTCTGCAATTTTCTTTTTGTTGTTACAAAATAAGAAGAAAATGGGGTTCAGGAATTTAGGTCTCAAATCTCAGTTTTAAAGAGTTTTAAAGGTGTTTTCCAGCTTTTCCTCCCTAATTAAAACATTCTATTGACACAACGCTTAATATTGATAACGATGCTCAACCCAACTTGCCCAACTCGTCCCCTTCAAATAGAACGCACCCAAACAAGAATCTCCAGACGAAGCCTTTTTTCTCCGAGTTTTTCCTCCTAACCAAACACCGTCACTCTAGTTCTGCTCCAAAAACCAATTATATCTCTCTCCCAAAAATTAAAGAAGAAAAAGAAATAAGAGAAAGAACCCTCGCAACCCCTTGGCACAATCCCCTTCCCCACACTCTTCTTTCTCTTCCCCGATTTGTTTCTTTTTAGCAAAGCACGCCAAATTTAAGCAATGGCGCTCTACACACATACATGGGGAAAACTCAACGGACAGACCAACCAACCAACCAACCGGCAAAAACAACAACTAAAAAAGCCAAAGAAACCAATGGAGGAGGCAAGAACGCAACAGTTGCAGAGCACGTCTGTTTTTATATACGAAGCTTTTAAAAGACCCCATTATATAATCTCTGTTAGACTATTTCTCCCCACCGGCCACCCCCATTTTGTAATAATTTTCAACTTCCATATTTAATTGAGAATTTTTTTAAAATTAAACATATCTTATAGATAATACCAAGTCAAATACAAATGAGACAAAATGTAATGTATATTAATTAGAAATTTATATGCAGATTAAATCGCATATCAGAAATTGAAGTTCTAAGTGAAACGATAAAGCTCCTACGGGGATACCGGAGGTGAATTAGAGAGGCAGGAAGCCCTCGTAGTCCTCGGGTTTTGGGATGTTTTTTAATTAAATATGACATCATGAATTAAAATAATATATTTGAAATTCTACTAATATACTATTTTTTTTTGTAATGATTGATCCAGTCTTTATTATTACTGAAACTCTCTACAAACAAACGTCAAGATAAAACTCAACCTTACCCTTCATAGAAGTAGATGACTATAAATAAAAGTACGAGAAATTAACTCTTTTTTTTTAATTTTAATTAACAATAATAAAATAAAATAAAAACAATAAGATAGATATGAAAAAAGAAATATTATAGTTTGGACCAATTCTGATAGATTCTAAACAACACATTTGTCGCTTTTCAACCATAAAGTTTAGATCTAAAAGATTTGATAATGGCAAGTCTAGTGATTTGGCGCGTGTGATGAAAAAAGCTATTGAAATGGGTGGCGAGTGAGGACCATTCTAAGTAATTTTCACAAAATTGTCACTTTCTTCCAATTAATTTGAGGCTTGAGAGTTTGTTTATATTATACGTGTCTTTTGAGAATTATTGGAAAGATGTAGATTTACTTTCTCAACCTTAAATATTCAAATTGATTTGTAAAATTCAAATATTAAATTTTTTCTTTTAAATCAAATCATGTCACATAAGTTCTTTATTAGTAAAAATGATAACCTTACAACTAGTTTTAACTAGTTAACAATTAACATGAAATTGAGGGTATTTTGTAACTTATTAAGTGAATTATCCTCATCTACTTAAAAATAAAAGTTTTCCTTAAAAAGATAAATTTCATGGAAACAACGGAAATTAATGGTTCGTTTGATATTTAGAATATTTTAATATATTTTTTAATAATAATAAAAGAGTTTGAGTTAAGATTTTTTTATTAAAATTTAAGAAATGAGAGAACAAAAAAATTAAATAAAAATATTATAAAGTTTACAAAATTATTTGAATAATTTTTTTAATATTATTTTTATTTTAGAGTTTAAAAAATGTAATATTATTTTTGTGTTTTGTTTAGAGATTTTGTAATGATTAAGTCATGATTTGAAAAGGTTAAAATTTTAAAATATTTACATTTTAATTATGTTTTAAAAAAATATTTAAGAATATCTAAAAATATTTGAAATAGAAACCACTAGCTAGGGTGTTACTTCACAAAAGAATATATAAAATAGTTTTATAAATTAATATAATTTCATTTGAGTTATTAGATTTATTTTATAAGAAAAATAATGTTAGACTATTCTTATCAAACTATATCAATTATGAGATTGCTTTTTGTATAATCTAATTATGATTAGAGCATTTTCCAACCCACTAATACAATCTGTCTAATAACTCTATATATGGAGCATTTTCTAAAAAAAATAACTCTATGGAGCATGGAGTTGGACCCTGATCGCAGTAGTCTACATTACGTGTCGAATATGTCCTTTTATTCCAAGAGGGATGAAGTTAAAATGTAGGGTAGGGGGGTGGGTATAGTGGGTTAATGTTGAATTAAATTTTCATGTTACATAGTTGATAAAGATTTTTAACTTTTTATTAGCCCCGAAATTAAAGCAACAAAAGAATTACAAAATGTGTCAAGTTAAATTGATAGAAAATCATTTGTACAATTTTAAAACAAGCGCACTTTAATATATATGTATATATATATATATATATGAAATCTATATAAAAAAAAATGTATTTTTCAATAATAAACTCTACTATTTTCAAATGGAATATGTAAGACTTGCATATCTTAGAAATGTTATAGAGCTTGCAAATCCTAGCATTATTACTCTAAATTAAACTAATAATGTGATGGATTGTGAATTGTGATATGTAAAAGAGTCAACCTTGTCCACTAAAATATGCAAAAATATTTAAAATACACTATATATGTTAGTATCATTAAAATTGATAAATATAGGACAACATTAATATTTTTCTTTTTAATCAATTAAACTATATAGGTGAGTTTTTGCATGACACTGATATGGGATGACGGGCTTTGTTACGTAATATGGATTAAGTAAAGTGCAGTGTATAAAAAAATAAAAAATAAAAATACCAAAAAAACATAACTTCTTATTGCTGCCAATGGCCATTCTCATTTTGGTAGACTTTATGTGGACTTTACGGAATTGTATATTAATGCAATTTATCGTAATAAGAAAGTCTGGGAAAGAACATTCAAGATAGAGGAAGAGGGCATCTTACTCACATTTTGTCTAGATGGGATTTTAACATATTAAGTTAAAGGGAGTTGTTAGAGATACAAAAAAATCTCACAAAAGATTACATACACAAATCTCACAAAGAGATTACATACACTGATGTGGCACACTATTGACATACCATATGTTCATTTTTTCTCTTTTTTTTTTTTTCCGTTCTCCCTTTTCCCTCTTGCCCCCTTGTCGGCTCAAATCTCGATTACCATAAATGGCCAATGGATGACAACCACACAACTATTAGCTCATATCTTGACCACCCATGCCCCCACGCAAGTCGTCGAAGGGTCGACCACAACGAAATGACCACACAGGCCATCACGCAACACATTGTTGCCATAAGCTCTACATCGAATGTTCCACTTGGACTGCTAGCGTCTTTTGCCCATATGAGGTGGTTCCTAACCACCATGGCCGGCATGGGGAGGGGAAGGGCGCGGGAGTGGGTACTGAGCAGGGAGAAAAAATAAAGGGGGGAGACGGCGATCTCCAGTGAGCTCCACACTGGCAGTGTCGCTTGGACCGTTAGCATCTTCTGCCCACCTTGTTGTGGTCTCCAACCACCATGGCCGACATAGGATAGAAGGGATGGGAAGAGAGCAAAAGGTGGGAAGAACGGGAGGGGAAAAAATAGGAGAAATACGTAGCACATTGATAATGTGCCACATTGGTATATATCTTTTTGTGAGATCACTTTGTACTTATAATATTTTCTTAAGTTTAATAAGCATTCTAATCGGATATCAACAAGAGTTGGATTGTTTGAAGTGGATTAAGATTTTCTACAATCCACTTATTTTTATTCTCTCCATTCACTTAAAATTAAAGGCAGGATTCTTTTCATCTGTTTCTTAAGACAAAGTAAGTTATACTAGTTATTAGTTCATCAAAGGCAATGATTCAAATTGTTAGTGGATCACTTTCCAAAAGTGATTTGGCATGAACTACGGTATCCCACCGCCTAATCTTATGCCTGGTTCCCAACAAGATAGTCGCGTTCGGATAGAAAAGCCATTTTCTTTTGAAATTGTCGTAATTAATACAACTGAACAAGGCAAGCCATCCCATGTTTAGGTGCTAATTTTTTTATTTTTTATTTATTTATTTATTTATTTATTTATTTTTGTGATTTTCCTTCATTCTTCTTAATTGCCTGCCTAATTTGTTCGCTGAAGGCGATTTCAATTTAAGTTTTGAGTAAAAATAAAATAATAATAATAATAATAAGTTTTGAGACCCCTTTCCGTGTGCACAAAGTTCCACGGAAAGATTAATACTCTAAAAAGAAGGGAAAAGAATGCACTAAAGCCTGAAGTGATGTGCTTTTATAGAGGAAGTACTCAATTAGTTATAGAAAATGGATGCCCCAAGTTGAGATCGAATTGAATTGATTGAAAGAGCCTTCGATACCACTCATCATTTTCGGCTCAATTAATGTTTCTTGATAAGAGTTTAGATAATTAGCCTATTCCAAGAGACAAGGATTAGTGGATTACTTATCTCTTTGGTTACGTAAATTAATAAAGAATAATTCTTCTTATAATTTATTTTTGATAAATTATATTATAGTATTCATTGAAATACTTATATTTTATAAATAAATAAAATAAATTATTTAGATTTTTATAGTACTTATGCATTCCTTTTTACTAAACAGATACCAATCTCAATTATTCCATTTACAGTGTAATTTCTCAGTTTTAATAAATTTCAAAATGATATTGAAAAGAAATCAGTCTTAATATAGAATAATATCATTTCAAGTCAGTTTATAAATAAATTATTTCATATTAATTTCGAATTCAGCAAGAGATCATTCGAGTTTAGATAATTAGCAGATTCTATGAGGCAAGGATTACTCATCTCTTCCGTGACGTTAATCAACAAAATCGTGATTCGTTTTTAATAAACAGAGTCCAATGTTAATTATTCCATTTTATGTGGTCCATTATGAGTGGTTTTATAAGTCAATTACTTAAATGATCAGTTTCTTAAAATCTGACACTTTAGCAAATATAATTGCGGATGGCAAAATAAAGGATGAAAATTAACATTACTCTTGCAATAAATTAATAAATAAAGACAAAAACTAACTCATGTAATTGTTTCGACCGTGTTAAGGAAGATGAGAGGAACATGATTGTAGTCAGACTCAGAACCACAAGTTGAGCCTTACTCCTGATTGTAGCATCTCCTAACAAAGGCTCAACTACTCTAACGGGCGATTTGGATTCAAAACTCATTTTTATTATTCACAATTTATTTCAACTCATTTCAACTAATATCACTCACTCATTTTATTATTATTTATAACTTATCTTATATCATCTCTAAATTCAAACGGAGCCAGAGTACCTTTGTGACCATTTGTTGGATGGACCTCTCTAGCTTGTTACTTACTAATCCAAGCGCTAAGAGCATTCTCAATTGATTAGTTAAAGGATATTTTTAACTAATATGATATTATTTTTGGTTTTGACTATTCCATTCACATTAAGTTCTCATATTAAAATAGTTATTTTTTATTATATAATAATAAAATAATATAAGATGCATTTGATGTGAATAGAAGAATTTAAATTTGACTATTCTATTCACATCAAATTCTACATTAGATTATCTATTATTCATTACATAGTAAAAAATAATATTAATTTAAAAATATTTAGTATTTATAATTATTAATTTATTTAATTTTATCATATTTTACCATTCTAACCACTATATGTTAATGAGTAAAACCCTCTTTATGTACACACATACACTAAAACACCCACAAACCAAAACACAGTGTCATGGCCTAGAGGAAAAACAATGTTGAGAGTCGAGACCACACACTTCAAGATAGTAATTAGAATATGCTAAATTTTTATGGTTAATGAAAAGAAGAAAGAGAAACAATAATAAAATATCCATAACTAAAGTCCAATATATGCTAAATTTAATATATATACAGTAAACATCAATTTTGAAATTATTTTAAAAGATACTATAATTAAAGTTCAATATTTTAGGCTTTAGTTAATCCATTACTTTTTTTTGTCTAATAGCTAAATACTTAATAGATTTAGTTTTTAGCTAATCTATTGAGAATATTTTTAGTATTTGTTTATTTTCATAACTCCTTTCAACTTATCTTATTTTATCTTATTTAGTTATGGGCAATGCTATGGGGTCTCGGTATTAGCGTAATTTTTTTTTATACTTTTTTGTATTTCATTTTTTTTTATAAAAAATATAAAAAAATGTATGGAGATAAAATATCTATAATTTTTTTAATTTTTTAATTTTTTTTAATTTAAAAACCCCCTTGGGGGCGCAAAGGGGCCCCGGCGTTGGGGCCCCCATATATTTACTCTTTAGTTATTACAATTTTTCTATAATTTTATACGAATAAAATAAACAATTCAACTTTTTCAAATTTTAAAATAAAAATAATATTAAAAAAATATAGTCTAATAATATTTTATTTAACTTTTAATTTTAATTTTAATTTCAATTCTTCTCATTGTATCTCATCTATAAAAATAAATAAGGCAAAAAGAAAGTGTGTACCCCCATCAACTATAAAGTAACAGCTCTTCAAATGTCTTTTGCTCATCCCATCTCTTCACCCTTTCACCTGAAAACGTTGTGATATGGAACCTAGTTTCTGTACTAAATTATCCTCTCCAACATATAAGTGTTTGGCAGAGCAAGTCTCCTGTCATATAGTCTTGAATTTCGCACTAAGCTTCTCTAGGCAAGATGAAGCCTTGGAGGCAACTTTCACTGCCTCAACAAATTACAAACTGAAATCCATCTTCCCAATTGGTATCTCTATAGTATAAGCAGCTATGCCCATTTTCAAATTCTTAGCCATCTCCATGAAGAAAAGCATGCCCACATCCCCACTTTCAAGGATTACTGCAATTCGAAAAAACTCATTGGGGACTAGAAAGTAATGGAAAAAATCCTCTACAAGTTTTACCTCTTGAGGGTTGACTTAATACTGAACTGGAAATGTAAACAAGACTTTTAAAACTCTCATTACGAAAAATTGTTATTATCGTGTAGCAATTATGATGAATATATGGAATTATCGAAAAAGAAAATAAGAGAAAAATAACACAAAAATTTAACGTGGTTCGACAATGTACCTACATTCACTAAAGTGAGTGGTGATAATTTCACTATATCAAAAATATGGTTATATCATATGTATTTATACTAATCCTAATTGTACAGATGTACTTAAGGAAGTTTACAATAATACCTTTGCTACACTCCGCTTAACTCGCTCCGACATCTGTCATCTTGCCACTGTGCATACATCATATATGAGCCTCATACTTCATCAAAAATCCTATACATCTCTTCTTTCATCAAGTTTTCGTATCATATGGTACTTTTATGTTTTCGTTCCATTCTTTAATTATTTGTTGAGAGAAAGCTGTATTGCTAAAGACAACGAGATACATCATTTCTCTACTTTAGAATTCAATTTTCTGCCCTCCAAGTTCATAATTATGGAGTTCAATGTAAACTTCTTTCCTCGAACCCTTTAGAGGGTAACATAGGTCTCCTCTATCATCATTCATCACTATTTGCAGATTTACTTCTATTGAGAAATAAATCTCATTTCATCTGTAAACAAGATTTTGAACATATTTATAAAGAATGAGCAAATCTTTATTGTTGAACTGATTTTATGAGAAAATTCAAGATGAATTTCTTCATGGTATCAAAGTTTGTACAAGACAAATGTGGGCCTATACTATTTATCCCATGACAAGAATCAGAAAAAAATACTGGCCTGCATATAAAGCAAGATATTGAAAAATAAATCCAATATTGCATGTAAATAAGGTTGTTGGAATATGTTGTGATATATATTTACAATGTTGAAAAAAGAAAGTTTATGAAAATGTTGAGAATTGTGTGCAAGCAATAATCTCGCTCGACTGTCGCTCGAGCGAAATCAAGGCAGAGATCTCACTCGACTCTCGCTCGATATGTTACTCGAGCGAAAGTTCAAGTAGTGATCTCGCTTGACCTTTGCTCAACATCTCGCTTAAGCATGAAACTGTTGGTTTGAACATGTACGATGTCTGGAAAAGAGACGCATCTCAACCGAAGTAATCTGTATTGTAACTATTTCTCGCTCGAATCTTGTTCGATGTGTCGCTCGAGCGAAGATCACACAGTGATCTCACTCGACCTTCGCTCAATGTGTCGCTCGAGCTAAGATTACACAATCTCACTCGAGCGAGAAAATGGTTAAATTGACAATAATGTAATTTTTCACATATACATTTTCAAGCCTTATAAATAATGTTGTGACAGACCTATTAAGGTACGAGAATATTCATTCATTCTCCTGTTTTCGTCTTTTTCAATAGAAACTCAAGGAAAAAAAAATTACTATTCGTAGAGTTGATATGCTTGATTGCATTTTGGAGATGATTTACTAGTAATCTGTTGATAAACTCTAAGTGAGTGTGGGTAAATATCATTTTACAGACAATATTATTTATACGTCTCAAAGCTTGCAAGTTACTTAGATTCTCTTTCCCATCTTCAAATTTTTTTAATAAAGTCTTGAACATGTTTATAAGGAATGTGCAAACATCTTTTGTTGAATTAGTTTTATGAGATAAATTAAACTCATGAATTTTTTTAACTTCTACCTTTTTATTTTTTTGGTCTCAGCATCATTGTCTCATTTTGTTGATCATCATCCACTGCATAAGAATTAACTTCATATTTTTGTAATCTTCTCTAAGTCATCTGTCAAAGTAGTAATGCTTTCATCCCCATCATATATGGATATATGAATATGGCCAAAATTAAGTTTATCCCAGCTCAGCATCCCATTACGTTAAATTATCCAATCTCGCAACAATTTCTAGGGAAGGCTTCTCCTGAAAAAGTTATCGCTTCAGCCTATTCGGGTCTTCACCTTGCCTCCGACTAAATTACTAGTAGACTCTTTTATCATCTTAGTTCCATGCCTGCTAGCTATTCTTCGTGCTTGCTTGAAAGCGGATGGGAGTCTATTCTACAACTTTTACTCTCCTACAATTCAACAAAAATTTATACGACATTTGTGTCTTTTAATATAATTTTCATAATCACGAAATCATTTGATTTTGTTGATTTGACTTTTATATTGTTTAAACTTTAAGATATATATTTTATCTTAGGTGTAATTTCTCTATTGATGTATTCCTTATATTTAATAATAATTGAAAAAAATAGGGTTGTAGTCCTTAAAATCTCTCTCTTTTTCTTCTTGTTTTATATTATATTTTATTTTCTAGTAAGGGGATGTTGAAGATAATATATATTATTATGAAAATCGAATCCGTAATATCAAGTCTTGATAATTTGAGTTGTGACCTATAGTTCAATAAATACTATATTAAATGTTGCCCACAAGAATTAACATGCGGACAAGTCTGCCTGTAGCGTCTGTGTCCTTAAAAAATATAAAAATGATCTTATTTGTTTTTTACAAATAAATTTTATCTCATCGTATCATTATTATTTTTTCAAATTTTTATACAAAATAAAATAAAAAATTATTTTTTAAAATATTAAAATTATTTTTCCAAAATTTAAAATAAAATTAATATTAAAAAAATATTTTATTCAAATTTTAATTTTTATCTTATCTAATCTCGTCTAAAAAGTAAAAAACAAGGCCAAAGTACTAAGATAAAAAATGTAAGAAATCGATGATATCCAACATTCACCACTAAGTTACGACTTACCGCGAACAAAGAGAATTCTGATGACTGATACCCCTCGTTGAAGTGCTCGACAATGCAGTATGCACACCCTCTTTGGATTTTACTTTGCCATGTGCTTTATCCATTGCATGCCGCACAATCGACATCTGCTATGAACCCCATTAAGTGAGCTGGGCCTTCCACTGTTATCTTTAGTTGATGAATTGTTTAAGTTGTAGAGCCCTTGGACCTAGCTGATGTGAGTTAGAGTTCCCATGAGTTTTAGTTTGCTTATGGTATTGTTGTTAGAGTTTGAATAAATAGCTAGATGCGTCTTTGTAGAAGGTATTGAACAATTATCTCAGAAAGTGTATTCTTTGGGAGGAAGAGCTGCCTCGAACAAGCTCAGTGTGACCCTTTTCCATTTCTATGCATTTACGTTTCATTTCACAGTTTCATTTCACAGTTTCATTCACCCATACGATCAAAATCTGTTCTCTTAAACCCTATAATCTAGGGTATAGTTCGTTGGATTTGTGCTAGCATTCCCAGGTTCACAGCAATTGGTATCTATAGCAGATGATCATGGAGGACGACGCAATTTTTGAGCACCAATTTCGTTGGATTTGTGCTAGCATTCCCAGGTTCACAGCAATTGGTATCTATAGCAGATGATCATGGAGGACGACGCAATTTTTGAGCACCAATTACAGCAGCGGATAGACTCTCACGAAACACGTCTTCAGAAGTTTGATAATAGCTTGAATGATTTAGTAGATATGATGCTTCAATGGGTGCTAAACCAGAATAATATTCCTAATCGGTACGATGTTACGGAAAACTTAGTGAGATTAAAGTTGAGGAACCAACAGCCAGTAGTTGTTGAAGACCATCCGGTGCACGACGAAGAAGAGGGAAAAGGAACGGTAGATGAATTGGAGACGATAACCGAAGAAAATGAGGAAACAAACCATTTCCAGATCTGGGAGCCTCTCCATGACCAAACCCTAGTTTCAACCCCTGTTTGGGAAACTCCAACCGCACGTCTCCGTCACCGACACCGACACCGACACCGACACCGAACCCCTTGCAGTGTCGCAACAGAGTGTGGTGGAGCCCGAAGAAGTTTCCAAAGAACCCGTTCATCAAGTTAGGGAACAGGTACACAGCTTCTTGGCTCCTCTGGAGCAGACCTTCAATTTCGGAGCCGTAAGTGACCATGGGCAATGCCCCGTTTTCTTCGACTGGTACCGCGGACCATATGACGACCTGTACACAAATGAAGATCATCTTGACCTCCTTCACGTGGCTGTTCCCATAAATCAGACCTCGTTCACTCTTAAATCTTGTGCAGAACCCATCGCCGGCAGGCCTCCCCTTTCCAAAGATTTCGTGTTCCTTACTTTGGACCCAGGCGATCCTTTCTTGTGGTGGTTCATCCAAACGAAGCCCATGGTGCGGTTGTAGCTAAGCTCTGTGCCGTCGTTCAGCGGGGGGGACAACCATCGAATATTCGAGCAATTTTCAACCCTCTATTGATAGTGGGAGGATCTTGTTTTCGCTACTTGTGCTGGAATTTTGAGAAGGAACTCACCTTTTGTTTGATGAAATGCCCCTGACAATTGTGTTGGAGCCCTTTGATAGAGGTAGGGAAACCTGTGATGTATTTCTTGATTCTATTTGTTCAAAAATTCGAAGTGGGTGGAGAAGTTTTGAGTTCCTTGAGAGATATTGTGGAGATCACTGTCACAAGCTTGGAAATATTTTTGGGAACTTTGGATTTATTGGAACTCCTGTGGTGATAAATTGGGTTCCTGAGTTGGTCGGAATCTTGAAGAAAATAAAGGATCCCTACTTACAATTCATATATGATAATGCTTCCTCGTAACAACTCTGTTGGGACAATTACATTAGCACAATTGGAGTTGGCTTAAAAATACGCACAATGGAGAAATGAGAAATTTCATTTGGGTTGCAAGTTGTAGTAGAGGGGAACCCTACCCCTCATCTGTTTGATGTCTTGCTGCTTAGGGGTGTTTCTACACCCTTTGATAGAGGAAAATAAATGAATCGTGTGGGAGATGGAAGGCTCTTCTTTACAGGGGCAGCCACCACTAGGTCGTACCTTGCAACTATGCATGGAGCTTTCCTCAGTGGGTTAAGAGAAGCGGCAATTATGGCTTACTATGATAAGGCTGAAGATCGTCGGATTGTGAGAAAAGAGATTGAGAGGAGCCCATCAACCTATTCCCATTCTTGTGCTTCCCTTCTTGCAAATTTATCTCAGGAACCTGATTTAGAATTTGGTAGTTTTTCTATAATTTTTTATTGGAAGAATAGTGCTCCCAAGTCCACAATAATTTTGAGGGTGAGTTTACCTATGAGCTTTCGGGGCTATAAATTTCCAAGTGGACAATTGCGGCTACTGTCTATTCTGGCCTACTTGTTCGCTATAATTGTTTGTTCTTTACCTCTGTCTGGTGCTATTTTAAATGAAGAAATATCCCTTAAGGTAGCAGTGGAGATCCTTTCTTTTCCAGGAGCGATATTGTTGATGTTCTATACTTTTAAGGGGTATAAATCTGAAGCAAGTGATGGTGGTATCTTTCCAATAACCTTCGCCTTGGTAGATTATGAGACACAGGAAATTACAATTGAAGAAGTGATTCAAAACCAGATTGCTATAGTAACGTGTTGCCATCATCTTATGCGTGATAAAGTAACCTTGAAGATTTTGATGGGTAATGAAAATATGTTGGAGATACTGAAGGTACTCGAGCTCGCAGCAAGCATGGTGGAAATGCAGGTCTATCGAATCAATGGGATGAGGGTCCAACATGTCCAACAATTTTTCAGTTTGATTGTTGAAAGGGATGGAAGTGAGTCGAATGAAAAAAAATTGACTACTGATTTGTCGGGACTGGTTACTGGAATGGCAAAGCCATCTGTGAACATTCTCTGGTTCATGTGGAGAAGGAGATTGTTAACAGGTTTGCAAGGTTCTCGGCGAGATATTTTGAGAGAGGGAAGTTTGGGCATTGCAATTTCTTGTCTCCTCTTTACATCACAAACTGGAAGGCAATACAGTATGCATTCTTAAAAGCTATATGGACTATGCTATTAGGACTCACCAGCCATCATTTAACTCAAATGAAGATGAACTAAATTCCAACAGGATCCAACAATTTGTGAACCACCATGCACCTGATCCAGAAGACGAGGGAACTTCTCCAACTGTGCCAAAATTTTATCTAAACTCGATTGGCTCAATGCGGCTCCACTTCAGCTTCGCATGGATTTGTTATGATTCCAATTTATTTGGGCTGAGCAGAATGGGCCTCCTACTCATAGCTTGTTATCTTTAACTTTAATTGAGTTGTTTAAATTGTTTTGGATAATGAACGAGGATATTCTTTAAAGATGGAGAGTTTGCAATGAACCCCGTTAAGTGAGCTGGGCCTTCAGCTGTTATCTTTAGTAGATGAATTGTTTTAAGTTGTAGAGCCCTTGAGCCTAGCTTATGTGAGTTAGAGTTGGCCCATGAGTTTTAGTTTGCTTATGATAGAGTTGGAATTAGGGCTGCAAAGCTCTGTTCGTAAACAATTTGAATTCAACTTGTATAAACTCGATTCATTTGATAAATGAGTTGTTCGTGAGCACTAATATTGGTTCGAATATTCAACAAGTTAAACTCGTATAATCTCGACTTGACTCGTATAAACTCGATTTGTATTCGTGAACAAGATTCGTATAAACTCGATTCGACTCGTTTTGAGCTCGTAACAATACTCGTAATATTTATATATACATATATATAATCTTGCATATATTTTTACATATATTCTTTTATTATATATATTTTCTGTGCTATATATATTATTTTTTATACTTTGTATAAGTAATATATTTTGTTACTTTATGTAAAAATAGCATTTTATTTCTTTACAATAATAATGTATTAAGTTCACAAAAAAATTATTGAGTCAAATATTTATAAAGAGTAAGAAACTCGAGTAATTACTCGACTAAGTTCGACTCGTTCGTTAGAGAGTAAAAACAAAGATCGATAAATAACTCGATTCGACTTGAGCTCGTCTTTGATCGGCTCAAATTCGACTCGACTCGACAAACTCTTAGCTCGACTCAAACTCGAACTCGAGTTATTTGAGTCCAGCTCGACTCAACTCAATTCGAACTCGTCTTTGATCAGATCGTTTATACAGCTAGATGCGTCTTTGACTCTTTGTAGAAGGCATTGGAACAATTATCTCAGAAATTGTATTCTTTGGGAGGAAGAGCTGCCTCGAACAAGCTCAATGTGACCCTTTTCCATTTCTGTGCATTTCCGTTTCATTACACATTTCATTCATCCATACAATCACGATCTTTTCTCTTGAACCCTATAATCTAGGCTGTAGTTCGTTGGATTTGTGCTAACATTCCCAGGTTCACAGCAGCATCATATAATCGAGTCCCTTTTGGAAGCTCAACATCAGCCATCCTTCCCACCAAGAAAAGCATCCATTTTACACAATATATATATCTTTATACCTAAAAAGCATCTATCTCAATTTGAACAGTTAATAAACAGTTTTAATTTTGTTTAACATCTATAATCCCAAATTACCCCTAAGCTAACACACGGCCACGAGACCCACGAAACCCAACCCACAACGCGCTGCTCCATTTCATGCCCGGCCAAACCCAGAACCCACAACATTGCGCTGCTCCATTTCATGCCCGACGAAAATTTCAGCCACACTTCATTACCCCTAAGCTAACACACGGCCACGAGGCCCACGAAACCAAAACCCACAACACGCCCAACTCGATTTACCCCTAAGCTAACACACAACCAAAACACCTGAACAGATGATCACAGACCCACGCGACCCATGAGACCCACGAGACCCACAATGAGACCCACGAAACCCACAAGGTTGCGCAACTCGATTTCATCTCTGAAATCATCCCCGAAATCCACAAACCCACGCACGGCCAGGCTTCACCATCGGCAGCTCCCCTATGATTCAGCAGCTCCCCGTGCGTTTAGAAGAATCAAGCTGGGTCTAGTCCGTGCGTTTTTGGGCAAGTCTGCTGGAGTGATGCGGTGCGTTTTACAGTGTTTATGTGGTAGCTGCGAAACGCAGCGTTTTAGCTAAGTGGATGCGGTTCCGTGCGTGTTTGGACAAGTCTGCTGAGTGGTGGGGAGTGATGCGGCGCGTTTTACGTTTGTGTGGTAGCTGCGAAACGCAGCGTTTTAGCTAAGTGGATACGGTACGTTTTATTTTTTTCATGATTTGTGCTTTTGTACTTTAGTTTATGCCTTCTTACGTAATAAAATC
Source organism: Platycarya longipes (assembly GCA_036559045.1). Classification (NCBI taxonomy): domain Eukaryota; kingdom Viridiplantae; phylum Streptophyta; class Magnoliopsida; order Fagales; family Juglandaceae; genus Platycarya; species Platycarya longipes. The sequence continues at coordinate 10,413,691 of CM071790.1, read as the reverse complement.
TACTTCAGATTGCGCACAGTACTCTTCTCGTCCCTTACGAAATATCACTCTGTTTTCGGATCCGTTTAGTTCATTTCGTTATAATAATTTTGATTTTTCTTACTTCGGTTTCGTTCGTCTGGTTGTATCTACTGTTTTATGGTGTGACGTTATCGGATGAAAAGATGTTTTGGGTTCTTGATAAGGGCGATGGAAGACACTATTTTTGCTTTCTGATTATCCGTTCCAGTGTGAGACGAAGAGGAACAAAAAAAACCCTTTTGTTGCCGTAGTTGATTTCTCCTGGTATGTTTGCGTGATCGTCACTCTCATTATTTTTTTCCAATTATTTTCCCAGCTTCTTTTCATTATTTTTATTTGTATTTGTACATTTATTAATTTTTTTTGTGATAAATAGAGCTCGCTAGTTTGTTTTCTTGATGTTCATTCTCAATTTTTCTCTTTTCTAGCTCAGTCTTATTCTTTTTTATTTGTATACTTGTTAATCTTTTTGTGATAAATGGAGCTAATCAATAAAAAGTAATTAGAGTCATCATTTTTATTTCTGCATTTATTAACTTTCTACTAATAAATGGAGCTATAAAAAATTGATTTACTATAGAGATAAGGAGACGAGAAAAATTATTTGCGTGATCGTCACTCTCATTATTTTTTTCCAATTATTTTCCCAGCTTCTTTTCATTATTTTTATTTGTATTTGTACATTTATTAATTTTTTTTTGTGATAAATAGAGCTCGCTGGTTTGTTCTCTTGATGTTCGTTCTCATTTTTTCTCTTTTCTACCTCAGTCTTATTCTTTTTTATTTGTGTACTTCTTAATCTTTTTGTGATAAATGGAGCTAATCAATAAAAAGTAATTAGAGTTATTATTTTTATTTCTGCATTTATTAACTTTCTGGTAATCAATGGAGCTATAAAATATTTGATTTACATAGATGGATAAGGAACAGAGAAAAATTATTTATGCATTTTTTTCTTTTTTTGTGATAAATATTTCATTATTGATTGTATTGCGAGAGAGATAAATCATTCAAGCGAAGAAAAGTAGACATACAAAGGTCTAGAGACGAAAGTGGTAGACGAATTTTTGATTATTCAGTAGAGCTCATAAAATGTACTTACGTTGCGTGATCTTCATTTTCATTATTTTTTTCCAATTGTTTTCCAAGCTCATTCTTATTATTTGTATTTGTCCATTTGTTAATTCTATTTTTGTTGGATGGTGCTCGCCGGCATAATTAGAGTAATTATTTTTATTTGTGCATTTATTAACTTTCTACTAATAAATGGAGTTATAAAAAGTTGATTTACGTATACGGATTAGGAGAGGGGAAAATTTATTTATGTATTTTTTTATGATAAATTTCTGATTATTCAGTAGAGCTCATAAAATGTACTTACGTTGCGTGATGTTCATTTTCATTATTTTTTTCCAATTGTTTTCCCAGCTCATTCTTATTATTTGTATTTGTGCATTTGTTAATTCTTTTTTTGTTGGATGATGCTCGCCGGTATGTTTTCTTCATGTTCGCTGTCATTTTATTTTTTTTCTTTTACTTTCCTAACTCATTTTCATTCTTTTTTATTTATGCATTTGTTAATTTTTTTGTGATAAATGGAGTTAATCAAACATCTTACTTACGCTCATTCTTTTCATTTGTGCATTTGTTAATGTTTTGGTAATAAATGGAGTAATAAAATATTTGTTTTATGCAAACGAATAAGGAAAGAGAAGGGAAAAATTATTTATGCAATTTTTTTACTTTTTTGTGATAAATGAGAAATGTTCATTGTCAATTTTTTTTTTCTTTCCTAGCTTGTTCTTATTCTTTTTTATTTGTGCATTGTTAATTTTTTTGTGATAAATGGAGTTAATCAAACATTTTATTTACGCTCATTCTTTTCATTTGTACATTTGTTAATTTTTTGGTAATTAATGGAGCTATAAAATATTTGATTTACATAGATGTATTTACGTTGATTTACATATACGGATAAGGAGAGGGGAAAATTTATTTATGTATTTTTTTTATTTTTTTAAGATAAATTTTTTATTATTCAGTAGAGCTCATAAAATGTACTTACGTTGCGTGATGTTCATTTTCATTATTTTTTTTCAATTGTTTTCCCAGCTCATTCTTATTATTTGTATTTGTGCATTTGTTAATTCTTTTTTTGTTGAATGGTGCTCGCCGGTATGTTTTCTTCATGTTCGCTGTCATTCTATTTTTTTTCTTTTACTTTCCTAACTCATTTTCATTCTTTTTTATTTATGCATTTCTTAATTTTTTGGTGATAAATGGATCTAATCAAACATCTTACTTACGTTCATTCTTTTCATTTGTGCATTTGTTAATGTTTTGGTAATAAATGGAGCAATAAAATATTTGTTTTATGCAGACGGATAAGGAAAGAGAAGGAAAAATTATTTATGCATTTTTTTTACTTTTTTGTGATAAATGAGAAATGTTCATTGTCAATTTCTTTTTTCTTTCCTAGCTTGTTCTTATTCTTTTTTATTTGTGCATTGTTAATTTTTTGTGATAAATAGAGCTAATCAAACATCTAACTTACGCTCATTCTTTTCATTTGTGCATTTGTCAATTTTTTCATAATCAATGGAGCTATAAAATACTTGATTTACATAGATGGATAAGGAGAGGGAAAAAATTATTTATGAATTTTTTCCTTTTTTTGTGATAAATATTTCATTATTGATTGTACTGCGAGAGAGATAAATCATTAAAGCGAAAGGAAGTAGACATACAAAGGTCTAGAGACTAAAGTGGTAGACGAGCAAACGAAATCCAATATAGTTCGAGGCTGTAGGAAATGGTCCATTACAAAAAATGGTCCCTTGTGTTTTGAAATTGGTTTACAGGAAGATTTAATTGATAGTGAGTTGGAATAAAACGAGTTATATAAAATTAGAGGAAGAGAACGCGTTGGCTAATTAGTGAAACAAAAGTGAGAGTTCTATACACAAACTTTACAAAGATAAATTTATTCGTCGATATTTTTAATCTAATAAAATCACATTATATTTATATTTATACTACGTCTGCATGTAAATTTTCTAATGTAAAAGTTTTGTGTGGACCAAATATTTTTCACGACATCAGTTTGAGGCTCCTTAAAGAGGCAAAATAGGTAGATAATATGATCACAATTCTTCCTGTTTTATGTTTATTTAAAAAATAGATTATATTTTATTAAGTTTAAAAATTATTTTTAAGTCTAAAAATGATAAAAAAAAATTATATCTATAGACCCAAATCATAAATTAAAATATTATAGATATAACTATTAATTAAAAATTGTGTAACTTTTAAATTTGTTAGTGCATATTTTGTATGAGTTGTCATGTAATAATTTTTTAATTTCCTGGCACATAGTTTATATAGGACTTAAGCTGTAGTTATTAAAAATCTCATTTCTTGTCGTGGTTGATCTTCACTTGTATGTTATGATCTTGATTCTCGATATTTTTTCTTCTTTTTCCCCAACTCATTCTCATTAGTTTTATTTGTGCATTTGTTAATTTTTTTGCGATAAATGGAGCTAAAAAAATGTCTGACTTACGTTGCGTGATCTTCATTTTCATTATTTTTTCAATTCTTTTCCTAACTCATTCTCATTATTTTTATTTGTGCATTTGTTAATTCTTCCGGTATGTTTTCTTGATGTTCATTGTCATTATATTTTTTTTCTTTTTTCTTTCCTAGCTCAATTTCATTAATTTTTATTTGTGCATTTGTTAATTTTTTACTGATAAATGGAGCTAATCAAACATCTTACTTGCGCTCATTTTTTTCATTTCTGCATTTATTAATTTTTTGATAATAAATAGAGCAATAAAACATTTGATTTATGTAGACGGATAAGGAAAGAAAAGGGAAAAAAATTTTATGCTTTTTTTTTTGTCATAAATATTTAATTATTCATTGTACTGTGAGAGAGAAAGGAAAAAAAATCCCATTTTTTGCCGTGACTGTTCTCCACTTGTATCTTACCATGATCTTCATTCTCAATTTTTTTTCTTATTTTTCCCCAGCTCATTCTCATTTGTTTTATTTGTGCATTTGTCAATTTTTTTGTGATAAATGGAGCTAATAAAACATTTGACTTACATTGCATGATTTTCATTCTCATTATTTTTTTCTAATTCTTTTCGTAGCTCATTTTCATTGTTTTTATTTCTGAATTTGTTACTTCTTTTTGTGATGGATGGCGCTCACCGGTATGTTTTCTTAATATTCATTGTCATTATATATATATATTTTTTCATTCCTAACTCATTTTCATTCTTTTTTATTTCTGCATTTGTTCATTTTTTTGTGATAAATGGAGCTAATCAAACATTTGACTTATGCTCATTCTTTTTAGTCATGCATTCGTTAATTTTTTTTATAATAAATGGAGTTATAAAACATTTGACTTAAAGAGACTGATAAGGAGAGAGACGGAAAAAATTATTTATGCATATTTTTATTTTTTAGTGATAAATGGAGCTAATCAAACATCGGACTTGCGCTCATTTTTTCATTTCTGCATTTGTTAATTTTTTGCTAATCAATGAAGCTATAAAACATTGAATTTACATAGATGGATAAGGAGGAGAAAAATTATATATACATTTTTTCCTTTTTTTTGTGATAAATATTTCATTATTCATTGTAGTGCGAGAGAGAAAGGAAAAAAAATGCTCATTTATTGTCGTGATTGATCTTCACTTGTATGTTATCATGATTTTCATTCTCAATATTTTTTCTTCTCTTTCCCTAGCTCATTCTCGTTTGTTTTATTTGTGCATTTGTTAATTTTTTTTGTGATAAATGGAGCTAATAAAATGTCTGACTTATGTTACGTCATCTTCATTTTCATTATTTTTTCCAATTCTTTTCCCAGCTCATTCTTATTATTTGTATTTGTGCATTTGTTAATTCTTTTTGTTTTGAATGGCGCTCGCCGATATGTTTTCTTGATGTTCATTGTCATTATATTTTTTTCCTTTTTCTTTCCTAACTCATTTTTTTTCTTTTTTATTTATGCATTTGTTAATTTTTTGGTGATAAATGGAGCTAATCAAACATCTTACTTACGCTCATTCTTTTCATTTGTACATTTATTAATTTTTTGTAATAAATAGAGTAATAAAACATTTGATTTATGTAGACTGATAAGGATAGAGAAGAGAAAATTTTTTTATGCAATTTTTTTTTATGATAAATATTTCATTATTCATTGTAGTGTCAGAGAGACAAGAAAAAAAATTCTCATTTCTTGTTGTGGTTGTTCTCCACTTGTATGTTATCATGATCTTCAAAAAAAAAAATTCTTCTTTTTCCCCAGCTCATTCTCATTTGTTTTATTTGTGCATTTGTTAATTTTTTTGTAATAAATAGAGACTAATAAAATGTCTGACTTACGTTGCGTGATCTTCGTTTTCATTATTTTTTTCTAATTGTTTTCCCAGCTCATTTTTATTATTTGTATTTGTGTATTTGTTAATTCTTTTTTTGTTGAATGGTGCTCGCCGGTATGTTTTCTTGATGTTCATTGTCATTATATTTTTTTTCTTTTTCTTTCTTAGCTCATTTTCATTCTTTTTTATTTGTGCATTTGTTAATTTTTTGGTGATAAATGGAGCTAATCAAACATCTTACTTATGCTCATTCTTTTCATTTGTGCATTTATTAATTTTTTGTAATAAATAGAGGAATAAAACATTTGATTTATGTAGGTGGATAAGGACAGAGAAGAGAAATTTTTTATGCAATTTTTTTTATGATAAATATTTCATTATTCATTGTAGTGTCAGACAGATAAGAAAAAAAATTCTCATTTCTTGCTGTGGTTGTTCTTCACTTGTATGTTATCATGATCTTCATTCTCAATTTTTTTTCTTCTTTTTCGCCAGCTCATTCTCATTTGTTTTATTTATGCATTTGTTAATTTTTTTTGTGATAAATAGAGACTAATAAAATGTCTGACTTATGTTGCGTGATTTTCATTTTCATTATTTTTCTCTAATTGTTTTCCCAGCTCATTTTTATTATTTGTATTTGTGTATTTGTTAATTCTTTTTGTGTTGAATGGCGCTGGCCGGTATGTTTTCTTGATGTTCATTGTCATTATATTTTTTTCCTTTTTCTTTCCTAGCTCATTTTAATTTTTTTTTTTATTTGTGCATTTGTTAATTTTTTAGTGATAAATAGAGCTAATCAAACATCTCATTTACGCTTATTCTTTTCATTTGTACATTTGTTAATTTTTTGTAATAAATAGAGCAATAAAAAAATTGATTTACGTAGATGGATAAGGACAGATAAGGGAAAATTTCTTATGCAATTTTTTTTTTATATAAATATTTCATTATTCATTGCAGTGTGACAAAGATAAGAAAAAAAATTCACATTTCTTCATGTGGTTGTTCTCCACTTGTATCTTATCATAATTTTCATTCTTAATTTTTTTTCTTCTTTTTCCACAGGTCATTCTCATTTGTTATATTTGTGCATTTGTTAATTTTTTTGTGATAAATGGAGCTAATAAAACATTTGACTTACATTGTGTGATCTTCATTCTCATTACTTTTTTTCAATTCTTTTCCTGGCTCATTCTCATTGTTTTTATTTTTGCATTTATTAATTCTTTATGTGATGAATGGCACTCGCCGATATGTTTTCTTGATGTTCATTGTCATTATATTTTTTTTCTTTTTCTTTCCTAACTCATTTTCATTCTTTTTTATTTGTGCATTTATTAATTTTTTGTGATACATGGAGCTAATCAAACATCTGACTTGCGCTCATTCTTTTTATTTGTGCATTGTTAATTTTTTGTAATAAATAGAGCAATAAAGCATTTGATTTATGTAGACGGATAAGGAGAGAGAAGGGAAAAATTATTTATGCATATTTTTATTTTTTTGTGATAAATATTTCATTATCCATTGCAATGTGAGATACAAAGGAAAAAATTTCCCATCCATTGCAATGCAAAAGATAAAGGAAAAAAATATTTATGTTTTCTTCATCTTTGCTCTCATTAATTTTTTTTCCTTTTTTCATGGCTCATTCTCCTTTTTTTTTATTTCTGCGTTCCTTAATTTTCTTTCATAAATGGACCTAATCAAAGATTTGACTTACAAAGATTCATAGCGAGAGAGAAAGGAAGAATTGTTTATGCATTTGTTTATTTGTTTTATGATAAATATTTAATTAACCATTGTAATGTGAAACAGAAAGGAAAATTTATTTATATATTTGTTTATTTTTTTATAATAAATATTTTATTATCCATTGTAGTGCGAGAAAGAAACGAAAAAAACTTGCCGTCTATTGCCCTGGTTGATTTTTGCTGGTATGTTTTCATTATCTTCATTCTCATTATTTGTTTTCTTTTTTTTTTTTCTCGCTCATTCTCAATATTTTTATTTGTGAATTTGTTAATTTTTTGATGATAAATGTAGCTAATTGAACATTTGACCTATCGAAACCACTAGCAAGAGAGAAATGAGAAATTATTTATGATTTTTTTTTTTTTTGTGATAAGTATTTGATTATCCCAACTCATTCTCAGTTTCATTTTTTTTTTCCCAACCCATTTTCATTTGTTCTTATTTATGCATTTGTTAATTTGTCAGTAATAAATGGAGTTATAAAACATCTGACTTACGGATACTGATAGCAAGACAACAACGAAAAATTATTTATGCATTTTTTATATTTTTTGTAATAATTATTTGATTATCCTTTGCAATGCGAGAGAGATGGGAAAAAAAATTCCCATCCGTTACAATCGGGAGATAAAGAAAAAAATTATTTATATTTTCTTGATCTTCGTTCTTATTAATTTTTTTTTCTTTTTTTCCCAACTCATTCTCATTTTTTTTAATTGTGCATTTGTTAATGTTTTGCTAATAAATGGACCTATAAAATATCTGAGTTATGGAGACTAATAAGGAGAGAAGAGAAAAATTATATATGCATATTTTTATTTTTTTGCGATTAATATTTGATTATCCATTGCAATGTGAGAGAGAAAGGAAAAAATTTCCCATTTGTCGCAATTCGAGAGATAAAGGAAAAAGATATTTATGTTTTCTTGATCTTCGTTCGCATTAATTTTTTTTCATAAATGAACCTAATCAAATATTTGACTTACAAAAACGGATAGCAAGAGAAGAAGGAAAAATTATTTATGCATTTGTTTATTTTTTTATGATAAATATTTTATTATCCATTGTAATGCAAGAAAGAAAGGAAAAAAACTTGCTATCTATTGCCATGGTTGATTTTCGCTGATATGTTTTCATTATCTTCATTCTCATTATTTGTTTTTCTTTTTTTTTTCGAGCTCATTCTCAATATTTTTATTTGTGCATTTGCTAATTTTTTGATGATAAATGTAGCTAATCAAACATCTTACCTATCGAAACTAATAGCGAGAGATAAATGAGAAATCATTTATGAATTTGTTAATTTTTTTTTTGTGATAAATATTTGATTATCCCAGCTCATTCTCATTCTCATTCTCATTCTCATTCTCAATTTATTTTTTTACCCCAACCCATTTTCATTCTTTTTATTTATGCATTTGTTAATTTGTTCATAATAAATGGAGCTATAAAACATCTGACTTGAGGAGACTAATAGCGAGACAAAAAGGAAAAATTATTTATGCATTTTTTTATTTTTTTGTAATAAATATTTGATTATCCGTTGCAATGCAAAAGATAAAGGAAAAAAAATTCCCATCCATTGCAGTGCGGGAGATAAACGGAAAAGATATTTATGTTTTCATGATTTTCATTCTCATTAATTTTTATTCCCAGTTCATTCTCATTCTCATTCTTTTTATTTGTGCATTCCATAATTTTTTTCATAAATGAACCTAATTAAAGATTTGACTCACGAAGAAGACTGATGGCAAGAGAGAAAGAAAAAATTATTTATGCATTTGTTTTTTTTTGCGATAAATATTTGATCAACTGTTGCAATGTGAGAGAGAAAGGAAAAAAAATTCCCATCAAACATCTGACTTGATTATCCCAGCTCCTTATTATTATTATTATTATTATTTTTATTTTTCAACTCATTCTCATTCTTTTTATTTGTCCATTTATTATTTTTTTTATATAATAAATGGATCTAATCAAACATTTGACTTACATAGACTAACAAGGAGAGAAAGGAAAAGTTATTTATGCATTTTTTCTATTTTTTGTGAAAAATATTTGATTATCCATTGTAGTGCAAGAGAGAAGAAAAAAAATTCCATTTCTTTTCGTGGTTGATCTCTACTTGTACGTTTTCATGATCTTCATTCACAATATTTTTTCTTCTTTTTCCCCAACTCATTCTCATTTCTTTTATTTGTACATTTGTTAATTTTTTTGTGATAAATGGAGCTAATAAAACATCTAACTTATAAAAACTGATGGCAACAAAGAAAGAAAAGATTATATTTGCATTTATTTATTTTTTTATGATAATTATTTTATTATCCGTTGTAGTGCGAGAGAGAGGAAAAAAAAAATTACCAATCTATTCCTGTGATTGATCTTCGCTGGTATGTTTTTGTCATCTTCATTCTCATAATTTTTTTTCTTTTTTTTTTTCCAGCTCATTCTCATATTTTTATTTCTACATTTGTTAATTATTTTGTGATAAATGTAACTAATCGAACATCTGACCTACAAAAGCTAATAGCAAGAGAGAAATGAGAAATTCTTTATGAATTTGTTTATTTTTTTGTGATAAATATTTGATTATTCCAGCTCATTCTCATTCTCAATTTTCTTTTTTATCCCAACCTATTCTCATTTTTTTTTATTTATGCATTTGTTAATTTGTTGGTAATAAATGGAGTTATTAAACATCTGACTTACGGAGATTGATAGAAAGATATTAAGAAAGAATTATGTATGCATTTTTTTTTGTGATAAATATTTGATTATTTGTTGCAATGCAAGAGAGAAAGGAAAAAAAATTCCCACTATCATTTCCATGGTTGATTTCCAGTTGTATGTTTTCCTAATCTTTATTCTCATTATTTTATTTTTTTCAGCTCATTCTCATTCTTTTTATTTGTGTATTTATTAGTTTTTTTGTGATAAATGGAGCTAATAAAACATCTGATTCACTGAGATTGATAGAGAGAAATGAAAAATTATTTATGCATTTCTTTATTTTTTGTAATAAATATTTTATTATCTGTTGCAGTACTAGAGAGAGGAAAAAATCTTTCTTGTCTGTTCTTGTGGTTGATCTTTGCGGGTATGTTTTCATGATCTTCACTCTTATTATTTTTTTGTTTTTGTTTTTCAAATCATTCTCAATCTTTTTATTTGTGCATTTCTTACCTTTTTTGTGATAAATGGAGCTAATCAAACACCTGATTCATGAAGATTGATAGCAAGAGAGAAAAAATTATTTATGCACTTGTTTATTTTCTTGTGATAAATAATGCTTCAAGTTCTAAGTATTAAAACAAATGTTAATAATCTTAGTAACATATTTATCCAATCTTTCTATAGATTAGAAAAAATCTGTTATCAAGACCCTACTATTAAAAAAAATTATTAGAAAAATCTCCAATATATATGTACCAAGCTCCCTATAGCTGAAACCATTTGTGTAAAGCCTGATACATAAGGTTTTTTAATTTCTCACTATTAGATAATAAGAGACCAGCGTACTGCTTTTGTACTCCAACAAGATCTAGCTATGCAAGTGTGATGCATAAAGCTTGAACAAACTATCCTTTGCAAAAAATGTTAGAAATTTTGAAAGACTGATTCACCTATTTTTTAAGTCCTTAGGTACGAATTTTCTTATGTTGCATTTCAAAAATACATATATTTTGAAATTTGTTTTTCTTTTTAGAGACCTTGAGATTCTTTTCAATTAATCGATACAATTAATTTACTTTTCTTATCTATCATGTTTTTAGTTATCTTTAATGGTTTTTCTTTTTAATCTTTCTCAATTTTGGAGTGTCAGTTTAATATTCCTATCCAAATGTAAATGTGATAAATTTATATAATTCAGCTTGTTACTACTTGTTGATCCCATTCTTTGTTTGCAAGTGCAATCTAATAATGTCTATAGTTAAAAAAACTGTAATTTATTTTGCTAATATTTTTCAGGTGTTATTGTCGCATTTAGCTAATATCACAGAAAAAGAATTACGTTTCAGGTATCTTTTATTTTTTAATTTTTTTTTAATTCATAATATTGATGAAGTTTGCTATGTTTTATTTTTTTAAGGCAATGGTTTATTATTGAATCTTTATTTTGAAGTAGAACTTTGTAAAGAGTTGAACAACCATCATTTCTTTCTTTTGATTTGATATATGTATATTCATTGATCATCATCAGCTTTTCTTGTCAATTGAACAAGATTCATTATACATAATTACAAATTATATAAAGAATAGCATGAAAATTACAATGGATAAATCTATATTCTTTTTAATTTTCTTTCAAAGGCAATTTCTTATTTTGTCTATTATGAATTAATTATGCTCTATCTGGTTTTAGGCTATTCTATCCAATTGTCAACACGAATTATTTCGTTGCACATAGAAATGAAGAGTGGTAAGCCTACATTAGTAAATCAATACAAATTTATCAACATATCATCAATTACCTTGTTTCTATTCTTATAACTTGAATCCTTATTTGTAACAATTTTCAAGGTGCTGGAAAACATTCTAGAATAAACAATTGGTATAGGACTCTTTCATTAGAACAAAAACAACGTAAACAACGAGAAAGAAGAGAAAGATATCTTCAACAAAGAAATTCTGTGAACGATGCTATTTAACGAGAAGAACAATCTCTCTCCCAACCAGTCCTTCACGATGAAACAAATATGTTTGAAGTTGATGGTAGATTCATGCACAATATTGAGGAAGTCTTGCCACGTTATACAAAAAGGCAGCGGACTTCTCGTGGTGATATTAGTACCAATGACGGATATTCCATAATACAAACAGAATATTCTTCTAATCTTGATAATGGTGGAATTTCCTATCAAGAAATTAACATTGTTACAAGTGAATTGTTGGAACCTCTTCTTCTAAACAATGCCACAGTGTCTTTCACACCTGGGACGACAAGTACATGCACAAAAAATGTGCAGAATGTTGGTGAACTTCCGGTTGAGCAAGTTTATTGTACATCATTTACTTCTCACCTATAGTTTGCAATCAAGCCTCTTATATTTCCTATTCACATTCTCAAACTTTTATTCAATAGACTTTTTTTTTTTTTTTCCAATACCAGCTCAATTTTGACACAAGGATATCAATAGCTTCTCAGGGTAAGGAAAGATATATAAAATTTGGTGATATTTCTTTTCCTTTGATTTTTTTCATTATAAGTAGTATCATTCAATGATACATTTCTTCGACTCATAGCATCTCTAAAGAATTTGCTTGATTTCTTTTATCTTTATTTGTTTATTTCACATAGGAAAACGGCATCAACGATTGACTACGCTTAGGAAAATACTACAAACAGTGCCATCTGAGGCAACTTTGTTACCGTCTGTTTCATTTTGTAAATATTGTGAAGCCAAAAGATTTCAACATGAGACAAATGGTTTTTGTTGTGCCGATGGAACAATCTCTTTAACCACAAATGATGTTCCAGAACAACTTTACCATTTGTTTACCAGTAACACAGATGAATCTGTCAGCTTTCGTACCTATGTGCTCACATATAATAACAAGTTTGCTTTTACCTCATTCGGAGTTAAATTTGATAGGGATTTATGCAGAAGGAATCAAGGAATCTATACATTCCGAGCTCAAGGTCAAATTTATCATTATATTAATGACTTGGTTACTTTGGATGGACGTCCTTCGTATCTACAACTTTATTTTTATGATACTGAACATGAATTAGAGAATCGTGTTCATGACACTGAAAGGTTGGATCTATCAATTATTGCTCAGCTTATGGCCATTCTTCATATTAATCCTTACTCAACTTTCTTCCGAAGTCTTGGTGATTTGCCCAACTTGGAAATCCATAAAATCCATATTAGATCAGATGCTGGTTTAGATCAACGTGTTTTCAACGCTCCCTCAGCTTCCCAGGTAGCAGTAATTTGGATTGAAGATGATGATTCAGAACGCTTGAGAGGACGAGATATTGTGGTCTTCAATCATGCAGGTGTGACTCATATAGTCCAATACTAGTTTGGGTGTTATGATCCACTGCAATATCCATTACTATTTCCTTTTGGTGATACTGGTTGGCACCAAGGAATACTAAAAGTGAAAAAAGGGGAAAGATCACCACAACAAGTAATAAGATCAGTGATTGACCCCCAATAATCAATATCAGCAGAGCAATTGCTTAGAAAGGAACAACAAGGTCAGAATAATTCTTTTTATTCTATTTTTAGTTCCAAAATAAAACATATAAATTTTGACTTGTTACCGTTATCATCTTGCAGTGTTGAAAAAGAATAAAAAAGAACCTGTTGTCTCATTCTGCGAATACTATTGTTACAAGCTTCAAATCAGGAAAAATTATCGGTCTATTTTGTTGTTCTCTAGCCGTTTATTGCAGCAGTTTGTTGTTAATATGTATGTCAAAATTGAAACATCAAGATTGGATTATTTTCATAGTAAGCAACAAGAGATTCGCTCTGAGGTGTACCAAGGTATAGTTGATAGCATTTCAATTGGAGAAAGTAATGGTTTCAAAGTTGGTAAGCGCATTATTTTGCCTTCTTCTTTTATTGGAGGTCCAAGGGATATGTGCAAAAGATACATGGAAGCAATGGCTTTAGTTCAACACTTTGGAAAACCTGATATCTTTTTGATCATGACGTGTAATCCAAGTTGGAAAGAAATATTGAATGAATTGGGTCCGCAAGAAGAGGCACAAAATCTTCCTGATTTAATTACGCGAATCTTTAGAGCAAAATTAGAAGAACTAAAAGATGAATTGTTCAAAAGAGAGGTTTTTGGAAAAGTTTCAGCATATGTATATGTGATTGAACATCAGAAGAGAGGACTTCCACATGCACATTTTTTAATCATACTACAAAGAGAATGGAAAATCTATGCTCCTGAATCCTTTGATGAAATTGTATCAGCAGAAATACCTAATAGAGATGCAAATCTACATCTGTACAAAACAGTAATTAGGCATATGATGCATGGCCCTTGTGGAGTATTGAATCCAAACAATGTGTGCATGAAGATAAATGGCAATTGTAAGAATCATTATCCAAAAACCTTTGCATCTACCACAATTGTTGGAATCGATTGTTTCCCACAGTAAAAACGTCGTGATAATGGAGTAACTGCCAGAGTTCGAGGTAAGGACTTAGATAACCGTTGGGTTGTTCCGCATAATCCATATCTCGTTGCAAAGTTTGATTGTCACATCAATGTAGAAATTTGCTCAACAATCAAAGCAGTGAAATATCTTTACAAATACATTTATAAAGGTCATGATCGTGTTGCTTTCAATCTAATTGCCAGACAAAACATCCAAGAGATTGATGAAATCCAACAATTCCAATCAGTTCGATGGATTGCACCACCTGAAGCCATGTGGCGAATATATGGGTTTACTCTTAATGAGATGTATCCATCAGTTTATAGTTTACATCTACATCTTGAAGATCAACACCAAGTAGCTTTTCGTGCACATGAAGACTTGAATAATATTTTGAGATCTGACTTCTCGGCAAAATCAATGTTGACTGAATTCTTTTCAACAAATAGAGTCAATGAAAATGCTCGAAAGCTGTTATATAAAGAGTTTCCTGAGAGTTTTGTTTGGAGCCAACAATATAAAGAATGGACTCCAAGGAAGAAAAAAAAATGTTATCGGCCGAATTGTTACAGCCAGTCCATTTGAGGGGGAAAGGTACTACTTACGAATATTATTAAATCACATAAGAGGTCCTTTGTCATTTGAGGACATCAAAACAGTTGATGGTACTATTGCACCAACCTTTCGTGAAGCAGCTACATTACATGGTTTGTTAGAAAGGGATACCAGTTTACATGATTGTATGCAAGAGGCTTCCTTGTACCAAATACCACATAGTTTAAGACGGTTATTTGCAACAATTTTGATCTATTGTAACCCCACAAATCCTAGAGAACTTTGGGAATGTTTTGAACAAGATATGTCAAGTGATTTCTAAACCAATGATGCAACATCAATCAATATTAGGACAAAGGTCTTACGAAGCATTTATTCTATACCTGAATCGATGGGAAAAGACATAAACATGTTTCATTTAATTGAACATGATATTTCTTTTGATGAGAACGAAATTGAATTGAGGGAAATAAATGATGAATCTTCAGTTTTGATACCGGAGGAAGATCTTTTGGCTTCAACAACTCTTAATCTTGAACAACAACATGCATACGAATCAATTTTACAAAAAGTCATTCTTCTAAATGAGCCTGCTACATTTTTTATTGACGGTCCTGGTGGAACAGGGAAGACATTCCTATACAAAGCACTCCTCACTACAGTGAGATCAAAAAATTTAATTGCACTTGCAACTGCATCCTTTGGTGTTGCTGCATCTATATTGCCTGGCGGTCGAACAGCACATTCGCGCTTCAAAATTCCATTAGATCTTGATAAAAATAGCACTTGTAATGTAAGCAAACAAGGTGCTCTTGCCAAATTGTTGCGTCTTGCAAGATTAATCGTATGGGATGAAGCACCTATGTCTAGAAAAGAATGTATGGAAGCATTGGAAAAAATGTTGCGAGATATAACTGATTTAAGATTGCCATTTGGTGGAAAAGTTGTTGTGTTTGGTGGTGATTTTCGCCAAGTCTTACCTGTAATTCATAAAGGTACAAGACAACAACAAGTTGATGCCAATTTAGCATCTTCATACTTGTGGTCCACTTTAAGTAAGATTAGGTTGAGTGAAAATATGCGGGCAAGATTCGATCCAAGTTTTTCAAATTATTTACTTCAAGTTGGGAATGGAACACCGCCTATCACAATTGATAACAAGATTACGATTCCTAATGAAATGCTTATATCATACAAAAATGATGTTGAGTCCTTAGATAATTTGATCGATGCAGTCTTCCAGGATATCAACAGTTATTCAGAAAACTTATTCGAAATGACCAATCGAGCAATCTTGACACCAAAGAACAATTCTGTTGATGAAATAAATGCAATACTTATTCAAAGATTTCCTGGTGAAGTCACAAAATACTATAACTTTGATGAAACAGTTGATGCATCAGAACAAGGTATTATGGAAGATTTCTTAAACACATTGACACCAAATGGACTTCCACCTCATGAACTGTTATTAAAGAAAAACAGCCATATCATATTACTCAGAAATGTGAATCCTTTCGAAAGCTTGTGCAATGGAACGCGCCTTATTTGCCGCAACTTTGAACGAAACGTCATTGATGCTGAAATTGTAGTTGGTCACCACAGTGGGAAGAGAGTCTTCATACCAAGAATTCCTTTTTGCCAAATATAGATGAGACTAGCGGTTTTCCATTCAAAAGAACACAATTTCCTATCAGATTAAGTTTTGCGATAACAATAAATAAGGCACAAGGGCAAATATTAGATTTTGTTGGTGTATACTTGCCTCAACCTATATTCTCTCATGGACAACTCTATGTGGCATTGTCAAGAGCCAAGAATTCTGTTTCAATAAAAGTTCTTATAAGACCAGTATCAAGCAATGGCTATGAAGAAATTGAAACAAATAATATTGTTTATAGAGAATTACTAACACAGGCAAATGCGTCATGAATATCTGTGAGTAATTTAATTCCATTATAATTTATCTCTTGATTGAATGCATTATTTTTTTCATTGTGTATCTTTCTTAACTTCTTACTTTTTAATTTATTCAGATTGTTTCATGTCATTGAATTGTTCAAACTAATTTTTTTTCCTTCATGCACTAATAGCTTTCAACATGCGGACTCTCCACACATCAATCAACGATATAACTCCAAGTACAAGGAATTGGAAAATCAAGATGATGGTGTCAGACAAGTCTCCTAAACGTACTGCACAACATTCGCCAATAAAGTATCAAAATCTAACATTAATAGATCCCGAGGTAATACAACAAAATTATTATCATATTTAAAAAAATAAATTGAGTACACATCACTATTTATCCATACAATATTGTGTCAGACAAATCTTAACTATATTTTCAATCAACTCCTAAAATTATATATATATATATATATATAATTTTTTTCAAATCAATTCAATACACATACCTATTAATCTATATGATATTGTGTAGGGCAATCGAGTGAAGGCAGTAATTTTTGAAAATGATATCGACATGCGTAGTAATACATTACACATCTTTCGGTCATACTACATTAGTAATGCTTACGTAAAGTTTTTGGATCCCAGATTTAATAAAAATGAGGCGTATGGATATCAGTGGACCCTAAATTCAAGAACAATAATCGAAAACATTGCAGATAATGAGGAAGAATTACAACCCCCAGAATACAATATTATCTCATTCACCAATTTGCATACCTTCATGAATACTGATTCTGGAATAGGTAAATGTCGTTTTAACATATTTAACTTCTTTTTTAATACTCTTATTTAGTTTTACACTAAAAAAATCAAATATAATTATACAGATATTCTGACGATTGTAATACACATGAAGCCTCCTAGAGAGATTAATACAAAAGATGGGCAAACAATAATCCAAGAAATGTATATAATCGATGAAAGGTAAATAAAATTTCTCAACTACATTTGTGATATGAATAACTATAAAATAATTATTGTTAATGCTATTTTATTATATTCTAAATTTAACATTTTTCTTTAAATTTTACAGCCTAATGCTCATATGCCTGATTATGTGGGGTCGATTTGTAGAAGGTGAATGCCAAGCAATCTCAAATGTCATTGGAGCTAAACCATCTCTACTTGCAACACGTTTGAAAGTTGGTTCATACAATGGTAGATTTCTCAATTTACAATATCACCATATATTTAATATTCAATATCAATCAATGACTATTTTTATTTGTTTACAACATAAGTCTCTCTCTTTCATCTCAACCAACAAGTATTTTTACTTTAAATTCTGTTATTCCTGGTGCAGCCTCCTTGTGTCGATGGTAATTATTTCTTAACTTATTATTTAGACAATCTATATTTGTCATAAAATTCTCAAAATATTTATACAAAATGTATATCCATTGACTATTTTTGAAAATATTAGTTCTTTTATATTTTTCTCTCAATGATTTTTGTTAATTTTTTTAACTTCTTTTAAAATATTAAGGGCAATACTTAATGGTGAACTACTTGAAGATATTATTGAGAACATTCTGAATGCCGCATCAGCAGTAGCATTAGCTACAAATGTCCAAAACATAATTAAGATTAATGATGTTCCTGGCTACCTCAAATCATTAGAACCAATTAAAGTAAATTTCTACAATCTTCTTTAACTTTTTTTCTTTTATATGTTGTTTATAAATATTATTCCACATGTATTTTTAGAGTAAATACAATCTCTAACTAAAACTTCTTACTATTTATAGCCATATAAAAACATGTGTTTCTTCTAAATTTAATGCAGAAAGCAAGATTTTCGATTAAGGCAAATATATTCATTGTTGATCTGCGTCAAGACTTCTACTACATGTCCTGTACTGAATGTAACAAAGTGACAGGATATGAACAAAATGAACAATTCGAGTGTTATCATTGCAAGAATATGAGTATTGCACAACCACGGTATGTATGTTATATTAATATTTTTGATCATAATACCAAATATCATAAATTCAAATTACTATTTAATGATTTAAACTTATAAATATAGTTTGTTTATACAGCTCTCGAGCCTATGTTGAAGTTGATGATGGTAGTGGACGACTTCCAACTGTCATGTTTGCTGAAATTGCAGAACAAGCTTTGGGTTGCACAGCAATTGACTTCATGGAGCATGTAGGAGAGGTAACCAATTTGTTTATATTCATCATGATTCCTACTACTTTGAAATTTATTTGCTTAAAAGTTATAAAGAATACACTAACTACTATTATCTAGCTAGAAGTTGTAGTATTCATAAATCTTATAGTATGATATTATATTTTTTTGGCTTCTTTAAGGACTCAAGTGTTTGCTGCATGCTTTGAAATAGCTTTATTTTCTTTTTACTGTTGCACTTTATTAGGAAAAGAATTTGTTTGCTTACTTGATGAGAAAAGCACGAAATAGATTTAATTAATATTCAACCTTATAATTTTTTTTTAGGCCTGGAAATTTATACAAAGTAGCTGGATTCATTTTGTCCTACTTTGGTGTTAGAACAAATAAAAAACAGACTCTTGTCATACCAATATAAATGCCTAATATTTATTTTTTCATTATAAATCTTCAAGTTATGATTCAAACACAATAGTAAACTTCTTTTTTAAGCATTCTTTTTAGGGGACTACCCAATTTCTTTTTCCATAATTCTGTCTGTACAACTCATTTAAAAAACTCAACCCAAAAACAGTTTGAAAAATAAAAACTTCTAAATGATGGCCATGATTTAAAAATTAATACAACATACTCTAACTTAACCTATAAGCATAAATAGCTCATAAATTAAAGGCTCTCTCAGATTTTTAGCTGCTTATAATTAATTAAAAGGTGTAGAAAGAACACCTCATGTGAGCTTTGTTACATTGAAAAAGTAATAAAACTAATTAGCAATCACCAAACCTAGAAAACATCTTATTTTGTGATGGATCTCTACATAGAAAGCTTAAGAGGTGTGAGTATCAATATGTGTGTCACAAACTACTCATATGTGACTCAATAATCACATAAAAATGAGTAACAACAATTTAAGCACACAAACTATGAATGGATACATTAAAAAAAAATTAATTACTCAACTTAACAATTTACAATAGGATTTTTTTTATGAGTGACTTTAGACATGTACATGTCAAGGCAATTTATAAAATGATGGTAGATCAAAGTTTGCATGACTTAACTAGATAGCTACCGACAAGCATTAATGAACAAATTACACTATTTTTCTATAAGAACATGAAGCATCAAAATGACTCTTCTTAAATCCTATTCCACATACAGTTATTAAATTTCTACTAAAACAACCTACTTCTTAGTTTAGAATATATCCTATACAAATAGCTAACTACCATTATTTCTTAGCTTTAGATTTGAAGTTTTTTTTAATATATTATCATGACATTTGAAATACACTGAATTTCTTTTTGGGTTAAGAAAGACAATTCTGGAAGCAATATTAACCCATTAAAAGATAATTAAAAGCTTGATTTTTTATTCAAAAATTTATATAATGATGAATACTTGATGAAAATACTTTCATAATTAGATAAAAAATTATATGATCATATATATAGATTTCGATAGAATATTCTATTCTCTTATATATAACTATTATATGAATTAGACAAAATAATATTAAATTGTCAATAAACTGTATATGAAGATGCTCCATTCTCTTATATAAGTGAATAAACTTATTGGCTAATTATTTTTTACATATATATGAAGATGAGACCTAAACAGGTAGTTTTTACATATATGTAGTTATTATATGAAACAAAAAACTGCAGCATTCACTAAAAAACAACATTGATGTCATCCAGCAAGATAAAAACTATTATTACAATAACTCTTCTCTCATTTGATCAAAAGTATAATATCCCATCTTCATTAATATCACTGTTGAAACTCAAAAAATCTAAACATTAAAACACAAGCATTTTTAAGATCCTTCACATACTTATCAAAGAAAATGAAAAGAACAAACAATCTGGCATACATACAATATTTCACCAAAACTTCTTTAGGCCTACATCATTCATGAATCCACCCAATTATTGTTTTTGCCCAACATACATATAAATATATGTATGTTTGAATGTGTATCACGCGTGTATTTAGATGTATGAAAAATATGTTATAATTTCAAATCTACCTGTTTAGGTCTAGTTTACATGTATTTATCTTGAATCTTTTTAGCGATAATATTCATGAACAACACCCACTCTTCTTGTATTTTTCCTAATATACACACATACATATAAATTATTGTAAGAACTATATGTCACTCATGAACTAAATAAAATTCCAAACACTACTACTAGCTAATTAAATGATAAAATGCTCTTCTGATTCCATTATATTCAAAATTATTATTTTATCCAAGCACTACATATTCTACATTTATATTTGTCACTATACTTTATATGATATATATTAATATACTTTTAAATATTTGATAATCATGTTTTAACTCCTAATTTTTTTCATGCAGGAATATTTATCGTATGTCCAAAATATTGCAGCACTGTGTTCAAACAAAAAATAGATAATACAACTGGGTACAGATGGAGATCGACTTTAAAAGCAACAAAAGAAAATTTTCAATATTCTCTCCATAAATGCTATGAATGAAGATGACATACCACCTCCAGATGCATAATCTTTAAAACTTTTTTATTGCCATTTCAATGACAAAGAAAACAAAAATATTTTATTTTGTCTTAAGAAACAAACTATAATATGGATTTCAAACACGATGTTTTATTTCTGAAATTTGTTTGGATCTAGGTTTGTTTAAACTTATACTATCTGAATTATTAGATTACAACTTGAATAAAATATATTATTTAAATTTTTCTTTTTTTATTAGATATTTATATTTTTTAATTTATTTTATAGTGATACAGGACAACGTATCTCGCATATTGCGTTACCCCTAGTATGTATATATGTGTATATATATATATATGTGTATATATATATATATGTATATATATAAAGAATGGAATGGAAGAGGATGCGAACAGAGTAGAATAGAAAAGGAGCAATCTTGAGCTGGACAGAAGTTAAGACAAAATTAACTTTAAATTCAGTTTAAACGAGAGTAAAAGTCGTAATACAACAAAGGAAATTAACAAGGTATCTTAGTTATTTTAAATTGACAACAACCTTAATTGGCAAACGAACGAACTTCGAATACTATTTCATAAGCTATGACACAACATTTGCGGCGGCGCGTGCATCGGAGGCGCGTTTGGCCCGGCTCAGTAGCCATTCCAACATATCCCCAAACACCAACTCAACGCTCTCCTCAGGCTCGCCAACCAACTGGTGCCACATGCCAGGGTAAATCTTTAGTGTCTTATCCGTACTCGCGGCGCGTTTATACAGCTGCTCCGCGCACGCGGGGTCGCATACCACGTCTTCGCCGCCGTGAACTATCAGCAACGGCATCTGCACCTCCTCGAACCTACCCTGCAGCTCGCTGCACACCCTCAGCAGCTCACGCGCCGTAGCCGCGCGGGGCCTCGCCACCGTCCTCCTCGGGCTCGCCAGCGCCAGCTTCCTCTTCCACTCCTCCTTGAAGGAGAGGTCGGGGATGGATCCCCGCGTAGGAACCACGCGCCAAGTAGGTACCAAAGTGGCGGCCAAAGAGAGGAAGTGCTCCAACGGCCATGGAGGCTTGATCTTGTCGCTTATCCCGCACATCGCTCCGTTGAGAATAAGGCCGTCCCAGGCGCGGTCCTTCCGGAGCGTGATGAGAAGGGCGATCGCACCGCCGAGGGACTCGGAGTAAAGAAATGAGGGCAAAGATGGCGGATGGCGAACACGGAAGGCGTCAAAGAAGGAGATACAGTCGTCGACGACGGGGTTGATGTCGGGTATGTGGGCAACGAGGCCATCGGAGAAACCGTGGCCCTGGTGGTCGATGGCGCAGGTGGCAAACCCGGCTTTGGTAAAGAAAACGGCGGTTAGCTGGAGAAACCAGCTAGACTCGCCGGTAAAGCCGTGGACGAAGCATATCGTACCGATGATGTTGGTAGGGGAGAGAGGGGTCCACCACTGGGTGAATAGTTTGAGGCCCCTGGAGTTGGTGATGTACTCGGAGCCGTGACTCACCGAGTGGCGAGCGTAGAACTCGTCCGGAGTAAGGGAGCCGAGGGGACTTTCCTCATTGGCCTCCGCCACTGGGTGCACCATTCTTCTCGCTAAGCCCACGAGTGCACACCGGAGACGACAAATTGATACAGAACTCAGTGAATAAGACACAAGTTACAGATCATCAGATGATAAAGTGGAAACAAGTATTTATGGGTTGCCACCTTATCAAACTCATATATGGTCCCGTGCTTCGTTTGGGTTTTATGGGCTGTCAACTTAGCCCGCAGCCATAAATATACTTTTTATTAAATAAAAATTGAACTTTTGGTTTCAAGTAAGAGCTGTGCTAGGTAATAATCGGTGTGCTGCACACTTATACATTCATTCATAATTATAATTTTTTTTTTTTCAAGTCTATGTGCTGCGGCACACAGTCTGTTATTCATCATTTTTGTTCGAATAATACTATTTTACAATTATCATATTTAAAAGTTGCAAATTTATTATGTATGAATATTGAGAATATTTATAAATAATAATAAAAAATAGGCATAAAATAATAATAAAAGTATGTAAAAAATAATAATAAATAATAAATAATAATAAAAAATATTTAAAAAGATTTGAAAAACTTTGATTTCTAGACCTAGCCAGATATTGCCTTTGACATTCTGAGTTCTAGTTGATGACATTCTAATTTCTAGGTCTCGCTTGGATTAAGAGATGAGATGAGTTAAGATGAGTTTAGTTTATTTTTTAATATTATTATTATTTTAGAATTTGAAAAATGTGTATTGAAATTTAAAAAATATGTCTTGAGATTTGAAAAAAATGTATAGAAATTTATGTTTTGTATAAAAAATTATAAAAATATAATGATGAAATAGAAGTGAGTTGAGATGAGTTCAACCCACTTCCTAATCCAAACATGATCTTAGCCTTTGAATAAATGTACAGTGAGTTTATTTTCATTAGCACGTAACGTGCATTATGTGTTATATAAACTTATAATTATATCTCTAGGCCCAACATAAATACGGAGTCATTTTCACCTTCCATATAAGTTTATTACTTGTACGGTAACGAATAGACCCACTAGACACTATAATTTAATGCATTGTTAAAAGGGAGGTTAGAGTTATTTAATGGGCATGGATAGTTGGCAGTTGGCACAGGTGGTACCGACCAACTACCCATCCATGACAGCTCTTGCTTTTATCGTGAGGTTTAGTTTGGATTTAGAAGTAGATTGAGTTTATCTTAATTTATTTTTATTTTATTATTATAATTTTATAATTTTTTATATAAAATATAAATTTTTATATATAAATTTTTTAAATTTTAATATATTTTTTTAAAATTTAAAAATAATAATAATATTAAAAAATAAATTAAACTTATGTTAATTCATCTTATTTTTAAATTCAAGCAAAGGCCTAATGACTTTTGTTTTTGCTAGAGATTGGTACGGCAGAATTCTTTTGACATTGTCCATCAGTATTTTGAAGTTTTTATTTATTTTTTTAATAATCTAAGAATGAGGAAAGTCTTAAATTTATACATTAAGATTTTAAAAAAATAAATAAATAAGAGGGATCCATCGTCCAAAAACAGAAAAATAATAATAATAATAAGACATGACATGTGACAGAGACTTATCCGTATTTATACGTTCAAACATAACACAACAGATTACATAAAATAAAATAAAAATGCTGCTTCACCCAATCGCCGAACACTAGCAATCTTTGCTCTGTCTTTTCTTTGTATTGGTCACTGACTATTGTTCGGGAGATTTGTTTGTTTGTTTGTTTTTTTTTTTTTTTTTTGTTAGAATTGGGCTGAGCTGTATAATTATGGGCCACTTCTCATCTCAGAAGCTGGCTCAGTGGAGGTTTATGGGCAATGGCCCAAATGTTATTTCCATTTGAAAAAAAAGCTGGCTCTATTATAATATAATATATATTTAATTTTTTTCAAAATTTAAATACCATGAATTATTTGTATTATATTTTTAACAAGCTGATTAAGACCGGTTGTTGGACCACATGGAGGCTACCGGAAACGTATTTATTGCTTACCTAATGAAGCAGGTCTAGCTCAATCACAAAAGATTAGGACCATTAATCCCTGGCGTTCAAACTCATGAACAAAACAAACTGATATTATCGTGACCTTCATTTATTTACATAAATAAGATAAGATGAGATAAAAATTTTATTATAATATATTTTTTAATATTAATTTTATTTTAAAATTTAAAAAAGAGTATTGCTACAAGAAACTGTCGTTGCGAAACCTTGAGAAACCGACTAATTTAACAACTACCCAATAATGCTATGTGAGCTGCAGATTTAAATTTAAAAAAAAAAAACGATTGAAAATTGAAATACCCAAAAATAGAGAGGGAAATCAGACCTCCATTCGTGAACTGAGCCACTGTGTGACAACCTCTATTTCGCACACCTGGCAAAAACTTTGCACGCCCAAGAAGGGGAAGGGGATGGAGGGAGTTAGGGATTCTGGAGGCTTTGCGGGTTGGGTGTCGAGGAATTCTAGGATGGAGAAAACAAAGCGACACCGTTTTAATTTTCCCACGTCAGACACGATTTCATAGGGTTCCACGGGATCATTTGTGAGCAATATTTTCCTTTAAAAAATTATTTTAAAATTTGAAAAAGTTAAATTGTTTATTTTATTTTATATAAAAATTATAAAAAAATAATAATAATAAAAATGAGATAAGAGTTTTTACGAAAATGAATAAAACCTTGAGCATTTATAATGGACTCAACAAATTTATTATTTAGTCAAATAATAACTAAGAGACATTAAAACAATACTGCAACAACATCAACAAGTGGCTAATCAAAATAATTCTCTCTCTTGATTTAACAAATATAGCTAGTGGGTGAGTGCTAGCCAAATTATTATTTTTTTGAACTAAAATATTCATCCTTCCTACTTGTTTATTCTCTCCTGCTAAACTTTTGCTTATCATTTTCATTTTCATGTAAAATAGGATCATTTAAAAATATGATCATTCAAAAAATATAATTGTTGGAAAAACATAACCGTCAAAAAATATAATCGTTAAAAAAATTTATCCATTAGGAATAATTTGAAAATTAAAAAATTAATGTATATTTTATAATAACAAATTAATATTCAAATTATAATCGGAATTGGAACTAAAATAAATGAAAAGTTATAAATTAATATTTTAATAAAATAATTATTAATTAATAAGTCTATTATTTGATATAATAAAAAATAGTTAACCAAAATTTATAAGAATAAAATTTTTAATCAAAGATTTAACTAAACAATAATCAGAGTATCAGGAATGCTCTAAGTAGACATGATCAGCCCATATACCAAATCCACTGTACTCAATGAGAGCCATCAGCCTATCCCAAACAAGAAGAATATGCCAAAAAGCTCTCAAGAACTTTCTTTTTGTCATGGTGTGAAATTGTAAATCCCTCCTCACTTGCATATGGACAACTTATTTCTGGGATTTATTCTGAATTGGCAAAAGAACATTGGTACTTCATAATGACAAATGGTCATATTTGAATAGTTAGTTGAGATGAGATAAATTAAGTTGATTTATTAAAAATAAATATTAAATAAAAAAATTATTTTTAATATTATTATTGGTATTTAATTTGAAAAAATTAGATCATTTATTATTATTTCTGGCAAAGTTATGTTATTAAATCGTTTATTCTATTTTATATAAATATTTAAAATAATAATAATAATAATAAAATAAGATAAACAAAACTATTTCACCATACAAAGTGCCATAGTCTTAACTTTATGACCAATCAAAGAGATTACCTTATACCATACTCCATTATTCCTCCTCTATGCACTAGGAACTGATTTAGACATTGAAGACTAACGACTTGCTCAAACTTTTACTTAAAAGCATACTGAGTAGGAAGATGAAAATAGAATAGGAAGTAAAAAGACAAAGATAGACGAAATTTCAAAGGCAAAGCGGGCAGAAGAAAAAGTGGCATAAAAAAAAAAAAAGGTTCCCATCTTTTTAATAGACTTTACCCACAGTTTGAAAATCCCCATCCCACCCCTGTAAAAAGGAAATTAAGAGAGCTAAACAAAACTACACACAAGCCAAGAAGTTAGCACTCCCGGCCCCCATTATTCCTAAAATACCAGTGATCAATCCTTCTTCCAATATCATTCCAAGCAAAACCAAGAACAAGGAAGAAATCAGTTGAGGCCCTTGAGAAATCATACAATTGGGTTGCCGCTCCTGAATGACCCAAGAGCTTTAGCAGCACCTGCTCTCAATATGAATTGATGGTAGAAAGCTGCGAGGGCTGCACCAATGAAGGGTCCAACCCAAAAAATCCACTACAAGACAAAATTAATAAAAAGAATTATTAAGATACAACTTCTTCTTTTTTTTTTTTAAATGCTAAAAATGAGTAGTGAATGGAAAATATACTAACATGATCATCCCAGGGCTTGTCCTTGTTGTAGATAACAGCTGCTCCGAGACTCCTTGCAGGGTTGATGCCAGTGCCAGTGATTGGAATGGTGGCCAAGTGAACCATGAACACCGCGAACCCAATTGGGAGTGGTGCCAAAACCTGTTTAAATTCAGTTCAGGAACTTGCCCAAGTCAAACCATAATCCAATATTTATTGTCGTTAAAGAAGTGTGTATTTTAAAGTTAAGGGCACCGAAAAACTGCAATTGTAAATGAACATAGTAATTTATTTATCAGAACTGTTATGCATATAAATAAATTATATAAAATTGATGTAATTTTATAAAATTTATTAAATCTATTTTTATAATATTATAAAAATGACTATAATCTAATGTAATCATCAAGTCACATCCACTTACAAATTTGCCTTGCAAAAAGGTCGGGAAAAATGGAGCCAAGTCCAAAATTAAAGGGGCCAATAGATTAGCCGACTCTCCAACCAAAAGCAGATTTCATAACCCACAATTACTTGGAAATTTGGACCCATTCTCATCCAAAAGGCCTTGAATTCATAATAAATTCAGTTAGGATTTCTTTCTTCGAAAAAAGAATAACTGAGTTTGATCCCGTTAAAACTTAAACGGGATGAAGCTGCAGACTCATAGAGCCTCTTTGGGATTATATTTCGAATCTTTAAAAATATTTTAAACAGTTAGAAATATATTTGATAATTTTATAAAAACTATTTTAATTAATAAAAAAAAGTTAAAAATAAACTCTTTTTAAAGAAAAAGAATAAAAATACCAATAGTTGAGACTCGTTCTGAATCCTACTCTTATTTTTTTCTTCTTTTGACTTAATAATTAAAAAAATATTATTTAATCATATTATAATCTTTTGTTTTTTTTTAAATATTAAAAAATATTTAAGTATATATATATATATATATAACGAGATCATAATAGATTTCAAATAGGAGCTGTAGCAGTTCCCTTTTCAAAATATACCATATTAAAATTTTTATTAAAAAATTCTTACGAATAAGTTTATTATAATTAATTTTAAAAATATATTTATTAAATATCAAATAACTTTTAAAATATAAAATTTATTATTTAAATTATAAGTTATAAATTATATATATTTTTTTTTATCGCAAATCCAAAATATGCACATAGATAAAAGGGGAAAACGACAGCATCCTCGGAGAAATACACAAACGACAACATTACACATTAATGATTGGACACCTCACACCAGTCCTTCCTATATACGGACCCACCAACGCCACGGTGCTACGTAAATGGCTCCAAAACCACTTATTTACCGTTCTTTATTAAGTTAGTAACGCATTGAACAAGGAAAACCGCTTCTTGCCCTCTTGGAAAGGTAACAGAACCGGGGGACCCTTTCATTATTTGCAAGTAACATATACACATACATAGATCGGGACCGCTAGCTCATAGCTGGGTTAAAAGCATGCACCCGATCCCCTACCGTCCATTTTGTTTTCCCCATTTATTTATGGAGACTAACACTTAAAAAAGGACACCTCATGAGGGCGATCTTCCCAAGAATGTAAATATTACTGCGGGGCAGCTCATGAGATGATGAGATGATGTAAGATTTTATTGAAAAGTTTGTTGTAAAAACCCCCTGTTTTAAAAAATTACCAGCCTATTTTCTTCAGGGTTCGTATAAGAGAAATCATTTTAGTTCCAAAGATGATTATATAAAAATGATTTTATATGTTGATATGATTTATCAAATTATAAAAATAATTTCTATATAATCTCTTTCTAAATATATCACTCTCCTCGTATAATAGGGAAAATGAAAAGAATCTTGAAAATAATCTTGTGTTTACATGAACATGCATCGTCGAAATGATACACATGCAGGCAATTATTGGCATGATTTCTAGTTAAAACTAAAATGCGGAATTATATATCATTTATCTAACGGGAGAAGTTAATAAGGGTGTATTATTATATGTACATACCGGAACATGAGAATCGCGAGCACTCCGCTTGGGATCAGTGGCGGAGAAGACGGTGTAGACAAGCACGAAGGTGCCAATGATCTCGGCACCCAACCCAGTGCCTTTGCTGTAGCCATCGGCGAGGAAGTTTGCGCCGCCACCATACTCGTCGAAGTAGGCCTTATTAAAGGCCTTGACCAGCCCTACACCACTTACGGCTCCCAAGCACTGAGCCACCATGTACATCACCGCCCGCACCAGCGATACCTTCCGTGCCAAGAACAGCCCGAACGTCACCGCCGGGTTAATGTGACCCCCTGCGTACGTACGTAACAATAACCAAGTTGACATTATCTCAACTACTGCATCATCATGAACTCTTTTACATGTATAAAAGCTACAACATCTCTTCATACAAGTAAACAAAAACTCGACAAAAATGTCACGAAAGAAAGAAAAAGCCAGACCTGAGATCCCAGCAGTACAGTAAACAAGAACAAAAATCATGCCACCGAAAGCCCAAGCAATCCCAGAAATCCCAACACCAGCACAGGCGGCGTCGGGATTCTTGTCAGTGTCAGTTTGGCTCTTGTAGCCGATCACCGTCAGCACCGTAACATAGAGAAAGAGCAAAGTGGCTACGTACTCCGCTATCAGAGCCCTGTAGAAGGACCACTTGCAGAGCTCCACCCCATCGAAGAGTGGTGCCGGAGGTGGGTCTTGGTAGTCTTTGGCCGAGTAAGAGCCATGCTCTGCCATCTGCACGTCCTTAGCCATGAAGCTTATGAGAACGCAAAAAGAAAGATAGATTACAAGCAAAGATAGAGCAGTTAGTAACTAGAGACGCTAAAGACCGAAGAAGAGAGAGGCTTTGCGCTTTGCGAGGGAGGTTTGGGCGTGGAGAATATAGTGGGATTGGTGGTGGGTTATATAATGAAAGACCATGGAATAATAGTAGAGAGGGACGACCCAAAGACTTTTTTTAGCTTAAACAGGGTGGCAAGACCTCGGTTTGTTTTAACGACTGATCATCTCAACGATGAAGCTTAGAACCCGAAAAAAAAAAAAAAAAAAAACTGATCTCAACTAATTTCATTTTTTAAAATCTCGAGGTTTTTATTTTTATATAAAATATAATAAATAATTACATATTTTAAAAATAATATTAAAAATATATTTTAATAATATTTATTTAATTTTTAATTTTAATTTCAACGATAAAAACAAACGAGATTAGATTTAAATTACTGCAATTTGAGACCGACAACGGCCACTTTGTTTTGGTTTCTTGGGCCTAGTACATCGACCCCACCTGGCTTACCACGCCACCCCCCACTTACCGCACTTCTCTGCTCTGCTTCCTTCTTTGTATTTTTTACTGCCAAGCCTTCTGCATCGCACTCAGTTGCCTTCTTTTCCTTTGATAATTACGTAACAGAAATTACAATTCTGCGTGGCACTCATTATGTTTTTTTCTTTAATAAAAAATTTGTGATGGAAATTAGGTAATTAGTATTATAATAATATTATTATATTTTACAATATATTAATAATATTATAGTAATATGAATATTTTTAACTATATTTAATTTATCTTATAAATCAATAAGTATCTATTAATATCATTGATTTATTATGTTTCTATTTTTTTTTTTATCATGCATTAGAAAAAATAAAAAATAAAAAATTAAGAACCTTAAAAGTTTAGCCTTTAAAATCTCTTTCATTCCCTTTCCCTTTCCCACAATTAACTTATATTGTATTTTTATTTTCTAGAAAATGTTTAGACTCTACAAATTTTAATATTTATTTTGTAGTTCCAAAAATATTATTATAACTAAAATATGTGACTTATTTTAAGAAGATGATATTTGCATTTTATAGTATATAAAATTCCAACATGATTTTCTCAAAAAAAAAATTAATAATAAAATAAATGTAAAATATATACAAATATTTATTTTTATAATAGACTTTACTTTGTTTTTAAAACAAATTCATTAAACTTGCACATACTAAAAAAACATGTCAAGCAGCAGTGCAATCGTGACAAATTAGGAGCAGCGGAGTAGACAATGGGCTGAGCCCGGCGTACAACGAAATAGTGCAGAAGACAGCACGAGGAGAACATGTACTAAGCAGTGTGTAGTCAACACAGTAATCCAAGCTTGTCAGTCAAATTCTTACGTGTCGGGTATCCATTGGTCCAACGGGTACCAAAAAGTGGACAAAAAAATGGGGTTGACAACTGGGTCCGAACAGAAGAAAACTGAGCTGGGGAGAGTTAAACGTGAGAGTGGAAAACACGTGGATAATATAGGGACCATTTATTAGAAAGACTTTTGGTAGCCGCACGGAGTTGAAATTGGTGGCTACAGATTGCTGGGCGGTTTGGCCGTGAACGTTGGGGAGCCGGCCGGGGGTGGCGTGACCGTGAGAAAATGGTTCCAGACTTCCAGTGCTTTGTCACATACCAACTTTCATCGGAGAAAGAGAAGGAGAAGAGAGAGAGAGAGATGAAGTCACATTACACGTAATCTGCTGGGAGCATTCAAGAACCTGTTTGAGTAGTCATGTTAAGGGTACTTCAAAGCTGAAAGCTGGCTTTCTGACGACTCAGGCCGCGTGAGGCCTGACGCTGTTCTTTGAGAATGATTTTTTTTAAGTTTCTTTTTGGGAACGATGCCGTATATATTTTTAAAAATAATTTGTATGAGATTGTACAATGTTATTAAATACTAAGTGTAATTTCACGTATAATTTGTAAGAATATTTTTATTGGCTTATATATACCTATTTATATATAAAATTGTATTTGTATATTGAGTAATGTTAGGGATTTCGATTTTAGATTTTGATAGAATTTTTATTTTAGTTTTTTTGATATTATTTTTAAATAATATTATAACTTTTTTTATATTTTTTAAAAATATTTTAAGATATTAAAATATAATGTAAAATAAAAAATAAAAAATCCAGGATTTTATAAAAATTCTAAAATCAAGATTCCTAACATTTTTCTTGCATAATATATGTTTAAATTTCTCTATATGCATATTTGGAATAATGGTATAAAATATTATTTTTAACTTAAAATTTATAATTTAAAGTTTAATATAATAAATTCTATTATTAAAAAATTATTTACTGTTTAAAATTTGTCTTTTATGTGAATTTTATATTTTATTTATTTTTTAAAAAATATAATAAATTTTATTACTAAAAAATTATTTATTATTTGAGGTCAGTCTTTTATGTAAATTTTATATTTTATTTATTTTTTAAAAATATTATACAACGATTACACAATAATTGATACGGTAAACATATTTTCTCATTTGACGCACTGTGCAGACAGCACGTACGTACGTTGGATGTGTTTTTCTTCTGCATTTTTTTTTTTTCTTTTTTCGTTTTTCCATTTTCAAGAATGTTTAGGTGTTTGGTTTTATTTCATGACATAAAGAAAGCTACTTTTGTATTGTTTGAGTGAATTTTAAAACGATAAAATATTTAAATAAATAAAATACCGTTGGCGTTCAAACTCAAAATATCTAATCTAATATAATCCTATGTCTAATCTCTCACTTTATTATATGATAGTTTTGATGTGATGGAGGTCATGTGAATTATGATAAAGACAATTAGAGGCAGCCTTATGTCATAGCAGTATATATGTGAAAAGTGTAATATAGGCAAACGGCACACAGGCTTGAAGAAGGAAAATAAAAAAAATAAAAAAAAAATATTATAATTGTGAGTGATGTGCTGATGTACTGTTGTATATCGGCGGTTGCCTAGCACAATTCTAAAATATATAGGATTTCTATTAAAAAAAATTAAAAAAAAAAAAAAAAGTAGTATATAAAGGGTGGTCAAAACAATGCATGTGAGGTTAGCTAGCTAGCTACCAAGCTCGTTCCAGCATATGGATATTGATCTTGTGTACAGTAGCATTAGCATCTCATGCTTTGCACCGATCAAGTTTGTCCTTAAGCTGGGCCAGGTTTACTGTTTATTGCAGCTTTTTGCCACGTGAGTTTTCTTTCCTTCTTGTCATGATTTGTATGCTTGCTCATCTCTACCACGATCTAAATTAAGAAAGAATCTATGGGTTTGGAATTTCTATCACCATGATGCATGCACCAAATGATCTTTCCCAGTATGTATGCGTCACGTGATCTTCTTCACATGGGGGAGAGAAAGATGAAAAAAAAAAATGATAGAATTTTCCAGCCATCAATATTGAGAATGAAATTATATGCCATGGTTTCTTATTCATTTGGTCATGCAATGATGCATTAGTTTTATGGGATACTATAAAAAAAAAAATTATTTATTTTTAACCAATTAATATTAATAAAATAATTATTTATAATTAAAATTGATCACAAATAATATTTTTATCGTAATTAAAATATTACAAAAATTCATTTTTCTTAAAGTAAGATATTCAAGATATTCCTGTTTAATAATTTAATGGGTGTAATTTCTGGATAAATCAAATAACTAGTATATTTTGCAAAATATATATATATATATATATAATTAGTTCGACAAAAGAATTCGTTATGATTGTCTATATATACAATTTAATTTTCATATTTACATAAGTGTCACATTAGATAAATAATATAGGGTTTGTTGAGAAGAAATTATAAATAGAATTTAATATTAGCCAACTTTGAATATTGAACTCCAAATTAAACGTCACGATTGACTCTTTTAGAGAGCTGAAAACAGTTTTGTACCAGAATTTTTATATTTGACTTATTGGAGATGCCCTAGCCCTTGTCTTGAGTAATCAAACTCTGCTAATTTGTTGATGGGAATGACTTATTAGGAAGTTAACGTTGAATCGGTCCTGTCCTTTATTTTGACTGAGAAGTAGGGATGTGCAAATTTTTTAACTTCTAATTTTGATTGGAGTCGTTTCGATTTCGATTTCGATTTCGATAGGAGTCAAAATTCAAAGTCGAAATTGGAATTAACTCCGAAATCAAAATTAAGAGTTGGAACCAAAACTAGCTTGGGTTTTGAGTTTCGACGTCCAACTCTAACTATTTATAGTTTATATATTATATATTGTAATATAAACGTGGGAGATCCAAGTAGCCTAATGGTTTAAGCGTGTTTTATCATTTGATATGTAAATTTCAATTTAAATTTTAAAATTTATCTTATAAATAAAATTAGAATTTTGTTAAAGAGCATATATTATTTAATTGATTTATTTAACTTACCTTATATGTGTAATAGATATTCTCAAATAGTGATTATTTTATATAAAAAAAAATTATAATGGCATATAAATGATATGTGATGTAAATATTTCAAATAAAATTATTATATATAATAGTTTAGTTTCCTTGTTCGGAATTAGCTCACGATTGTACGTGGTGGGTGCGTGGCAAAACCGACAATCTCCCAATCACTAACCGACCCAACCCATTGGGGGTAGACGGCGTAGGTGATCCCCCCACCACCCACTTGCCAATGTTTTTGCCTTCACCCATTGCCGTTTGAATATGGTCGGTTTATCGTCGCTCGCATGCACTTTGATGGGGCTTGTAAAACAGTAAAAGGCTACGAAAGGGTTAGGGACCATTTTCCCAACCTAAAGAGAGAGATTGGTGGGTTTTTGAAAAGAGAGATGAGATGATATATAGGTGGAGCCTGGAGGAAGAGTTTGGGATTGGATAGGCTTCTTGACTTGCAACCAATCAGCTCGCATATTTCTTTGGACGGCTAAGAGGGTCAGCTCGGAAGGCAAGTTGCATCAATGGGCAAACATTTATTTCCTATAATTAATTAATAGCTTAGATAGTGTACTGTAACCTCACATATCAAAGTCCGCATCTTTGATGATTGAGGACTAGACGAAGACAAGGTTTTCTTGCAACTTGCAAGTAAGTAATCGAGGGAAATAGGTTTCGAGCACAAAGATAGTCAGCAGAAAAAGTCTTTCTTGCAACTTGCAAGTAACCCACTTGCAACTTCTATCCAGAGCCTGATCATTTCCACCAAGCAAAAGAGTTTCTTTTTTCTTTTTCTAGACCAAATCATCTATTTTTCTAGACCAATTGAGTCAAAAGTTGTTAAAATACAAAAAGATTATATAAAAAAAATTACAAATTGACATGATTTTATAAAAAATGTTAAAAATCTACTTTACTAAAAATAATTTTATAATATAACATATTACATCAAATCATGTCAATTTATAAATTTATTTTTGTATAATCTATATGTAGTGTGTGGGAGAAATCCTAAACCTCCTAAGCCCAACTTGGTCGGCCAAAATCCATCGGCAGAGCCCCTAAACCCAAAGCTCAAACTATTGCTTTAAGGAGGACCCATTGGGAACACTAAATACACGTAAGGCATGGGAATTAGCAGCAGCACAGAGTCGATTTGAGCAAGACTATCCAGACATTTGAGTGCTAGCAGCTCAGAGCAGCGCGACCAGGCCAGAGGGAGTCACGTCACATTTAATAATTAATCGAAAAGGCACAATGCGAAATGACGAAAGGATCTGTCATCTAACAGCTGACTGACCAAAGGAAAATTGACTTAGAGTCTGCAAGAGACAACTCCAACTCCATGCTAGGAGATCCCTTCGCAAGTATATAAATCCCCCACATCTCCCAATGACGGATCAAATCTCATACACTAATTTTGGTATTGGAAGAATTATGGCGAATCTAATCTCTTATTATGTACTTTTCCATTACTACCATTGGGAGCTTTGGCCTCATTAAAGAGACATTAGAGTACTGCATTTTCAATTCCTACAATCTATTTAGTTCATAGGTCTTATCTTGATTCAATAGGTTGTTAGAAAATAAGTGCTTTTTGATTTGAAAAATTTGTTATTGGCGTCGAAGAATTTAGGTTCTCGTGGGTGGACAACTTTTGAAGAGAAACCGCACCGACACTTGTTTAGAAATGGTAATCTTGTTATTTAGTTTCAAAAACCACACTTACAATTCTCGAAGGGCAATGCTAGTCTGCTACCCAACTTTGACAGCTGGGTGTGCCCACTAATTATAAATTCACTTATTAT
Source organism: Platycarya longipes (assembly GCA_036559045.1). Lineage (NCBI taxonomy): Eukaryota > Viridiplantae > Streptophyta > Magnoliopsida > Fagales > Juglandaceae > Platycarya > Platycarya longipes. The sequence continues at coordinate 10,377,210 of CM071790.1, read as the reverse complement.
TTTTTTATCTTTTATTTTTTTACATTTTTAACATTTAAATATTTTTAAAAAATTAAAAAATAAATTAATACATTAAAAATTACTTCCTTAATTATTAATTAAAAAAATTAAAATATGTAATATGTCAAAATAATGTGTAAAAATCCTAAAGCATAGTAACATTTTCCATTCTCAAATTGTCTTAAGTCCCGTTTGGATTCGGGACTCATCTCAACTTATCTTAATTCATCTCTATTTTATTATTATAACTTTTTAATTTCTCATAGAAAACACAAATTTTTATATATATTTTTTAAATTCTAATATATATATTTTAAATTTTAAAATAATAATAATATTAAAAAATAAATTAAACTTATCTTAATTTATTTCATTTTCAAATTCAAATAAAATCTAAAATTAAATGTAGTAAAGAGGTCAAATGTGAGCTCTGAAACAAAGATGACATAGATTTCTTAATTGTGAGCTGCCAGTGTTGTGTTCGAGGCAAAAAATAAAAGAATAATGTTACATATGGTTTAAAGTGCGTAAATATCTTATAAATATTTTTTAAAAAATTAAAATTTATTATGAAAAAATTATTATTTTTTATATAAAATCTATTTTTACTCACTTTAAAAAAGAAAAATTGTACAACATTTCCATATTTTACGACAAAAAAATTCCATTTATCACAAAGAAGATGTTACCGTTATTGCACACGTGAACCAGAAAGATGTCGAGTGGACTTGAAGTCCACGTTATCCTGACACGGATTTCAAAACTTCCACACAGTGCCACCCAAGTTTAGATAGAAAAAACAAGCAAAGCCGAAATGCAATTCTCAATGCACATGCTCATGTTTCATGTTACCTCCAACAAATATCCTATATACATATAATTTAATATATATATATATATAGTATGTATATAATTTAATCACAGTCTTTCCATCGTTTATGTTTATTTAAAAATAAAAAAAAAACTATTCTGCAAAGAAAACATTTTACGTACAAGTGGAAGAGATTCCTTCTCAACACTCTCACTAGTTAGCCGAAATCCAGAATTGAATTCTGGACCGAGAAACACCTTCCCACTGATCCAATCATAGCAGAAGCGCTGGCGGCAACTTTGGCCATAAAAATGGCTGAGCATCTTCACTTTCCCTCTTCTCTTTGGAGGGAGACTCCCAATTAGCAATATCCCCAATTAATGGAAAGGAAGCAGTCTGGCAAATTGAAGTCTCCCTCGGATTGAAATTTTAAAAAAATAGATTGCTCACAAAATCAGTTGTTGCATTCAGTGGTGCAATTGGCTGCTACAAGCTCTCAATTTGGTAGCATTCCATTAGAAATATTATCTAGATGCTTTCTGTATATTGATAGTGGAAAAAATCCACCCTAGACTCTTATTGTATTTTTCTCTATATATATTATATCCACGCTTGCTTATAAAAATAAAAGGAGATTTGGGGTTAAAAATACCAAAATTATAGTAAAAGGTAGGGGTGTACTAGTTACAAATTAAACGAGAACGTAAAACAGGTTAGAATTAAAGTATGCAGTATGGCAAAAATTAGGCATTATGGATCCAGTGCTAGTAAAACAAGCAAGTTCTTGATCACCTATAATTTTGGTGAGAAGCTGTTTGATCTGAAGTCGCCTTACAAGAGAAATACTAGGGGTCGGTCGGGCTAACCCCCCATAAAAAGCAGCCCGCCGCCCCTGATGGTAGTGAGCGACACCGCTTATGCCATCGGGACCGACAAGCTCCAACGACCTCACCCTACGACGGCAACCTCCCACCTTCCCTTAAATTGTGTTTTTTTATTATATTTTTATTTTTTATTGAATTTTCTTCATTTTATTTTTTATTATATTTTTTATTATATTTTTTTATTTTTTTATATTTATTGTCAAATAAAATGAAGAAAACACAATAAATATAATAAAAAATATAATAAAATAAAAAAATACAATAAAAAATATAATAAAAAATAAAATGAAGAAAATTCAATAAAAAAATATTAAAAAATATTTTTAATATTAATATTTTTTATTGTGTTTAATATTAAAAAACACAAATAAAGCGTCACCCGCCTTACAAATTATTAATATCGTTAATACGTGTGGGTTTTGTGGTCTCAAATCTTGGCACATCATCTGTTGTGCAAGTCAATAATAATTTTGAAGCTCATTCCGGTCTGCATCGTTTGTATCATTTGTTCTTCTTCTTATTATTATTATTAATGTAAATACAAAGAGACTACAGAAACTGAAAACAATACGGTGATTGTTCTGTTCTTTAGAAAAAACATTGATTTTTGAGAAATATGTTTTCACTGTTTCAAGTGATCCGCCCCTATCATTTCACCAACACCAAGCTATACACAAACCTGTTATAATAATTGAAAACAAAAATAGATGGCCTTAGCAAAAACAAGTTGAACAAATACACATCCGTAAGACTAGAGAAAAAGATAGACATACTCACACTCGAGCATGAAAGTACCGACTTACAACTAGTGCCCAACTTCTTCACATTCTTTCTAATAACAGAGATTAAAAAAGTTAACACCCATCTCTGCCAGATTTTCTGTACACTGTACATTTGACTGAAACCAGCCAATCAGATCAGGCAAAAACGCATACATCCTCAGGGCTCAATGTGTTCAATGAGACAGAGATCAGGAATGTGAACTTGAACAAGTTTACAAAAACAAGTCAGTTTGGCCTTACAGCAGAGAAAGCGGCTTCCATTGTTTGCAAGATGGGTCCAATATCAAATCTGAAGTTTCTGAAGCTGCTACCAGGTCCGTCAGGAGGATGAACATCAGCCTCACATTTACTGGACTGGCCCTCCATTATCATTGTGCTGCTATTATTCCCTGTCGAACTGTTCTTCGCTTTCCAGACACAAATTCCTGAAAGCAAAATCATAACGCCCTCAGCAAAAGCACCAGCAGAAAACTTAGATGCATATAAAAAACGGAATGATCATTAATCTTCAATGAGTATATGGATTAAATTATAGATATCCATGGAGACAGAAAAACTTGGTGGCCAAATGATACCAACAAGCGATTACTTTTACTACTTTGTATAAGTAATTCATAACGATAGGGAGATTGAGGAATATCCAGTTTTGTTCATGAAATTTCCTAAGATGCCCGTGGCACTGTAGGTTTGGATATTGAGAAGTGTTGAAAAGAGTTGTGAATAGTAGTACAAATTAGGTGAAAAGTAATAATAAAATATTGAATAGTAGTAAAAAAGTAATGAATAATAATAAAATAATGAATAGTTATAAAATATTTTGAGAATACTTGAGATATTCTTGGTTGCCAAATGCAACCTAAATATGAGGCTATGAGCATGTTTTACAATTTGAAAGTATTGAGAACCTTTCGAAGTTCCGAGGAAAAAAATTTATGACACTGTTATAAGACCAACTACGTTCTATAACAAAAAATAATGGGCTGCTAAAAAGCAACATATTCATAACATGGGTGGAGCCCGATGAAAATGTTAAGATGGATGAGTGAGAATATATGGAAATACATGATTTAAGTAATGAAGTCCCAGTTCAAATGTAAGGTTGACTCGTATTGAGAAAAAGATAAGGTATGGTAATCACAAGGTTTTCTTCATGTCCTATTAGACCAATTAATGTTTTGGTGGGAAAGATCGACTTAATCAAACTTTAGGTAGTAAAACCTAAAAAGTGGCAGAAGGTGGCCTACAATTACCTGGGTAGAAATAGTTCAAAAGAATATGGTAATGAGATAGGCAACAAAGAGTAGGATTACACAGCGCATAACGATGAACACAGATCCATAGTTTATCCCAATTTAAATGTAGACAAGACTTAATTCAATTAAGGATTACATAATGGAACATCAGAACGTTTGGCTTGGAATACCCTACTAGATCTCAAGTAACCAATTTAAGACGATCATCATTATGATGCCAAGTCCAAAGGAAAGTACATGAAAACTTGGAACAAGAAAACACACTGGAATTTGGATGCTACAGTCACTTATCAAACTTTCCCCCTTTTCCCACCATTTTCTCCATGGATGATTACACGATCATCTATGACTACAGTAATCATCCCCACAATTTCTAACGTCATTATTTCCTTCACACTCCATCTCCATAGATCTTTCTTTTATCTTAAATAAGTTCAGAGAAAAACTGTTAAACATATGTGGCATCATTTACTGAAACTTCAGTAGCTAACAACTACATAGGTTCACCCAATAACATCCATCTCCATGGATGTAACTGATAGCTCTAATAGATATAATCATCTACAGTTAGAAATTGTAGCAAAATAATGGTAACGTCAAGACAAACTACAATTTTCACTAAATCCATGCCTCCTCATCTGATATCTTCCAGAAAGGGTGATGAAAGATTCTCCACTATAAGGATTAGCTCTACTTAGATTTCAAAGGGTCCGGTAGGAACAAGATGTGCTGGCTGATAAATCTTATTACCATTGGTGTTTCTTCTTTTTCTTTCCCTTCTCTTGTTTCCATTTAATAGTTTCCTATTAAGCTGATGTCTATATGCTATCAGATTTTGTAAGATCAAAGGGAGAAAAAAACCTTTGAGAGGCATATCCGATTTTGGAGCCAAGGGGGGTTGATGTGCTGAAATCCATGATTTCAAAGAACTGCATGTAAATATTGAAACAATTAAGCACTAGCAAACGATGTTTAACACCTGAAGAGATAACAAGAATAGAGACAAATGGTACTCACGCCAGGAAAGGGGCCACCATGTAAAGCTTGAGGCCGCTGATTGCACGTGATATCACATCATCACTTGCTGGCAGAAGTTCGTCAAGCCGTTGCCATGCAATTTCCTGCAAGCAGAGAACAATAAAAATGCAGTAGAATATTGCAATTTTGCAGAGGTTTCTACATTATAACGTTGTCTCAACAATTATTGAGAAAGAAAGTATCAAGTTTGATAAATATGCATTTTGAAAATATGAGAATGACTACATCGATAAAAACGAACACCTACGCTAATCTCTTTTTTGGTAAGTGGCGCGAAGGCAGTATCCTCCTTCACACCAGCAATTATGTAGAGCCGCACCCTTTGCTGTCCAAAAATCTTTTCTATGTATTCAGCTTTGTTAAGTAGCTTAGAAGCTTCAAAACCTGTTTCCTCCAGGACCTGCATCAAACACAGAAAAGATACACAACATTCATGACTACCACCCAAGCAGTGCACATGAACATACAGGAAATGTTTCACAGTGAAATGAGTATATTATATAAACAAAAAAGTAATACCCTATATTTTTTCTTCTTCATGACTCAAAACTGTTAATTCCCCACTCACATCAAACAAGGCTTTTTCTCTAATGGTCTCTTTCTAATATCTCAAGGAGAACACAAATCTGAACAGACGCATCACTTTTCTTTTCTTTTCTTTTTTTTATTTGATAAGTAAATCTGAACAGATGCATCACATTACATGAAAAGGGCCAAAAATGCCAAATTCTACTTATGCACATAACATTCAGCTCCAGAAATGTTGCTAATGAAGTTAAATGTTTTCCTGACTTCAACTAAACACGAAACTGTAAATATTTCAAACTTCATCTCAACTTAGTTACAGAAGAGATTCAGAAAACTCGTTAAGAAATAAGCTTACTTCTCTGATGGCGCATGCATGGTCTTCCTCGTCTTTGTTCCTTTTGCCGCGTGGAAAACTCCAGCTTGGCCCTTTCCAACCTTTCACTAGCAGACACTGTCAATGGCATGAACAAGAACATTAGTTAAATGTGGTCTCAATCTTTTTTTGCTTTTTTGATTGGCACCAGGTGTTTGGGAACAGCATTCTGACTAATCCTGGGAGTGCAAAAGCCCTCAGTAAGGAATTTCCCACAAGTGGACCTAGGATAATTTAAAGGAAAAATTCCCTAGTCTGATGGCTCCTAGAGATTGCACCCAAGGGGATTTGAACCTTAAACTTAGGGGGAGCATACCCCGAAGCCCAAGGCCTTTACCCTTGGGGGTTATGTGGTCTCAATCTAACTCAATGACTCGCTAGATAAAATAAGGGGTAAAATTTTTAGATTTTATATCCTGAATTACACAGGAAATTCTTGAAGATCTTATCAAATGGAGAAACTCCTCTGCATAGAGTTTCACAGGTAATGGTATGCTGACACAAAATTTCTTGTCAAAAGAATGAATGGAGATTGGAACTGTAGGGTTTTTAGGACTGGCAAAAAGAAGTCAGGCAGGCATACCATTAAAAGAAACGTCACGAAAAGAAATTCTTTTAAACGATTCACAGCCTGTGTGACCGATCTCTTGCATGTGGATATCAAAATTAACATATTTGTTCTTCCATAATTTAAATTAACATCTTTCTATACGCTTCAACTAATTATATTCTATGCTTCAAACCACATTTAATGCTTCCAATTTTCTGCAATTTTCATTAGAACCTCAAATAATATAGATAATTTTTATTTTCCACCCTTTTCTTCTGGATTTATTTACTTCAAAGGCTTAATCTCTCTTGATGCATTGATGATGAATATAAAAGGATGAGACACAATAAATCCATGCTGCTTCAAGAAAATTCTAATTGTTGGCTGATAGTTCTTGACCCTAGACATGTTCATGCATTTTTATGCCGTAACACCATTGCATCATCACTAGCTCAGGTATAGCCAAAAAAAAAAAAAAAAAACAGAATAGAAGTGATACCATGTGCAAATAATCCCATATATTTTCTTATAAAGAGTCCCCAAAATATTAGTTCGACTTAGCTTTCTTCCTAAGAGACTTACCCGTTCAAATGTCTCATCCAAAATTATTGCCCCAGTTACAGGAACTCGGACCTTGTAGGAAGTGAAGTCCTTAAATATGTCATCCAAATGGGGAACATAAGGTTTTAAGACATCACAACTGTTGAATACTGGAGCGTGTTAAGGAATGCTAGAGAATAAACACACGCACACACACAGATATAAAGTGGAAGAAGTACACATAGAATTAACTACTTCTGTCTCTTCTATTTGACTAACGTCATCAAGGAGTAAAAAACAAACTAACCAACATGCAATTTACTGATATCTAGGGAAAAGAACCACCACCATGATGTCGAGATTATAATTTTGGTAGAAAAACACTGAAGCTTGGGATATTCTTGTAGATATATGATATAGCTAAAATTATAAGAAACTAAAAACACTTCCTTCAATGCGGCACCCTTATAATCATATGATGATGCCATATTTTGCCTACTCTTTCATCAATAAAGTCTTGTTTACTTATCAAAAAATAATAATAATCGTATGGCATCATCATATCACTCGGTTCACAGAGTGCGAGGGTGGAGGCTGTTTTATATGTAGGTGTTACATGCAGCATCCGCTTCAGTGTGTGCATGCCCTGAAGATGAACTGCAATCCCACAACTAACAAGGAAGGGCAAGCAAGCATCCAGATACAAGTAATGAAAAAAAACAACATTAATATGCACTCAGTAAAAATTGAAGGCCGGGTCACGTTTGACAGCTGAAATAGACGTGAAGTAAACAGAAGCTTTTTTTTTTTTTTTACAGAAAGTCAATAGAGTTTACATTGGGATCACAAGCAAACAGAAACTTAGCAGACAATGATAGAATATAAGTTGGGTATCAGGGAAAAGGAGAAATAAAATGCAAGGATACTTAAAGAAGTGAATTCCTTCAGAGTTAATGACTTCAGTGATGGATCTCTTTCCACTGAGTTGTCTTCATAGAACCAATGTGCATTCTCCACAAGAAATAAAATCCTTTCAAATGACTCGAGATCTTCTTTTGGCACATTTAAAACAAATCGACTGCATGAAATTAGTAGAAAAAGACTTCAAAACTAGAAAGAAAAGGAAACAGGTGTAAAAACACACAATTATAAAAGATCAACTTCTTATGTAACTGAAACCATATATAGGAGTTTTTGTGTATCACATCAATGCAATCACAGAACATATATATTTCATCTAACATATATATATCCCTTCTCTTATGAGGATTTTGGATTTGTAATCACATGAAATTTCTCGATCCATCAATGCAATAACACATTCAAAAAAATTTGCATCAAAGGTGTGTACCAACCAGAGTACATTATTTTAGAAACTTTAAAAAAAAAAAAAACTGTGCACAAATTAACCAAGTGATAGATTCTTGAACAAGGAAATTTCCATCAACTTTACCAGTCTATAGTTCATTCTTGTGATACTTCCATGTCACCTATAGGTTGAAGGAGTTGAAACTTCCAGCTATCCAGGGAGGTAGTAGCTAATGGCAACTCATGTCATACTACACTGGCATTTTAAAACCAAATCCTACTTTGGCCCACGACTATCCGCTAAATGATCAAACCTAATGTTTCGAGCTTGTTAAGATGGGTTTAAGTTAAATTCTACACTTAGCTCGCTAGGGAAGCACACAAATTATGTACACATGCTTCAAATCCCCTCTTATTTTCCTCAGTTTTGTGTGCAACAGAACTACGCTTATGCTTAACCAAAAACCCGGTTCAACCACAATTTCCAAAACTTCTGCTACTAATTTTCGCTTATCTTGGCACGGTCAAGAAACACAGTCGCACCAACAAATGAAGTAAACCATATGTCGTAAAATTCAGTAAAACCTAAAAACTAAATCCCAAAAGAACGAGAGGAATGAAACGATTTTTTTGTAAAGAAGGAAAAAAGGCTCCATTTTTGTTGTCAATAAATCAACCGATGGGAAATTAAGTAAAAAGTCTATTCCACCGAATCTTCGACAACACTCGAAGTGATATGGACCTGCAGAGCGAGAAAAAAAAAAGTGATATGGACCTGCAGAGATCGTCGAGGAGTTCCTTTGGAGGAAGGCCCTTCTTCATGGGAGCACTCGCACTAGAGGACCGGTGGAGTCCGGACATGGTTCTTCGATTTTGAACTCTACAGGCAAAAAGAAACCCTAACTGTTCGTACTCGGGGGAGAGCTCTTTCAGTTGGTAAATTAGGACGAAAGAGTTCCGTTTGAGATGGAGCGAACAGCAGGTCTGCTTAAAATAAAAAAGGAACGGCAGGTTCGCTTCTTGGAAGGTTGATGACCTTTCGTCGGTCTTTCGGGTTTTTGTAGAGAACCGGTTTACCGCACCAAACCAACCGCTTAGCTAGTCCTTATCTTAATTAATTAATATTTTGAGTTGAACAGTGATCTTTCAGGTTTTTAAATTCCGTTCATGGGAAATTATAAAAAGAATATTTTAAAAAGAATATCATTTCAAAATAGTCGTTATCGATTAAATGTATAAACAATTATTATATGAAATTTATGTAGATTTCGACCGGAATATCGATATTCGGTTGAAATGGACTGAAATGGATTAAGAAGTTTTGAGAAAAGTTTGAATAATAATAAAAAATAATAATAAAATATTGAATAATAATAAAAAAGTAATAAATAATAATAAAAATAAGTAAAACGTAATAATAAAATAATAAATAATAATAAAATATTTTTAAAATATTTGAAAATATCTTTCACGCCAAACATAACCTGAAACTATGGATTCTGTGTCTCGAAATATGGATGACTCCAAATACTTGAAGGAGACGTCTGGCTTTAGGTCCAGCTACAAAATTTACATAGGAGGGGAATGAAAATGATAACATCTCAATGTACTACTTCCAAAACACAGAAAACACTACACGTCTTTTATTTGGATGCCAGACACCAGAAATTCAAAATAAAGGACGGCGATACAGCAAACCAACTCATAAATGCCATAGCGGTTGCTGTCTCAAATCTAGTGCAATGGTTCACTGCACAATCATTCATATCATTGCCAATAAGAACAGTGATACCAGCAGATGCACAAGCTGCGGCAAATGTAAGTGTGGAAGTGATCTGCAGTTAAATAGAGACAAAAAGGTAAAATATTGGGCAGGAAAACCATTTTGAGGTTGGAAAATAAATAAAACAGATCACCGCATTGATAGTTACAACTATGGAGCACTAATTATTTTCACAAAAATGAATACAAGAATAGGAGTGATCTAAGAAAAAAGACCCAAAATTAGTGTCAAATGCAAGATACCAACCCTTAAAGTTTGTCCAATTCCCGCCTAAATGGTGTCCCCAACAATAAAAGATCAGGGCAAAAGACAATGATAATATATATACGGTCCTTTTGGTTTATCAAAACCAACCGATGGCATGTCTAACTATAGAAGGACAGCAAGCTGAGCATTAAATAGGCATGAACAATGGATGCAACAAGATTCAACCCTTAAATCTCCATGGGTAGGATGAAGAGAAATGACTTCAGGAAGATTAAATTAGAAGACAGGGAGGCCCCTACAGGCACGTATAAAGGTGAACAAAAACCGATCAAACCGGCCGGGATCGACGCGGACTGGCCACTGGAGTATGAAGCTGGCCGAAATTGGAAGAGAACCGGTTGGCCGGTGGTAGAAATAAGTTGAAATCAACATCGGCCGATTCGGTTCCAATTTGAACCTGGTTCAAACTACCAAAACCGGAGCCAAACCGGCCAAATATATATATATATATATATATATATATCTCTCTCTCTTAGGTAAAATGACGCCATTTCACTTAAGTTAGAAGGTGTTGTTTTAAACATATATATATATCTTAGGTAAAATGACGGGGCCAGTTTTCTCTCCCTTATCAACCGGTTTTATCCATGTTTATAAGTTGTCGGTTTCACCCCTAGGCACTTATGCAATAATTATAGAAGTCACTCGATGCTTTCCATATATTCGAAAAATGGTGAAGCTAACAGTAGGTTTGGGTGGATACATAGGCTGACAAATAGAGTAACTATAAGAGATAACATCACATATAAGGCAGCCGGTATCCGAGATTTTAAAAAATTGAGAAGGAAGTCAACCATAGCATGCTTCCATTCATAGTAATACCTCAAAGTTGTTAAATCTGCAGCAAAAGTTTTCTTACCCAATCACCGATGGCAAACAAGCTTACAACTCTGGGATTCCGGAAACGGCGCTTTACTAAAATGGCATATACATCAAGAATGGCAAGAGTGAGGCTCCATAAGCTCTGCAAGCTGACAGCAACGACAAGATAGCTGGCACAGAAAATACCATAAAAACTGTTATGCTATGAGGAAAGAAACAAAGAGCATCTGACTCTGACCCATTCTCAAAAACTAAAAGACAACATATATCAGCTTCCAGATTATCACTTTTAGGATAGAAAACGAAAGTCATGTTTGAAATTAGCAGGGTGCTTCAGAAACTAACTTGCACATACTTAAGTCAGATGTAATACAATTTCAACCATCTTTCTATAACAAGCTTACTTAAAACCCTACAGTGTAATAGCCAAGACAAACTCACCCTCAGAGTTTCTACGTGTCACAGTCCCTCTAGAAATTTTGACTAGGAGTTTTTCAGTTTCTTCAGACACTAAAAACCAAGTGCAGTTTATCCAAATAAGTGGTGATTTGTGACATGCACTCTTTCCTCAAACTTCAGGGGAAGAAACTATAGGCTAGTCGGAATAGTTCTTCATTCAGGGCCTCTAACTAAATTTTGCACCTCTAGCTGCGCCTCCCCCCGGGGGCAAAACATCCAAGCCAACCAATCTCCCCATTAGAGCCAAAACTAAACCAATTTTATTCATTCAATAAAGAAGTGTTCAGAATGGTAAGCCTTATAAAAACTCGCTTCCTCAACATAAATTGTAATCCGGAATCAGCGAAACAAAACCCTAATTTTATAAGAATGGGTCATATTAAAACAAAGAAATAGTGTATTACTCGATAAATACGAACAAAAATTCGAAACAATTGTGACCAAAGAAATCGTAAAATAATAAGAGATTCAAAATCAATGAAAGATAAAGAATGATGGTACCGGGTACCAGAAGGCGGTGACAGAAGGGAAGTCGCCAGTGGTGGCCATGACGCAGAGTGCGAGGAGGGCAAAAGCAAATTGAGAGAAGCGGAGGAAGAGGCCACCGGTAGTGCCAGGCATGCCCTGGATGTCCTTCATCATGCCTCTGGGAATCGCGTCATTGGCCGCGCCGGTCACCGGTGAAGCCTCTACTGGGTGCACTGCTGGGTGAATCACGTTCATAGCTTAGCTTAATTGCTTTAATCCTCTCACTCCCAGCAAAAAAAAAAACCAGAAGCAGTCAACCTCCACCATTTTCATATGATGAACGAAAAAGTTTTCCTATCTTATTGAATTCAACCTCAGATATCAGAAGCTGAAGCCCTTCTCTTTCTGAGATTATATGCCTTCCCGTTTGCTTTGCTTTGCTTTTGCCTTTGGTGAAGAAAGTGGTAGGTGGTGCTCATCGTAGGGCCCGTAGCTTTTTGGTTTATTGCTTTGCTAGTGCAACGACGTCGTTTTCTAAGTGGAGTATTTCTTATTCATATTTCATGTAAAAAAATGTAAAAGAAAAATCCCGATCAATTCTTATAATCCATAAATTTTTGCAAATGTCTTGGGTGGACAGATTTCAAAGTTCCCTCCTCTTTGTCTCTGCTTCCTCTCAAATACATTTAAAATAAAAAATAAAAAATAAAAAATGAGAATCACTAAAGAGAATTTCATTTTAAGGTTGTGAGAAATTCCAAATGGGCGCTTAGGATGTAATCCAGCTGGGCTGCCATAATAGGCTGTTCTTCTCAGCCGATCCATCGGGACAAAGGTCGTCCCTCACTGAGCCCAACATGAGCAAAAAGCTAAGCAAAAGGCCCACTATCACTATTTCCTATTGTCCATCTTAGAGCATTCACAACTCATTAATTAAAAAACATTTTTAACTAAATTTTAACTAAAAAAAAACTAAAAACCTACTTCTACAGACTCTCTAAAATTAAAATAAATTTAATTTTCTCTCTCATTGCTCTCCAAATTTAGCTAGAAGAAAATAGAACTAAATTAATTTTGAGACTAAAATATTAACTTCATCATGGTAACAGTCAGATGTGGACATTGTGCTAATTTACTAGTTTCAGTTAACATGGTAGCTTCACTTCAAACTATTCATCTTCCTCCATATGATACTCAAGTATATGTATATAATTGATCGACCATATTCTTTTTGCCTCTTTTGTCAAGAATATTTTCTAGTTATATATATTGGAATTTGGGGAGACTCAATCTATATTTAAATAATAGTAATAAATGCAAGACAAAAGGATTGCTTGTTGTTCTTTATCAACTGTTATTTTATTTTTTTAATTTACGTTTTCTTTTTGTTACTAGTACATGATTGTTCTTGAATAATAAATTAATATTCAAATTATAATTGGAATTAAATAAGTGAAAAGTTAGAATTTAATATTTTAATAAAATAATTATTGATTTGTTGAGTCTGTTATTTGATATAATAAAAAATAGTTAGTTAGAATTTATAAAAGTGAAATTTTAAATTAAAAATTTAATTAAAATTTAATTAATTGATTGTGAATGCTCTTAAAGTGAAAGCCTAAAAGGTTTTCAGGAAACCAATGATGTTTGACAGAGCTTAAGTTGACTTAAAAAACAAATAAAGAAATAATGAAATATAGAGATCTGGTTTAATGTTCCATGTCCTGATTTTCTGTAAAACAGTAATAAGAAATTGGATAACAGGTTGGAGTTCTCGAGTTCCCACGATGGAAGTCTGATTTATCGGTTGACCATGTACATAACTATGGCATTCTTGGATCTTGCTCCCTTAAATAACATGGTAGACTAGCTTGACACTAATTCAGGTCATTGAAATCCGCATTAAGTTCACAAAGTTCAACATTTTTCTCGGAGGCTTCTCTCTCCTAACATTGCGGTAATGGTTGACCCTGGCATGGTGGCTCTTTTATTGCCGAATCGTTGATACCTTTTTAAAAACTTTAAAACACTTTGGGATTTGCTACGTTGTTTATTGGTCCCATTTCCACGCACGAGTGTCTTGTCTCTCTTCTTGGATTGCGTACTGGCCCTTGCTTGCCTTTGCTCACAGCTAGTCATCTTTATATGGCAACGTCAAAATATAGGATTAGGGTTAGGCCGGCCTTGACTTGCGAATCAGTTTGCTTGGAAATTTTTGAAGAAAACACTCTCAAATGAGAAAGAGGGGATGTTTAGAAGAAAATATTTATGAACTTATGATTTAACCGGGAATAATTGTTGTTACGCAAGTGTGTGTATATATAAGCAAGCATGTCTTGATTCAATGTGAATTATGTGACTCAACAATAAGAATCAATTCAACTAAGAACATGATTAGTTATAATAGGCATGCTTAATTAAAAAAGCATGTTTGATCACAAAGAGTAACTCATCTTTCTCATAAATTTTATTATTTACAGTTATACCAAATGATATGTTATATTTGATTTTTTTTTTTTAGGCACGCATTTTATAAATAAACTACGTAGTTACAAAATATAAATTTTAGTAGGATGAAAGTCTTCAACAACTTTTCCCAATCAAATAAAGTATAGAAAATACCAAAAAATAAAAAAACGATTTTAGAGCCACAAATGTGACTCTTACCAATTTCATGGAAAGGATGTTGCTGAAGCGATTATAAAATAGTCTAATGAACAAACTATTTGTCTACGACTAAAAGTCGTAACAAGAGAATGTGAGTTGCATTCATTTGAAGCTGTCCGACTAAAAAAGATGCTCGCGTCCACTGGATCTTAATTCTTAGTTGGGAAAATAGCAACAAGAAGGAAAATCGATACACCAACAGAAGACCGCTTGTTGTGGCGGTTTATGAAAGGCACGCGCCACGTTGAAGAGAACATTGAAAAATTAGATCGAATGAGCAGAGGCCACTGAATCTATTGGTGTCGTGCACATCGGCAAAGGACCCCTCTAGGTGCGACGACGCGTGGATGGGTGCACGCGCGAGACACACGCACCACATATTTGGACAGTTTCTTCCATCACTCCAATAGATCGGCAGTTGGTGGAGGTGTAAGAAGACCGGATCGGACCGGTTGGACTAGACCGGACCAAATGGAATTCGGTCCGGTCCGATTCAAATTTTATATGGACCGGACCGGACCAGACCAAACCAAATACACATCTTTTCTTAAAATATATATCTATATATATAATATAAATAATAGTATATAAATTATAGTATTAATATTAATATAGATTAAGAGTAGTAGTATAACATACTAATATATAATATATAGTAATATACTCTTATAATATTAACATATTATAATTTATAATAGTTGATTAGTTGTAGTATAAAAATATAAATTATAATATATCTATATAGATTTACTTCTAAGGATTGGTTTTTTTTTTTTTATTTAGACTCTTAATTCTTAAGGACTCTCAAAATTTAAAAGTTAATTTCCTTTTATTTTATTTGGGTTTTTAAAGATTGTTTTTTATTTTTACTTTTTTATGTAGATTATTTTTCTTTTATCAATTGTTTTAAGAATAAGTTTTTTTAATATTATTTGACTTAAATCTGTAATAAATACGTAAATTGGGTTGAAAATAATTAAATTTAAGCTAAAAATTATTTTTCATCATTATAGGATTTTAGATCAAATTTACCCAATAAAACATATTAGGTGCCCCTGGACCGAACTAGACCGCACCTGAACCGAATTAGACCAGATTGGTATAGGCCGAATAGAAGTTCGATCCGATCTAGAGTAGGAAAATTTTTGTATCAAATAGAATCGATCCACATTTTTCTCAAACTGGATCATTTGCACCCCTAACAGTTGAACATCTCACTAGTCTAGCACATGGCAGTCTTCAAAGATGGGCAAGCAAAAGATCAGAACCCCTAGGTATTATGGACAAAAAGCTAGGAAATATTGGAAAAAGCCTAAGAAGGCTAGGCGAGAGAGGAAGAAAAACAGTGAGGGAGGCCAACGAGAGAGATCGCTTAAAGTTCCCTTAGTTATATTTGAAGTTACTTTTACCTTAATTGGTTAAGTTACGAAAGTGTCACATTTAACAGTTTGACAAAAAAAGAACAAACAAAGATAAATATTAGAATATTAATTATAAAAGCTTTGCTATAAAAACATTGTCCGTAAGATACTACCTACTCGGCTGTAATTCAATAAGGGTTTTGACTTTAGCAATATATATTTTTATGAAGTTCTAGGAAGGCCTGCAGGGTTTTTTAACTGAACTTTTGCAAGCTGTTTCTGAATATGTATCGGCATACACCGAGACAAATGCATTGCATCTAAAGTCTCCTGCCTCTGGTTTCGTTAGGAGAACACGTCTGGTACTTAGATTAGGATATGCCATGGACTAAGGAGTTAAAAGTGAGCACAAATACTTGGTGAATGAAGTTTTTCAATGATCAAGATTTTCAGCATCACCCTTTTGGTTCATAATAACTCAGATAATTTGAAATTCATAACTTATTTTATTTTTCCCCATGTTCCAAAATTGGATGAAGAGGATTTTCCCACATCTCCAAAGCAAAGAAACTATGAGAAAATTGCAACAGCAAATTCAACTGTACAATAAGGCAGATGACTGCCCTTTCTCTACCTTCCTAGGTTGTCACTACTGGAATCTTGTAAGAATGGTTTGCCTTCTTTGCCGTCTTCACAATATGAGTATTATGCTCAGCATCTATTAAGGCCCTGTTTGGATTGAGAATCACTATCCAAACAGAGCCTAAGTCTTCTTCCCGAACATGTTGGCCAGCTTTCCATGCAGTTCTTGGTGTGACCCTAGAATCGACAGAACAAGGGTCCGACCCCGTCCTCCGATTCCATGAAGACCTTGCAATGACCTGTGTCCAAAGCAACATCACTTTTATGGTGACCTCTATACCAAGGAGACCCTCCGTCGGAAGAATTTTCGAGTGAACCATTCTGATGTGAAACTGAACCAGAGGCATCAGAGAAGTTTCCCGTCTTCTCAGGGCTCCCAGCTGATGAGCCGTTCCCAATTGTATCACCAGAACAGCTCTTAGAAGTCTGCTCCTCGGTCAGGATTAATTGCCCAAACAACACAATATGGGGTGTCTTTATAACTTGTTTATTTTCCTTCAAATTCTGGGTGGAATTTCCCATTGTAAGCAAGCAAGATAAATCGTTTGTTTCAGCACTAGCCACCATGTTGGTATGAGGGACTCGAGAAGGAGCAGCCGCCCGATCAAGTTGCTGAAAACCAATCGGAAACAGATTCGACTGCATTTTGTTGTGAAAATCTCCTGCAGAAAGCCCAAACTGAGCATGCCTGGCTCCCTGTATGCCTGCAGGATTATCGTCTGAAATTCTACTGCGGTTAAGACCATTGGTGGGAAAAGATGGCATTGCAAATTGGCCAAGTAAGGAATAATCTGGGTGCTGTGGAAGCCTCAACTTTTTTCTTGGTGGCGAGAATGGGGGGAGATGGATGACCGGTAAGTTTGATACCACTTCAACCAACCATGGGCTAACCCGCTTCACATTTTGGAGTAAATCTGGCTCGTCCCATGTTACCTGATAAATGGATTTTTTTCAAATAAGTCGTCAGAAGCATGAATTTACTCAAACTAAGCATTGAATCAGAAACAAAATAATAGCCCAGTTTCCTAAATGACGAGTTTCACCGTACAACATAATGCGATTATGAAAGTAAACCATACCTGTAAAAGACGCCATGGAGAATCAGGCCAACGAACAGGATCAGCAACCTGAACAGAAGATATGGTTCCCATGAACCAACTTATCCTCGAGGAATCCTCAGTCTCAAAGGGCATTTTAAACCTCATCCCGGCCGACCACCGAATCTGCATTGCAGCTCTCACTGCAGAGGCCTTGACAAAAAACTCCGGCGTGCTTGCACGTGGGTAGTACACAACCTCAAAGGGCTGCATTTTGGCAGCAAGATTAGCAGCTTGAACCACAGATTCATCTCTCACTCTTCCCCTCAATTCCGCACCACAATTTCTTCTCATCGATTTATTCTCGCCCTCCCTCGAAAATCCAGAGTACCCACCAAATGGAGAGCCACTATTCCCAGACAAGTACTCGGTTCCACCACCAATTCCTCTCTTAGCCCTCCTTACGCCAACACAAAGATCCCCATTTTCGGCTCTCAAGAACACGATGGAGTCGCCGGCAACAAGCTTCTTCTGGTTCACGAAATTACTCCACCCCGTCGTCAGAAGGTGACGGCGAGGCGTTCCTCTGTATATATGCCGAAACTTCCAAACCCCACCATGCACATCCTTGGCTAAAATGGTCTGAACCGGAGGCTCCGCGTTATAGTCCAAGCGCGGAAAGATGGTCTCTGCGCAATAACGAGGCACAGAGAAACCCCCACCATTGTTTGCATCGGATTGAGTCAACGTCTTGGCAAAAGAAGCTGGTTTTTCTTGAGCCTGATCAGTCCCACTATTTCCCACAAAACTGTCATCCTCAAAACCCCATTCGTTGTCTCTCAAAGGTGCTAATTTTATTTTAGAAAAAACCTCATCGGTCTCAGGGTCTGCCATGTAGTTTATAGCAGAGACTCGGCAAAGAATGAGCGCGGGAATCCGGGAGTTCGTCACATCTGTGGCGCCGCCGAGGGCGTGCTCGGCGTGGCCTTGAGGGAAGTAGAAGACCTTTGAATTAATGGGTGGCATTTGAACCATCCCACCAGCACAGGCGTGCCATAACTGAGAATCCAAGCACTTGTCTGAGTTCTTTACTGGTAATTCTTTCGCAGAATCCATCACCGTAATATTTGTTAAGATCGAAGAAGCCCTTTTATACTCCCTGCATGACATTATTTAGAAGGCCAAATCAGAATAAATTGCTACAAACTCTTTCTAATCTAAATATAGAGAATATGCAAAGAGAATATCATCCACTTATTGAATGCTGAGAAAACTGAGCAAATCTAGAGAGAGAGAAAGACGAACAGAAACAAAAACTCGAACTTGTCCAGCATTACGTCAGGATTCACAGGAAACAAATGAGACGACATATAGAGCGAAAACTTGTACAATTTTGAAAAGAGACAAGAGAGAAACTCGCTTACCTTTTAATAACGCAGAACGAAAAGGAATTCACAAACACACATCAGCTTCTACGATCGTTTTAATTCCTTCAACGAGGAGAAGTACTAAAACCAGAAGGCATACCACAGGAAAATCAAACACCAAGAAACAGAGAAATTCTCAAATCTAGTTTCTTGGGAAAGGCTGAATAAGACCCAGGAAGATTGTGACTGTATGTATATCAGAAGGGAAGCACCTGAAGCTTCCTCGGTTGCCACTTGCCGACCAGACTGGAAATAAGGTGAGGGAGATTTGACGGAACAGAACAGAAGAAATCGTGGATAAAATACTGACACAAGTTTTTTATTTTTACTTTTTTTTGTCTTTTAGGGATATGGGAAAAGTCCAAGTTAGACCAATTGCCAACATTCAGGTGATTTTCTCCTCTTTTTTCCCTCGATGTCGCTGTTTCTGTTTCTGTAAATCAGATCTTAAACACTGATTCACTGAACACATGCACTTCTCGTCTTTTGCCTTTCCCCCCTATTGTTTACTAACTTTTACTCTCGATTAATGGCGCGTGGTATACGTCCCTATTTACCATTATTGTTTAATTAAAACAAAAACTATAATAAAATAAACGTGAACGAAATAAATTAAATGTGACGACTGCCGCCCCCTGTCCCACCACTAAAATTATGTGAATGACCCCACCACTATTATTTTAAATCCTGCATAGTGATTTGCATAGTAACTTGCATAGTAACTTACATAGTAACTTCAAAACCTATAAATAGGGACTTCAACTGTAATGAAATTCATAAGAAAATATAGAGAGAGAAATAGAATTTCAGTTCTTAAGAGTTTCAGAGAGAGTTTCTTATATATTTCTGTTTTGTAATAGTAGTTTCTGTCTTTAGTTTTATAACACGTTATCAACACGACGGTTCTACCAATTCTGAAACTAGTGGCCTTATTCCTCTAAAATGGCAAATCTTACAAAATTGGAATTTGTTGCTCTTGACATATCTGAGAAAAATTATTTATTCTGGATACTTGATACTGAAATTCATCTTGATGCAATGAACCTGGGAGAAACTATTAAATAAGGAAATCAAGCATCTCTGCAGGACCGTGCTAAAGTAATGATTTTCCTTCGCCACCATCTTCATGAAGAATTGAAAACTGAATATCTTACAGTAAAAGATCCCTATATTTTGTGGAACAGTTTAAGGGAGAGGTATGAACACCAGAAGACTGTCATCCTCCCAATAGCTCGTTTTCAATGGTTGCACTTGAGATTGCAAGATTATAAAAGTATTAGTGAGTATAATTCCGTATTAAAATAAGCTCAGTATTAAAATTATGCAGTGAGAAAATCATCGATGATGATATGCTATAGAAGACTTATACTACATTTCATACCTCGAATGTGCTCCTACAGCAGCAGTATCGAGAGAGAAAGTTCAAGAAATATTCTGAACGTATATCATATCTTCTAGTAGCTGAGCAGAACAATGAGCTCTTATTAGAAAACCATCAGTCACGCTCTACTGGCTCAATATCATTCCCTGAAGTGAATGGTAATAGGTTTGCATCATTCCCGGAAGTGAATGATGCATCCTTTAGAAGAAATTGGGAGCGTAGACGTGGTAAGAGAAATTATAGAAATGTTGGTCCCAGAAGTGACAACATTAAAAGGGATAATAATATAACGTATCACCAGAAGTGGTATAATTCAGAAAGGGGTAAAAATCCTCAGAATAATTCTTCAAAGAAAAGTGAAGAGGTGTGCCATAGATATGGAATGACTGGACATTGGTCACGTACCTGTCGTACAGCCAGGCACTTAGCTTATTTATATCAAGCTTCTATTAAAGGAAAGAATAAAGTGCATGAAACAAATTTAGTAGAACCATTAGATGATTTATTAGATTCAGTAGATGTAGACGTTACTCATCTTGATGTCTCTGATTTCTTTAATCATCTTGAAGGTAGTATTAATTACTTAATTGGAGATAGAAGTGTTCCACTCAATAAATGTATTTTCTTTCTATTTGTAATAAAAGTTTTGTATATTTTGTAGAATCATGGATCACATTGATGAGTTTTTTTATCTCTGAGTTGAATGATAAAGATATATGTTTGGCTGACAGTGCTACAACTCACACAATTCTCAAAGAAAAGAAATATTTTCAAAATCTAACACTAAGTAAAGCCTATGTCCATACCATATCAGGTTCATCAGATTTAATTGAGAGCTCCGGAAGAGCTTATATTGTGTTGCCTAATGACACCAAATTTTGTATTGATGATGTTCTATTCTCTTCACAATCCAGAAAAAATTTATTGAGTTTCAAAGATATACGTCGTAACGACTATCATATTGAAACGACCAATGAAAGCAGTAAAGAACATCTTCTTATTACTAAAACAATATCCGGCCAGAAGCTCGTATTAGAAAAACTATCTGCTCTATGTTCTGGATTGTATTATACAAAGATGAAAACAATTGAATCATATGTGGTAATGCACCAGAAGTGTATTGACCCTAAAGTATTTATGACTTGGCATGATCGCCTTAGACATCCGGGATCTATAATGATGAGACGAATTATTGAAAATTTGCATGGGCATCCCTTAAAGAATCAAAAGATATTTCTACCCAATAAATCTCCGTGCTCTGCATGTTCTCAAGGTAAGTTGATTATTAGACCATCTCTCTCAAAAGTCATTGTTGAATCTCCATCCTTTTTACAAAGGATTCACGGAGATAAACGTGGGCCTATTTATCCATCAAGTGGACCATTTAGATATTTTATGGTTCTAATTAATGCATCTAGTCGATGGTCACATGTTTGTCTGCTTTCCACTAGAAATGTTGCATTTGCTAGACTTCTTACTCAGATAATTAAACTACGAGCACAATTTCCTGAGTATCCAATTAAGACCATTTGATTGGATAATGCAGGTGAATTTTCATCTCAAGTTTTTTTATGATTATTGCATGTCAATAAGAATAGATGTTGAACATCATGTTGCCCATACACACACACAAAATGGTTTAGCTGAGTCTTTGATCAAAATGCTTCAACTAATCGCTAGACTTTTACTTGTGAAATCTAGACTACTTGTTTCTGGTTTGGGACATGCTATACTTCATGCAGCATCTCTAATTCGCATTAGACCATCTGCATATCATAAATATTATATGTTCCAATTGCACCTCCACAACGTACAAAAATGGGCCCTCAACGTAGACTTGGGATATATGTTGGTTTTGATTCTCTATCTATTATTAGATATCTTGAACCCTTACAGGGGATATGTTTAAAGCACGTTTTGAGGATTGTCATTTTGACGAATCCAATTTTCCATTAATGGGTAAAGAAAATTCGGTACTTGAAACACGACAATATATTACTTGGGATAATAAAACCCTGTCTCAATTTGATTATCCTTCAAATGAATGTAAACGGGAAGTTCAGAGGATTATTCATTTGTAAAATGTTGCAAATCAATTACCGGATGTATTTACTGACACTAAAGGTGTAGTAAAATCTTATATTCTTGCTGTTAATGCTCAAGTAAAGATTGAGGTCCCTGAAGGACAAATTGTCAAAACAGCAATAGGTGAATCTAAAACACGCCTGAAGCGTGGAAGACCTATTCGTGTAAAAGACAAAATTTCCATAAGGAAAAGAATACAAAATGAATTTGGTGTTCCTGAAGAACACGTACCCACAATACAGGCTACAAATATAATTGGTGCTCTTAAAAAGCTCAAATTTTCTATTCCAGAACCTCCTGAAGAGGAAACTCCTGAAGAGTATAAATCTCCTGAAAAAGGACCTCCTGAATAGGTGTGTTATGAAATGTTTTCCCCTGAAAAGGAACAGGTACCTGAAAATAATGAGATCTCAATACATTTCATGAAAATTGGAGAAATTCTGGATAGAAATAAAACTGTTGTCGACAACATATTTTCATATAAAATGGCCATTGACATTACCAGAAGTAATGAAGAAAGTGAGTCAAAAAGCGTCGAAGAATGTCGACGTAGAAATGATTGGCCAAAATGGAAAGTAGCTATTGAAGTTGAATTAAATTCGCTAGCAAAACGAGAAATATTTGGACCTGTTGTCCAAACACCAAATGGTGTAATGCCTGTTGGATATAAGTGGGTATTTGTACGAAAACATAATGAGAAAAATGAAATTGTGCGGTACAAAGTACGGCTTGTCGCACAAGGTTTCCTGCAAAACCCGTAATTGATTATGAAGAAACATACTCTCCCGTTATGGATGCAATCACATTTAGATTTTTGATTAGTCTGGTTGTTACAAAAGGATTAGAAATGCGGTTGATGGATGTGGTCACTGCATATTTATATGGATCTTTAGACCATGACATATATATGAAAATGCCTGAAGGATATAAAATGCCTGAAGTATCTACAAGTACATCCAGAAATATTTACTCAATCAGACTACAAAGATCTTTATATGGGTTGAAGCAATCCAGGCATATGTGGTATAATCGCTTAAGCGAATATCTATTGAAAGAAGGATTTGAGAATAATTCTATATGCTCATGTGTTTTTGTTAAGAAATCAGAATCCGGATTTGTCGTTTTTACGATTTATGTTGATGATTTAAATATTGTAGGAACTCCTGAAGAGATTTCAAAAACCGCTATATATTTAAAGAATGAATTTGAAATGAAAGATCTTGGCAAAACAAAACTTTGTTTCGGCCTGCAGCTCGAGCACTTGTCAAATTGAATTTTTATTCATCAGTTTATGTATACTGAGAAAGTCCTAAAACATTTTTATATGGACAAATCTCATCCCCTGAGTACTCCAATAATTGTTCGAACACTTGATGTGAAGAATGGCCCATTCCGTCCTTGTGATGACGATGAAGAAATTCTTGGTCCTGAAGTACCATATCTCAGTGCAATTGGAACTTTGATGTATCTTGCAAATTGCACTCGACCAGATATTACATTTTCAGTTAATTTGCTTGCAAGATATAGTTCTGCACCAACTCGTAGGTATTGGAATGGCATTAAACATGTCTTTCGTTACCTTCATGGTACGGTTGATATGGAATTATTTTATCAACGTGGATCAAGTCCACAATTGATTGGGTATGTAGATACAAGTTATCTTTCAGACCCACACAGAGGTAGATCTCAAACTGGATATTTATTTACTTATGGAGATACTGCTATATCATGGAGATCTGTTAAGCAGACACTATCTGCTACTTCTTCAAATCACTCAGAGATCATTACTATTCATGAAGCAAGTCGAGAGTGTATTGGCTAAGATCAGTTATTCAACATATATAGGAAAAGTGTGGACTTCCCATAATCAATAATAGCTCAACAATTTTATATGAAGATAATACTGCTTGTATCACTTAAATCAGATGAGGATATATCAAAGGTAACATAACCAAACATATTTCACCTAAATTCTTTTATATTCATGAATTTCAAGAGAAATGTAAAATTGATGTCAAGCAGATACGATCTAGTGATAATCTGTCAAATTTATTCACAAAGGCGTTACCAACTTCCACATTCAAGAAGATTGTGCATAACATTAGAATGCGAAGATTCAAAGATCTTTTGTCATGTACTTTTCAGGGGGAGTAAATGTGCTGATTGTACTATTTTTCCTTCGCTGAGGTTTTGTCCCACTGGGTTTTCCTTTGCAAGGTTTTAATGAGGCAATCTTAAAGCATTTGTAGATATATAAGAAGACTGTACTCTTTTTCCTTCGCCATTAGTTTTTCTTCCCACTGGGTTTTTACTTGGCAAGGTTTTAATGAGGCAGATTCTTTATAAGTAGTCATTCAAGGGGGAGTGTAATGAAATAAACGTGAACGAAGCAAATTAAATGCGACGGCTGCCGCCCCCTATCCTACCACTAAAATTATGTGAATGACCCCACCACTATTATTTTAAATTCTGCATGGTGACTTGCATAGTAACTTGCATAGTAACTTGCATAGTAATTTCAAAGCCTATTAATATGGGCTTCAATTGTAATGAAATTCATAAGAAAATATAGAGAGAGAAAGAAAGTTTCAGTTCTTAAGAATTTCAAAAATAGTTTCTTATATATTTCTGTTTTACGATAATAGTTTCTGTCTTTAGTTTTATAACAAAAACTTAATAATCACTTATGCATATTCATTATATATTTTATTTTTGTCTACTCTTTGTATACCTTGTTATTTTAATTTATTGCATTATATATTTTAATATAAATAATTATTTTAACTAATTACATTAATAAATTATTATAAGAATACACAAAAATATCAACTGAACTCTTAATTAAAGCACTGGCGACTGCCAAATTTTCAATTCGTATGCAGATTGCAGCAGAAATTGCAACGCAATTAATAACAAATTATAAAGACAGAACCTGGGGGGCAGACCGTCTGCCCCCCTCCTTAAAAGCAGCCCCGCCGCCCCCGGTGGCGGTGGGCGACACCGCCCCTGCCATCGGGACCGGCGGACTCAGGCGAGCTCACCCCTACGACGGCGAGCTCCGGCGAGCTCCGGTGTGCCCCCGGCAGCCTTCAACCCGTTTCGGACCCGTACGCCTGAGTCCGCCGGTCCCGATGGCGTGGGCGGTGTCGCCCACCGCCACCGGCGGCGGCTCCGTTTGCTCCATAGCCGAATCCCTCTTAAATTCATCTACATTTTATTTTTTTATTGTGTTTTTTATTATGTTTTTATTTTTTTATTATGTTTTTTATTGTGTTTTTTATTATGTTTTGTTCATTTTATTTTTTTAATATATTTTTAATCTTTATTTTTTTATTTTTTTATATTTTTTCATGTGTTTTTCATCATCAAGCAGCCCAACTTACGTTGGGCTGCTTTGGACGCTGGGGACAGCCGGACCGGTCCCCAGCGTCACCCAATTATAAAATATCTTTCAAAAAATAAGGAATTTTTTTAAAAAAACAAAAAAACTATTACATATTTGACTTGTGAGTTGACAGTGCAACGCGGTTAAGTGTATTGCACGCAGACGCAAAGCAAGTAGGGGTGAAAAATCACAAAAAAAAAAAAAAACTTTCCCAAAATCTACAAAACAACCATCGAATTAAGAGCAATTTAGGCCCCGCTTGGATTCGGAGATGAGATGAGTTGAGATGAGTTTGGTTTATTTTTTAATATTATTATTATTTTGGGATTTGAAAAAGATGTGTTGGAATTTGAAAAAGGTGTATTGGGATTTGAAAAAAGTGTATAGAAATTTGTGTTTTGTATAAAAAATTATAAAAATATAATGATGAAATGGAAGTGAGTTGAGATGAGCTCAACCCACTTCCCAATCCAAGCAGCCCTGTAATATATTAAAAAACTAAATTTTTAATGATAAATTTTAATTCTATTTTAAAATAGTTAAATGATATTTATGCAATTTATTATATATAAAATTACTCAAATAAAACCAAAATCAAGATTCATGGGTGGCTGGGTTTTTGCCTGCGAATCGCGATAACGTAAATATATGTCACGTGCATTCCTAAAATCATGGCAACCCCCTTAGGCCTTAACCAATTCACACCCTTGGTCAACATTAGCCCTCTTTGTCACCCATTATTTATGCGGCAATAAGCCTATGGTTGGTTTTCCCAGTTCTTGATAAGTTTAACAAGTCGTTGGCTTGAAAGTTGAAACTCTTCATAATTAAATGGCATTAAAAAAAAAAGAATGACTTCATTTATTTATAACTATAATGGTTAACATTACAATTATGTTTAAAATTAAACTCTACTAACTAAGAGTTGGTACGTAAATACACCATATTTTTATAGGTTTCATTGCAAATATCAATTGATGTATTTGCACTGCATATACATTGTCTCACCACTATAAATAAAAAAATTATTTGTAACTTATTTTGACTGTAAATAATTATTTCATTAAAATTAATTAATTGTAAATAAATAATTTTTTTGTAATGCATTTTTATCCTAAAGTATTAACATGATGTCATTTATCATGTCATTACCCTTGAATTTGGATATGTTTTTTTAGGAGAAATCCTTTAACTGATGATAGTAAGATACAATTATAATATATAGCATATTTTTACTTTTTCTTGATAACTTCTACGTTAGCAGCGATGCATTGGATGTGTTAATAAACATTAAACTTGTAGATAAATTCTTTCTTTTACCTTATAATACTGACAAATGACTCGTGTCTATGGATAATTTTTTGGTATTTAAAATCCGGCAAATGCTGATTAATTATGCTTGTGGGTCTACATGATGCTAATAGTGACAATTATATTGAGCAAATACGCCATGAGTAGGAATATTAAAAACAGATGATTTCCAATGCGATTTGACAAAGACACAGGCAGTAAGTGCAAGGATAATGAACCAAGAGTACCAGAGGCGGACCCAGCTTAGGGATTGGGGGGGCTACCGCCCCCCCAAAGTTTTTTAAAAAATAATTTACAATATAAATATATATAATTATATATATATATATATGATTAAAATTCTCTTTCAAATTAAAAATAAATAAAAATTGCCCCCCCAAATATTTTTTACTAAAATTATTCATCTAAATCTTAATATATATCCATTTATATTCTAACTATTAATTTCACTTAAACTCAAATTTCAACTCACATAATTTCACAGTCACTCAATTAATAGTCTAATTCTAATGAAAAAATTGATTATAAATTTATATGATTGTAAAATTGATTGATTATACTCACTTATTTAGTTTTAGTCTAACTTGTATGATTATGAGATATAGTTTGTTAAAAATTTAACAGCGTTACATCATTACTTATTAGAAAGTTCTCAAATTTATGCTTAATCTATAAATTTTTCTTAAATCATAAAAAAATATGAGCAAATATTTAAAAATAATTGAATTTTTTTTTTAAAAAGACGTGAACAATTTGAAGATTAATATACATTTAGAGAGCTCGATAATAACAAAATATGACACTTTTATCATTAATGATCATCGTTATAAAATTTATATTTATTATATATTTTATCGATCGCCCCCCCCAAACATAAAGTTCTAGTTCCGCCCCTGAAGAGTACGATTGCTTGGAAAAGCCAAAATATTCGGCAGACGACCTTGGTCGGTTGGTCTAGTTATATGCAAGACATTGTCCGGTGATGCTATTTTCTGAGGAAACAACATAAGGAATCGTCGTCCGAATCCCCATCAATTGTGCTTTAGTGCTTGGATTAGACGTTCACTCATAAAAATAAACATAAAGATCAAAGTGAGAAGAAAGGCATTGCATGCAGTTCAATTGCGAATCCAAACAACTATTGATCACATGTTACTATAATGATTTAAGGGTTTTGAATATTGTATAATTATTTTTGCATTTTTTCATATATTTCACTGATATAATTGATCAAGATAGTTATTTAAAATAAATAATACAATCAATCACATGATTAGTAGCATATACAAATATTAATACACAAAAAAATGACTATAATAAAAATTTTAATATATATATATTATTAAAACAGTAATTTCTCTAGAATTCCTCATCACATTATGTGTAATACAGAATGTATTTATACATGAAAAGAATGAAATAAAAAGAAATAAAAGTATTACAATAACTATACAGAAAAATAAAACTAATTTATCTGTTGTGTTATTCCAGAAGCTACGACTGTTATGTACAATTTGAAATATTCTATTGCTTTGTATTGTTGGCATTTGGTGAAAGGATCTCTGCTTCGGCTGTTGCTTGGACAGACACGCATACCTTTTGTTTGTTAAAAGGCTCACCAGACTCTAGTAGCTTAATACGCCCCCACAAGTCCAAGGGGGTGTTCACCACATTGAGGCTCAATCTTAGGCTGATGAATTTATCAGAGACTAGAGATTTAGTTAAGACATCAGCAAGTTGGTTTTTAGAGCTGCAGAATCGAACTTGTAGGGAACCAGCAACAATCCTATCTCTTACAAAGTGAAAATCGATGTCTATGTGATTTGTTTTAGAGTGATAGATAGGATTGATAGATAGATATGTGGCTCCAATGTTATTGCAACATAAAATAAGAGTTACATGAAGAGGTACTTTTAGCTCACGAAGAACAGTTTGAAGTCAAATTGTCTTGGTAGCTGAGAGAGCTAAGGCCTTTTATTCGGCCTCATCAAGCTATTGTTGTCGTTTGTTTGGACAGGCGGACAGGCACGCATACCTCCTCTTTGTTAAAAAGCTCACCAAATTCTAGTAGCTTAATATATATAACTTCAAATACAATATTTTACCCTAAAATAAATGGGATTTGGATATGATAGCTGGTGGGACTAAAGTACTGCTGAATCATTATTTTCAATAACTCAACATTAATGCGTGCGTGCATGGGGAATTCGACATGATTCGTGATGAATTATTCCCGTTCATAGAATGACGACTGCCGACGTTTCTCTAATTGGAGTGGACGCAAGAAAACTGGGGTAGCAACAAACAACCGGTAAGACAGATCTCTCAATCGATCTGTACCAATTTCTTGTCACTAGTTTCCATACAGAATTTGGTACAATTTACTGATAAGAAAAATCCTTCTCGTGATGGAAAGAAAATATTTTTGAAAAATAAATAAATGGCAGTCCCTGTCTACTACCCTGGATCCGGACTGCAGCGCGCTTCTGATCTCTCAAACTTCAAACAATCAAAAGATTATATTAGGTTTTTGCTAGCTGTACGCGTGAAGCAAAGCAAATTAAATGTAATATCATTTTCATAAACACATAAGTGCCCAATTTGCAGAAATAATTAATATGTACAACGACACCGATTTGACTCGATCGGCCCATTCACGAAAGAGAGACGTTGGGATCAGTCGAATTATTTCCAGCGCAAAAAACATCCAACAATAGATGAATTATTTTTTGATAATAAATACATTAAAATAAAATATAATATAATAAAAAATAATAAAATATAATAAAATAATAAAATACAATAGAAAATATAATAAAATAAATACAATAAAAAATATAATAAAAATACAATAAAAAATTCAATAAAAAATTAAAATAAAAATGAATTTTAGAGAGATTCGGACCTCAGTCGAACGGAACTGTCGGAGGCGGTGGTGGGCGACACCGCTAGTCCCATTGGGACTGGAGGTCTCCTGACGGACCCATTTCGAGATTAAGACTGCTGGGACTTTGTAGGAGGTCGCCGTCACAGGAGTGGACTCGCCGGAGACCACCGATCCCGATAGTATCAGCAGTGTTGCCTACCATCACTCCCGACAACAAGCTGCTTTTAATAAGAGGTCAGACCGACTCTAACTTTTTCCTTCTCGAAAACCTCATCTGCAATAAAAATTACCAAGAAAAAACATGACCCATACATTAATGTTAGAGCAAAATTAAGCTGATCTCCATGATCTGACATCATCAATGTTGTCGGACTTTTCGTTCGTTTGAATTTAAACAAAGCTCGGGCCACGACCACACCCTATCCAAACCTATACCTTACACGGATGGATCATGGGGTCCTTTCATAAAAGTGATTGTCCTCTGGTTGCCTTTCTTCGCGTGGGTTTTGATGATTAGGAACAGTACGCACGCTGCATGGCCGCCCTTCATTTTTACAACATTTAATCCTTTTTATTCTAATTCGTTTTCGCCAAAGAGAAAATAGGAACAAATACCCCAGTTTTTGTCGGCACTGCCTGCCCGATTAGACTGCCGGAGGAGTGCTAACGAGTAACGTTACCTTACTGGGGTTGGTGTGGAACAACCGAACCGGCCGAGCATATTTCCCGCAGTAGAATAGTTCAACCTAGTTGGCACTTGGCAGCTCTGTGCCGAGTGTGATTAACTCTAAGGGAAATGATACACACCATGCATTATATAATATTTTATATAATATATATTATAAAATTAATATTACTCTATAAAAATTTTATAATATTATTGTACAAAATATTATATATGTGTTGTATATTTATTATTTTTCAAACTGTAAACTATCTTTGTCTCGTGTGGACAAAGGGTTGTGGTCTTCCACGTGGCTAAACTCGACGT
The DNA here is from genome assembly GCA_036559045.1 of Platycarya longipes. Taxonomy (NCBI): domain Eukaryota; kingdom Viridiplantae; phylum Streptophyta; class Magnoliopsida; order Fagales; family Juglandaceae; genus Platycarya; species Platycarya longipes. Next base: position 10,346,170 of record CM071790.1, on the reverse strand, counting down.
GGGTGTCCCCATAAATCATAATACCCTGTGAATCTAGTCAGTGACGTGCTTTGAAGTGATGTGCCCGGACCACTGACGTGGGTCCGTGTCGGAATCTCTGTCGTAAGTTCGTAACTTCTGGTCCTACGAAAATTATTTTCTTGTGCTTTCTGTTTTCAATTTTTCGAGCATTAGTAGAGAGAGTTTTGAAAATTTATTATATATAAATAAATAAATAAGTATATTTATTTTTTTCTTTTCACTTTTTTTTTTCTTATTATTAATTAGATATAACCATTTTTTTTAAATATACAAAATTATACTTAAAAAAAAAAAAAATTAAAGTCATAGTCATCTTTTATGAATCCATATAAGATAATTACTCACAATAAATTCCATACAAATTTATTAAAACGTTCGTCAACTGATCGAGGAAACGAATGCCAAATACAGATCATGACTTATTTTTATTTTTAAAATAAATGAATCGTTCTTGTGAAAATTAATGTAATATAATATTAGAATATGTAAATATCATTTAAAATATATATAATTAAAAATTATTTTTTATATAAATTTTATATTTATTATTTTAAAAAAATATTATGCGATGCTTGTAAATATAATTTCTCGACATTGATTGTTGAAATAGCTATGTCGATCATTCATTCATTTGTGTCAAAGATCAACTACCGACAAATCACGTGAATATGAAAATTATATGACACGTAGCCTGCTCAAGTTTTTAAAAAAAAAATAAAAGTAAAACATAACAAATATATATATATATATATATATATATATAATATTTGGAGCATGCAGTTTAATGCTGTCGATGGGGACGACTATGTCGTGTAACGTCGGTCGCAATAATATGGATTTATGGTGAAGGGTCATATGGTGGGGGCAGCAGTGGGGTTTTTGGAGGCTGGCTTGTGCTGAGCAAACAAGATTCCCCATGTGAAGTGAAGACTGCAGGGACAGCAAAAGCAAGCGTGCATACGTGCAATATATTTATATTTAAGATCCCTGTACAAACTCCTCGCGCGTCGTCAATTGCATGAGAGCTTGACTTTTTTTTTTTTTTAGAGTGATGATAGGCGTACAATATTTTTTTATGGTTATTTTATAATTTATAAATGTAATTTTTTTTTTATCATTTTTAAGTATTTATTTTAATATTCTTAATTATTAAAAAAATTTTAAAAAACAATAATTTTATTAATATTCACATTTTTAACCATTAAATAAATTTAAAATTCAAAAAATTAAATATAAAATAAATATAAAATAATAATAATCCTATTATTTCTCTTTTTTTAAAAAAAAAAAAAACTATATGACTCAATGCATGTATAATAATAAATAAGCAGATGTCAAAAGAAACAGAGGATAGCGTACCGAACAAGAGTTATTATGAATATATATCATGTAATCATATTTTTATATGGTAAATATACTGTCAACCCACTAATTTTTTGATATAAATATACTGTCAACCCACTAATAATTTGGTTTATATTTAAAAATGAGATGAGATAATATAAAATAACAGTAAAAATAAAATAAAATATTTTTATAAAATATTTTTTTAATATTAATTTTATTTTAAAATTAAAAATACGTGTTTTAAAATTTGAAAAAATTTTTGAATGCCCACACGTGCGTACGCACACGCAGGCAGAGGATACGTACTGCTCATATGCCACCCCATTGGCTGAGGCCGTGGCCGCCGGCAACGCTTCCGTGTTCTTGCTTCAAAATCATAAAGCTAAAACCTACAGCAATTAAGCTCTTGGTCAACCAGTAATTAATGGTGCATCCACCTTTATGACTTTTTTTATAAGTATTATTTTGTTACAATAACAGGCATTAATATATTAATATTACCAGATCACAACTTTGATTTCGTCGACTCAAATTTCGTCAATGGTGTGGTTTCCCACCTCTCGAACCAAGAACTCCTCCCAAAGAAGAAGCATTGATCAATAATTTATTTATAATCTAATTGAGATCCCCAAGAGATCGTAACAATCAATGAATTTGACCAGCTTAATTGCTTGGCTCGTCTTCTTTTTTAAGTTCTTAGATAGTTCCTGAATCCTTTAAAGCATTCTTATTTGATTATTTAAAATTAAATTTTAAAAAATATAAATTTATATATATATCAAATAATTTTGACTAATTTGCATAAATTTTTAGTTTTATTATCTATTTTTGAAGATAAAAAATAATTTTATTCTCTTTTTCTATTTTTTTTTTGATTAAGTATAATCAAAATTTTTTAATATATACATAAATTTATACTTTTTAAATTTTAATTTTAAAAAATTCAATAAAAATGCTATTAGGCCCTCAAATTGTTCAAGATCATGGTCCGGCACACATTGTTATATATTATACATCTCGAAGTCCAAATGAAATGGTGATGTCACTAAGTCCAACACAACCATTTGTTGGATTTTTCTTAAGGTTGATTTGTTTTGAGGTTTCGAAAGAGCACTTTTGTTCATTGTAGCCCAAAAAGATTATTTCGGCTAGAGCCCAAATTTATATTACAGCACAACACCACGTTGCGAAAGACCAGCCCAATAATAAGTAAACCCCCTAGGAAACAAGAAACACATCACCCAGTATTTTTGTTTAAAGACCACATCAAGGTTAAGATCCATATAATTTTGTTTGCCCGATTCCAGGCAAATGGATAAGGTTGGCTACGCTTTCATGTTAGGAGGGAAAATAGACAGCTTTTTTATTGTTCTTTCTTTCGTTTTGGATAATGGTTTCTGTTGATTCGTAAAAAATCGTACTAACAGGCCGAAAGGGAATTAAAAAAAACAAAGAGGGAGAATAACTTTAAGAGAAATGATAGATGCAGTCATAAAGTTGCAAGCGACGTGCAGTCGCTTTGAAAAAAAGTGAATATATATGGGACCCACGTGAAAAAGTTAACTTTTTTTCTAAAGCGACTGCACGCCGTTTGCAACTTCACGACTGTATGTAGCATTACCCAAGTTAGAGGAACCCGTCGTTGTGAAGACTTGAGCTTTAATCGATGTTGTTTCGAATCCCGATGAGAGGTTTGATGTAGCTGTACGATATCGGTACATACATCTATATTTGACAATGAATAAAAAATAAATACATAGAAAAAAAATGGATATACAAATTTACATTATTTGACATGTTGTTACATCCTTAAGTATTTAGATCATCCTATCTATTATTGGATAAAAAAAAATGGAGACAGTCCAATTGGTCCCTTGATATCACCCTTTTTGCAAAATCATCCTATCTCTTATTGGATAAAAAATATCATAAATCCTTTTTGTCATCTCAGAATTTCAGAAGAAGATCACCATAAATTTCAGATCTTTGCAACATTGGCTACGGATAATCTTTAGTTCATCAAAAACAAGAGGGTGTACAACAAGTTCACGGAGGATCCAATCACTTTTATTAGTTCAGTTCAAAAAATCTTTCGATAACATGTTTGGGCCTGGAATGTAAAAAAGAATGGCTCATCCTCTCAAGACAGGCATCCAACAGTTTTTTTCTTTATTAGATTTGATGTTGCGGTGAGAGAACAGGGCAGCACTCTTGCATCTATATGCTGGAACGACTTGGGCAAGCCAATTTTTGTGAAGACAGACTTTATTATCCAAACATGGGAGAAGCAATGGCTGCACTTATGGCAATAAAAGAAAGTCAAATATGGAAACTGGACAATATTTTCATTGAAGGTGACTAAGTATCACAATCCAAGCCATCAACAGCACCAATGAAACACAAGACTGGAGAATCACACATGCTATCTTCGACATCAAAAATTGTCTTCTTTCCTTTAAGGAATAGAAGACAATGAAAATTCATCAATTCATCAATCTATGTGTGCATAATATTGTGTAATGGGCGGCAATTACGCAAACCTATGGTAATATCTTCTTAATCCAAATTCATCTTTCGCTTTTGAACTTTCATGGACTTTCATGGTGGGAAAGACCCACCTCGCTGGTAACAGATTATGTTTATTTATAATATCAGTAACTTGCGGGGAAAAAAAAAAGCAGTGATAATCGAGCGCCAATAAAAAAAAAGCCTTTGAAAGGACTTCACCCGTTACGATTAAAAAGTCCAAATCAAATCAGCATATGAAATTGAAGTAACCGATCAAGCGATTGCCGTAATCAAATCGGGTTTGATACCCTCGACAGTAGTATTGATTGGTGGTGGTAAAGTTGCAAATGTTTAATCAATCATTAGGTTGGGGGTGGGTCGGATTGGGACATATTGCCGAATGCACCAAGGCGTTGGGCAATGGGCATGATGGGGGATCATTTTGCTTTGCTGAGCCCTAAAGCAATCTATAAAAATGATTAATCACCAACCCAAATGATGTTTTTTCAGGTAAAGTTTGGTCATGTTGGCGCGACCTTTCTCAATTCGAATTAAATAACCCTGCAAATCCAAATGGACACAACCCATTGGGCCTGTAAAAACGTGTTGACATTGTCATTTCAACTCCACCCTAAACGCGTTTAAACATTGGATATTCATATTTTACCCTAATAATCATCATAAATTTAAAAATATCATCACCATCTAAATTTGGCAGAATAGCCAAATCAATAAGGACAAATGGTACATTTCAAAGTGACAAGTTATTAAAGAATGAGAGGATTTGTATTTTCCATGTATTTCCTGTGCGATAGATATAATGTTTTAAATCCAATAGATATCGCCTTATCATTTCAACTAAAAAGAAAGAACCCTTTGATTTCGTAGATAATCAGCATTCAAATAGAACTTACTCTCAATGCAAACAAATATACGTGTAAAAGGCAAAAATAAATCGAGGAAGAAAAGGATATGTAAGGAGAATCAGAACCTAAAAAGCGAGAGGTAGGGATAAAACATACTGTAATTCTATTTTGGAGCCAGACACGGGCAAATTTTGCTTCAAAAAGCGAAACACTTCCTACCAATTTGGAGGAACTACCTTGGTTCAATTTCAAAAGCTGCACAATATGAAGTATTTTGAAGTTGCTTATCAAAGCCTTTATGGTATGCCTATTTTAAAAAAAAAAACAATATTATTTTAGAAAGAGGACGATATCCCAATTTTATTGATTATTCTTATTTTTAATGGAAGAAAACTGTGATTACAATCGGACACTTAAAAGATGGAGATTAATAAAACAAATGCCCAAAACCCTTTTATGGTATGCTGATAACCCCAATTCTAATATAAAATTCTCCAGTTCAATCACAAACCCTATCTGCCAAACGGGGGAGGCTGTTAAGGAAAGTATTGTTCTATTTAAAGACCTTTATACCACATACTATTCCCGTGACATAATTTGATTTAGAAAATAATTTTTTAAAATTTAAATTTTACTAATCAAATCTTTCGATATGGATGATGTATGGTGTAAAATTAATCTTTCAAATAACATTATTCATTAAGAAAAATGAAAAAATAAAAGAAATATTGAGAAGAGGCACCTAGGTAGGTGAAAAAGAAGCATAACAAATCCCAAGTTCCATTACTCAAAACTCAGTATTTTTTCTAATACAAATGAACTGCAAAAAGAATTCCCATGGAAAGGATGAGAAAGAAAAGAATGCTAAAAAGACATAATACATACTGCCACACCTAGTTACCTTAAGAAGGACCTACTTAGCCATCACTGAACAACCTAAATTCTAACCCTTAAACCTTGCACTTGTCTCTACCCAAGTTTAAGCTAATTCAGATACCATCTTCTAGCTATTGATTCTATCCCTGCCCCCTTCCATCCCTGTACAAAAACCAATGAACAAAGCAAATGAAATAACATAAGAGAGGAAAGAGGGAAGCGAAGAAAGAGGTTCTCTCCTCCTCCCTACTACACGTAGTCAAGCCCAAGGCAGCTTCTATTTGCATTTGGAATAAGTTCAATTGCTTCTGCCTTCTCCCCAGTCTTGGTTCTCATTTCAAGCACCTTCTTGTGAGAATTTGAGTGCACAGATGGAATAAATGTCGGGCTTGCTGCAGGCCGGTATTCCGGGAAGAGGCGGCCGGACTTATACCGGACACCGCAAGCGTTGCAAAGTGTTTTCGGCCCCATCGGGCCTGCCCTCCATTGGGGAGTCTTGGTAATCTCGCAATGCATGCATTTCCTGACTGCTTGCGATGGCGGATTCTGATTGTTCTCAGCGCCGCCTAGTGTATTAACTGTCAATTTGAACTTCTTCTTCTTCTTATGATCTGCATTGGCTTGTATTGGTATCTTGATCGACAGGCGAGACTCTGCAAAACTCTCAGAATCGCAAGAGACTTTTGCTGTAAGAAATGGCTGAGGGGTCTCTGTAACAGAGGAGGTGGGGGAGACGACAAGTTGGATTTCCGGGCGTGATTTGAAGGCTGCGGGGCGAGGACGCTTGCTGCGAGGCCGCCCACGCCGGCCCAGGGTGATGGTATCTGGGCTGCGGCACGGCGCGTTGATCTTCTCAGCCGAGCAGGAACTGCTGCTGTCGAGGACAGAAACCGGGCTGGAAGTCTGAAAGTGGTGATGGGATGATTCGTTGTGGATGGAAGAGGAGTGATCTTCTTTCTTCATGGTAAGGCTTCCATCAGCGAACGAATCCTCCACGAAGTTTGAAAGCCATTCAAGCTGAACAATGTCTTCATACTAGAGTAATAAGAAAGAAGAAAACACAAACAGATTTAGAATCAAAGCTGCTGCCAAATAGACATTTCTGATCAAAAAAACTATAGAATCAATCTGAATTGGTCACAAGTGCCAAATTGAACAAACGTTGGATATGGGCAGTTAAAAAAACACATTCCGAGTGTCATTACATCAGATCATTAAACTCTAAACAAAATCCTTATTCCAAGTTTTAAGGTCGAATTCAATTTTATAAGCTGACAAATCACGTGATCAAGGAAGATATAATGTACCAATCATTTGATTAAGCACCACTGCACGATGACATATGTATAAGATATAATATAGCAGCTGTCTACCTATGAAAAACAAGGATTAGGATCCTACTCGACCCAATTTATAGGCATTAACCCATGTCAGTATTACCCATTTTAGTAAAAAAAATTTCTTGTAAAACTTAAAAGTTCTAGCCAAAAAAAAACCTCAATAGCAAGTAACGTTCCATTTGAATTCGAATATGAGTCAACCCATCTCAACTAATTTTAATCTCATTAATTATTATTATAATTTTTCAAAATTGTCTCACATAAAAATAATAAATTAATCAACTTTTTTAAATTTTATTGTACTTTTTTAAATTCTAAATTAGTAATAACTAAAAAAAATTATATTTTAATAATATTTTTTTAACTTATTTTAATTATTTAGACGGGATCTAAACATTATAATTCTTTTTATTATTAACTAGATAAAACATTTTAAAATATTTATAAAAGATATAAATAGCAGCAATTGATGACGCGTTAACAAACAAAGCCACACAACATAGCACGTGATGGTAATTGACTTTTTTCCCTCTTTTAAACTAAAATCAGACGACAGATCACGTGATCTCCGCTAAAGGCGCTCGATTATGAAAACATCTAATCGATAACTGCAGAACGGTGGATGCCATGCCATGTTAGTCTTCCGCCGACATATATCTCAACGTCAGTTGACAAAAATGCCCCTATAATAGAATTTTTTAATTCGAATTCAAATTCGAAATTTCCTGTCAGAATCACAGCGCGCACACAAAAAATGGATTTAGCAAGTGTCGATTGAGGACACTGTACAAGACAAACCACTTGAGTTGTCGCCAGTGGCATCGAAGAAGCGTACAACCCCCCATCACGCGGTCCGCCAGGCTGGCACTAATTGAATCTTAAAAAATATATATATATATATATTGCAATTTTCACACAAAGAAAAACACGTCTTATGACGTCATCTCCCAACGAATCTATTGGAATTCGAAATTCTACTCTGGATTAGCAAGAGAGACTACGATGCTAGAATGCTGCCGTACGTGTGTGCGCGAGCCCGAGATACTCACCGGAACGGAGAGTTCGGCGGACAGGTCCGAGGCACTGTTGGCGGAGAAGACAGCGTCGGAGCCGGGCAATGACCCTGACTCTGTCTGCCAAAGGCTGGGGAAAGATTTGCCGTCTGCGCTGCCCAGGCCGGTCTCGGCGTCGACGTCGATGTCGATGTCCTCGACCGGAAAATCTACAAGGTCCTCGATGTGGTCGAAGAAGCTGCCGCAGTCTATCTCGTCCATGAAGTTCGGTCCGATCATTGTCACAAACGTCACCTGAGATAAATGTGAAAGCAAATAAGGAAAACTGTTTGACGAGTTCATCAAAATTATAGAAGCAAGCTAAACAAATGGGTGTCAGGGGCAAGCCATATTATCAGAGATCTCTAGAAAAAACAGAGGCACTCTTTATGTTTTGGCTAGAGAAAAATCAAGGTAAAAATGTTTCACAAAATAAACAAAAGGGAAGATTTTCATTTCAAGGAAACACAAACTCAATGATTCAGGCCTGCTAAAAACCCTGCCGACACTCAAAATTCGAAATTTTTAACGTTTTCAAAAGTTCCGGAAATGAAGAAAAATGCAGAACCAAACCTGAGCTTAGAAGCAATGATTGATTCCCGCCCAAAAAGAAGAGTTGCAACAACGGACAGAAGAAGCAGAAACCCAAAACACAATTCTTGAGCAAGAACCCCGAAAGAATTAAACTAAAACGTATAGGCTCAAAGAATGGACACTACCACTTTAAGGAACAGCAGAACCTTATTCCTCCATTATAAACTGGAGTACCAGGTTGGAGCTCAGTGCCTTGAGACAGAAAGAGAGGGGGTTTTGAAAGGAGAGAGAGGAGAGTGAGAAAGGCTAAAAAGGGGTGGAGAACAGAGTGTGATTGTAACGGTAGGTGAGGCTATTCCTTCATTGCTAGCTGTCTTTTACTATCCCCCACTGTCGTGATGTCGAAGTCTTCTTTCTCCTTCCTCTCCCTTAAAAAAAACCTCTGATTGCCCACGGGTCCCACACCTTCCCCACCGTACCCAACCTTTCCCTATAGTCTCTCACGGATTTTCACCGATTTTTGCTTCTTTATTTAAAGGAAAAAAGAAATTATGTAAAGAACCAAAAAACAAAAACAGGAGAGAGAGGTTCGGCAGAGTTCAAACAGGGGGAAAAAGGTGTGACTCGGGAGATTTGCTTGCTTTTCCTTTGTGACTGTGAGTTGAATTGAAGGAGATAGAGAGAGTTAGCAAGTTGAATAAGTTTTTAAATTATTTATTATATTTTATTTAAAATATATATAAAAAAATTTTAATAACTAGATAGAATAATATTAATTGATATAATTTTTAAGTCAAAATCAGACTGAGATTGAATTTTTGTATACTACACCTTATATGCAGTGTGAGAGGAGCCCAACACATTTCACAATATTTTAGATAATACATGTTATAAAATTAGAATATTTTTATAAAATAATATTAATTTTATAAAATAATTTATAAAAATATCCTTCAAACTGGGGACGTTAGGGGATGTACTTTAAAGTACAATATTGCTTGTAAACGTACGTAAATTTCTTAAACATATAGATTAATGTCAACGAGAGTGTTGGAGATATATCACATACATATATCCATTATCATTCACATAAATATAAATATATATATGTATATATGTATATATAAATAGAGAGAATTAATTCTAAAGTATTAAGCAAATGAGTCGAAGTTGGCTTCCGATCAAAATTCCCATGGCAACGACTTTAGCAGGACTAATTTGTGTGAGTGCTGCTCAAATACATTGGGAAGCACAAGGAAAGTAGTTGAATAATACTTTTGGGTCAATACAAGCAACTTCATAAAACTAGGAATAGCATCGGATCAATTTGCCATTTGTTTTCTGTCATTGTTGGAAACTCGAATGAATTCCTGATCACGTACTTGGCCAGTTGGCACCTTTTGACAACCTCACTCTTTACCACCTTATGCCATTTAAAGGAGAATCTTTATTTTCTTTTAAAAATTAGGATTTGAAAAAATAAAAAATTAGTGTTAGATAGTCTTAAGAGGAAAAAATTCTAAAATTTCTTTAAAAAATGAGGTTCATTATTAGAAAATATATTTTTTTTAATGTAAATTCTGTATTTATTCAAAATGTACGTGTTAATTAGATTTTTTTTTAGAATTTAAATTATTTTAAATATGAGAATCAATAGTGTGTTTACGTGTTTATATGTAATTAACCGAAGTAGGTTTGGTTTGGGCCTCGTTGAAATAATAGGCCTTAAGGTCACATGCTCTGCCTTTTTGCCTTTCACCCTTTGCTAACTAACTTGAGGTGCACTCTTTGAATCAATCCCTTCAGGAGTACTCTTTCTATAAATATTGAATATTGAAGGCCATGCAAACCCCTCCTTTCTTTTTAACTAACTTGGATTGTACTCTTTGAATTGCTTCCTTATAAAAGACTTCTCTTTTTTGAAAATTAAATAAATAAATTTAGGTAAAGCCCATTTATATTTAGGTAAAACGCATTTAGATGGAGTAGTTGCCACGACGAGGCAACATGTTATTGTGTTTTTTCTAATACCATCATGAGAAGTACTCGTCTCTTTGATAAAAGGTACAAGTACTTTTCTGCAACATCAAGATAATTGGGACAGAAAACATATAAAAAAATATATGAGCAAATGCGTATCTTATACGAGAAAATTATGGGAAGGACCAAAGATGTTTCGTGGGTTTAGATTTTTCAAAATTGATTGAATGTGTCCCTTTTTTTATTCGAAAATGAATCTGAAATATTATATACTACAAGTTGATCCCGTTGTTAAGATAGGCAAACTTTGCGTTTGTTGAACCGAAAACACTACAAAAACCAATTACTCTAGCGAATATATAGTTAAGAGAAATGTTTTAATCACGAAAATATCTCATAAAATAAAATTTACAAATTGACATAACTAATTGATGTAGTAAATTAGATTTTAAAGTTATTTTTATTGTAAAATAGATCTTGAAAAAAATCTCATATTATTTTAGAAGGAGTTTGACTTGAATTTTTATGAAGGATTCCACTAAATTTAACTCTCATTTCTAACAAGAATTTTTAAAGAAGAGTATATGACTTCTTTATGATATTAGAGTCAAACCTTCTAATAGTACTTCCCATCCATTGATCTAATGAGATTTAATTGTAAGAGTACGACAAAAAACTGGCCCACAAATGAGAAAGAGTGAAAGAAATTTCATATTACTTTAGAATCATGAATTTATCCTGAACTTATCCTGAAGTTATATGAGTTATTTTCTTAACAAGACATTTTAGAAAGAGTGCACGGACTTATTTTGATCTAATATATTATAGAAAATCTTATAAGACGTTATTGAGTTTACTTTTATATAATCTCTCCGTCACTCTAACAATATTTTTCCAAAGTTAATACCCTAGCTCTAGATGGTTGCTTTTTTTTTTCTTATTTCTCTAACATTTAACAGGTCATGCATATTATGAGAGTGATAAGTTTGGATTGAGAAAGTAAGGAGTAATTAATTAATGGCACGATTGTCTAGTTGTTGTCTACAAACTAGAAAACAGAGATAATGAAATCAATTGGTTTTCTTATAAACATGTGATTCCGATTGCGTCCTGGCTTCCTTATGTCGGTAAGAAGTTAATTGCATGAACAGAACGCAAATGGGTTACGTGCCCCTAACTTGCTGAACATGATTTTTTTTTTTTTTAAATATTTATCTTACGCTCCATGTCAAATTATATTCTTGCATTCACATTCGCTTTTAATATATAAAAACTGAAAAAGAAATCAAAACTGTTGTAATTTTGACTAATTATACGCCATTGATGCTATCGATTGATAGAGATATATATGAAAAATAATGAAATGATCCTTTTTTGTTTTTTTTGGAGGATGAAATGGTCCTATTTCTCTCTTCCTTTGGCATAGAATATAACTACTAATTAATGTTTAATTAATTGGGAGTTTTTAGTAACGCCTTATTGCGATCAGAACTTGCACTTAAAAAATATGAACATTTTTTGACGCACCAAAAAATAAAACTTTAGAAAAAGTGAGGGAAGGTGTGACTCTGAATTTCCATATCTTTGCTGCAAGTTGTAGTTAAAAATTGGACATATACCGATGAACATTGGACTCATTTTACTAAAATGCAGCAAAATGGTAGAATATTTCTAGAACCTTAAACCAAAGTCAACTTCTTGTGTGTAATCAATGATAAATTGAAACTCTAATCTCTAGTTGGGTCACATTCTACATTAATATTGAATTGAAGCCATTATCATATAATAAATGAAATGTTTCCAATTTAAGTTCATATTTATATTTGTGGCATGAAAACATCATTTATTAATTGCAAGCTGTTATTCCAATAACTTAGTTTAGAAATATGAACCTTTCTTAGGTTAAAAACAACAAACCAAACCCCCCCCCCTCTCCCAAAAAATAAAAAAAAATAAATAAATAGTGTAATGCTATATATAATCGTAAAATGTGTAAATATTGCGTAATCATTTTGAAAAAGAGTGAGGTTCGCTATTAAAAAATTAATTTTTTTAATATGAGTCATATATTTTACTCATTTTTATCAAAACGATTATGTGGCGATTGCATACCTTACAACTACAAATATCATTTCTCAAAAAGAAAATCCCTTTATTCCAAAGGAAGCCGAATATCCACGTGTATTTGCATTCTCTGCATCAAGAATTGGAACTCTACAGGCTCGTTTGGAGGGTGAGATGAGATGGCAAATTTGTAAAAAGTAATAAGATAGTAATTTGTCAATAGTAGGAGATAATTTAAGTTGAGTGTTTCTTGGATTTTGAAAAATGAGAGAGAAAAGGTTGCATAAAATATATTATAAAGTTAAAATGTTGTAAGAATATAATTTTATAATATATTTTTGTTTGGATATTTGAAAAAATTAGAATTGTTTTTTATTATTTATTTAAGTGTTTGAAAATGTTGTAATGATTAGTTTGAAAATAATACAACGATTAGTTTAAAAATTTTATATTTGAATTATATTCATGAATAAGATGAAATGAGATGAAATTTCAGAGATCTCATATTTATGGATTGATAGTCATAGATATTAGTGGAGATTTTAAAAATAAATAGAAAATATTTGGGTCGTCGATAGGTGGTTTTGAGATTTTTTTGATAATATTTTTTTATTTATTTAGTGATTAAGAAATCATATTTGAATGATGTCATGAATTTTTAGAAAGAAAATTTTAGAGAGTATTTAAAAGATACATGAAAAAAAAATTACACTTTTTGTGATCTAAATTGAATTTCGATTTGGTGGCTGTAGAGCCACCTAAACAAATCTAGGTTTTGTTTGGATATAGAAAAATTTTTTTAAATAATATTATTAAAAATTAATTTTTTTTAATATATATTTTTAATTTTTATTTAAAATCATCTCATTTTACTATCTAAATAGACACTAGGAGGACCGTTGGGTCTTTTGAAATAATATTATACCCATGATAAATAAACGAATTTGCGACAAAAGGGAAATGCCACAACCACCGTTAATATATCTCATTTTTGCTTCCCGCTTGATGCGGATATTCCACCGTGGCATTTTTTTTTTTTTGCTTTCTTGAAACTTCTTCACACGCACTTTGCCTCCCCTCAAACCCTCAATAGATTTCCTCCACTCATCATACCTCATCTTCGACCGGCACATTTCTAGCGCCGTCAAGCTTCCCCCATAGTTTTGCATGAGGCGACGACCACAAATAGAGTCGATTTGATGGAAGTTTTGTTTGCAAGATTAGGATATATTGAAGTGAATTCCGTTGACTCGGATGGCTAGACGCCAATCCATGTGGCCAAGGCTGCTGGTGGGAAAGTTGTTATCTTGGATTGTAATGGCTAGAGTCCATTGCACTATGCCACGACGGAAGAGCACTTGGAGGCTACGAAGTGTTTGCTGGAATACTCAAATGCAAAATATGCGTTGAATAACAATCAGAAAATTGCTTTTGTGCTTGTCATTGAAAAGGGCTACAAGGGTTGATGATGTTCATGGATTGAAGAGTTGTCTTGTGCAAGGGGCAAACGTTAAGAGGCAAACGTTATTGGCCAATACAGGCCGGTATGACCAATATTTGAACTGGTACGAAACATGTAGTATACATATACCGCCCAACTGGTCGTAACGACTGATACGAAACGGTAGTTAAAATACTAATTTAATTGGCTCATTTGTTTTTTTTCTTATCCCACATAGGTAAAGAGTGAGAAGGGAGTAAGGCCTAAGGTTTGTAAAATGAGGCTTAGCCTCCTTGGTTAAGTGCACTAGTAAAAACTTAGTTAGTAACTTTTGATTTTAGTAAAACTTATTAGCCTTTATTTGTAAAAAGGGAAATGGTAAAAGTTGAAGTGTTGTTAGTAGAAAAGTTTTGTAGATATATTTGGGGTGAAGAAAAAAATTGTGTGATTGTAACAATTTTTACATAGTAGATTTTCTTCTTTGGGCCTAATGATTTTTCTCATGTTTTGAGAATTTTTTACGTAAATTCTCGTGTTATTATCAATGTTTTGAATACAGTACCGGTACCGGTACCGGTCAAGTCACTGAAATGAAATATTTCGATACTAAATACAATTATAAATTATATTTCAAAATAATAGTTAATATATAAATAAATTATATAGATAAATATATATGTAATTAATTTAGTCTAAATTGAGGTTAAAACATAGTAAAAAAATTTTAAAAAAATTAAAAAAAAAAAAACCTGAAAGGCCGAAATTCGATACGGCCGATACCAGCCGTATTGGACATTTTTCAACCGTACCAGCCGGTACGGCCAAAATGAAAAATCACTTTATTTGTGCCGGCCGGTACGAAAAATTTCGACTGTACCGACCGGTACGGTACGGTATTTGAAACTATGGTTATTATTATTTCTCTATTTTTTTTATATTCTTGCAAAGATAGATTTTAGAGAATGAATTTGAGAGGTTCAGAATCCTAACAAATGTGTCAAAAATTGTATCAATTGGAGATGAGGTTTGATGAGGGGAGAAAATCTATCAGAGGCTTGAGGGGAGATGAAGTGTGGGTGTTGGAAAGAAGATGGAGTGCATGTTTGAGGGGAGACAACAATGAAGAAAAATGCCACAATGAAATATCCAAGCAAAAATGGGTTACATTATCGGTGGCTTTTACGGGTGTGCAAAATTCCAACCATTCTAATTTCGTTTGACTTTCACTCAAATTTTGACTCCAATTAGAGTTTTGAAATCAAAATTCAGAATCGAAGCCAAAGCCTAGTGAGGTTCCAATTTTCGACTTCGAACTTCAACTATATATACATTATATATATATATTATATATTGTAAAATAATTAATAAAGACCCAAGTAGTCTAATGGTTACACATGTTTTGGATGACCCTTGAGAAATTGGGTTCGAGTCTTGACCTCCGCTTCTCCCACTTTCATTTTTTTATAGCACTTTATATGACGCCATTTAATAGGGGTATGTATTTCAAAACCCGAACCCTACTCATCATTTTCCCTCTCTTTTCTCAACTTTCTTCCCCCAATGCCTCCACCGACACATTGGAGCATCTCAATTTTCCATTTCTGTTAGACACCAGCAAGCTTACAATGGATCATCATCAACCCATGGGTTTCGACTTTGTCGGATGTCGACTTCGTGACTCCATTTACATTAAACCTATGGATTTTGTCAAAATGGAGTGGAGTAGCACATTTAAAGTTTGTTCATTTTCTTTTAGACACATTGCTCATTTTCTTGAACATTTTTTTTAACATTTAGGATTTGTTCATTTTCTTTGATTAGTGGAATGGAGGAGAACTCTGAATTCCAACTCCTTTTCAGAGTTGGAGTTGGATGAAGATTTTGGATTCTAATTCCTATCGAAGTCGGAAGTCAAATGTTGAAACTCTAAACTTCGAACTTTGATTTTGTTAGACTCAAATCACAGCCCTAGTGGCTGTAGCATTTTTCGTGACAAAATCTATTGTGATTTAAGCTCTATTTGGATTCGGAGAGGAGTTCAACTTATATCAAACTCATTATTATATTTTTTCAAATTTCATTACAAAATACAAATCCCAATATAATTTTTTCAAATCCTAATTCAACTTTTCAAATTCTAAAATAATAATAATAATATTTTATTTAATTTTTAAAAATCATCTCATCTTATCTCAACTCTAAATTTAAAAGAGATCTTAGATTTCCTATTTTTCAATTTTTCAATTTTTTAATTTTTTAATTTTTCAATTTTTCTTTCTTTCTAGTACACTTGTCAATACAAGGTTTCTGTGTGTTCAAAAATAGTTTTATATTTTGAATGTTTTTTAGCATAATATATTATTTGAAGAGGTTTTGTACCCCGCACGTTGTAGTCCCACCCAAGGGGGGAATGACCAACATATTCATTCTACGTCTCTCTCTAGTCTCTTGCGACCCGTACGAACCTCAATGTCGATGTGCTGAATTGCACCTAGGAAGTACAGCTGGAAGTTGTCGTTCCTTAAAATGGTCAAAAATAAATAAATAAAATTAGAAAATAAAAAAATTAGACATAACCGCTAATACATATAGATGATGCGTGCCGTGTCGGTGCTGCCGACACTCACATCCACCGCTTCTCATTAGTATCAGCTCGTCGGTGCCTTTATTTTTCTCTTTATTCTTTTAACAAATAATTTATATATATATATATATTAATTTATAATATATATACTTTACACTAATGCATTTTCTTTTACTTATTTTTTATAATTTATTTTCTATGACTTCGTTTGATTATATAAACTATCTCATTTTATTTTATATCATTTAATTATTATAATTTTTTTAAATCTTGACTTAAAATAATATAAATAATTCATTTTTTTAAAATTTCAAAATAAAAAATTATATTATAATAATATTTCATTTAATTTACTTATCATTTCATTTGTATAACCAAAGAGAGTCAAAGCATCGGCCTAACTATAAGACTTGAAATATTGATAGCATAATAATATTAATAAAAAAATTTCCAAAGACAATAAAAGAAAAAAATATGTATATTGAAACATAGCCATGTGCCTCGTGGGTGCCTCAATTAGTGGACAAAACGTGGGGACAACGTGGTTGAATAATCACACATTTTCTGCACCCCAAACCAATATGCCTGTATGCATCAGATTATTTTATTTTATTTTATTTTTTGTCTTTATTTATTTATTTATTTATTTTTCCTTTAATTCAATGTATGCATCAACTGAGACTGAACTCTGAAGCATAGTTCTCCCCACAAATTTATGGGCTTGTTTTTTTGTTTCGTTTTAATGCATTGTCAATTCCCAGTGCAATTTGGCAGGTTGTGCGCTTCAAAAATGTGTCGGTGGGGCTAATTTCATAATTCAGCTAATGCTATGTCGCCTTAAGGGCCCGATCTGTGGTGAGAGAGATTGGGCCTGCATACCAAGCCCATATTTAAACTTTACAGATACAGAACGTCGATCCAAGCAGTATTAGATGTTCAAAAACAGATAGTCCAGTATTTTCAAGCACGTTGTGCCCACTGCCCACAATATGGGCCCTGAAACTTTTAAAAAACCCGTAATAATTAATACGGCCCAACACGCTAACGGATTCAAAGTTGTAGCAGAAAGTTACCGGAAAAGTTGAAAGGTTTGGCCACCATGGACAAAGCAGTTCCAAGAATTAATATATGTTAAATTAAATTCAAAGTACAAGACTTTTAAAAAGTTAATAAATAGTTTTGTTTTTTCATAAGATTTGAGGTTATATTATAAATTATAATATTAGAACACTAATATTAATTAAGGCTTTGATGGGGAATCTCTTAAGTAAGCTTGTGGATTGATGTGTTAAGTTAAATTGTAGAATTATTTTAATTGTAAATTAAATTTATTGAATTTATTTTTGAGATATATCATTTTAATTATAGCACATGGCCTATATCTATACATTATACATTTTGAAAAAGCATTAATAATTAGTATAAAACTCTTCTCTCTCTTCTGGTTTTATTAGAATCGTTTGAAATGAAAACACTTCCGGCCAGGGCTTTGGAAGCCGCTAACGAGATGCAAGAAACAGGACGAAGGTGCTTCATGAGCAAGAAAGTTCGTTCCAAAAGAAAAATTATTTTAGTTATAAAGTGATTATAAAAAAAATAATTTAATATAATTTGTTAAATTATTAAATTATTTTTATTATAAAATAAGTTTAATAAATAAAATAATATTAATTTATATAATTCTTTTGTAAATATAAGTTATAACCGTCCTTATTTCAAAAATAAACGTACGCTTGGCCCATATTGATAATACCCAGATAAACGCTGCAACTGCAAAGTACATCCACCAGGTCCACAATTCTTTAAAAATGGATAACCTTAGGAATATACAAATTTTTTCGACGAAACGATAATTTTTTCAACTATATTGTCATGAAATATAATACATGTAACATATTATGTCACAATCTCAACGTAAATTTTAAACTCCCAAACACTGACTTTTTCGTGTAACACCAGCAACTGATTTTTCTCCTTGATTTTGCACTTTGGACTCGGGACCTTCGACGTTCTCTCTTATTATCTCTAACCAGAATGCCGAAAATATAGCGCGCGCGCACACAGAGAAAGAGGCTGAGGAAGAGAAAAAGCCATTTAAGTTCACTACCCTTTTTATCACTATATCGTCTCTGACTCTCTGCCATATTTCCTCTACCTCTCTCGTCGTTTTTCATCGTGATTCTACTGCGTTATTGAGTAACACATGGCGTGCATGAAGTTGGGGTCCAAATCCGAAGTCTTTCACCTTGATAACCTAACCTGGTCAGTAATTTCTTGCCTTTTGGTATTTATTACCTGTTTACCATTATCTTTTTTGTTTCTAATCTGATTATAATTTGTTCTCAGTTTGTTTTACAATGTGGTTGTAATTTGTTAAAATTGAAATTTTGAACTCTGGGTTTTCGATAATGTTGAATGCCACTTGATGGGTTCCTGAAGTTTTGCACCATGAAATCTATTTTTTGGGCTTGGTTGTGAGAGTTGTATTGACGGTCGAGAAGGCTGTGACGGTATAAAGGAACCTATACAAAATATAGAATTCATTGTAGACCGTATTAGCTAATAACATAATTTATTCAAATCCTAATAGTGAGCGGAATTGGGCATTTTTATCTGTATTTTGAATTCATTCAAACTGGTTCGACTTCGAGTCCTTCCGTCTTGACACCAACATCGTTAATCGATGAACCTCCCTGTGTGTTCCATAATCCATTAGCAAGGGCTTGAAAGGATGAGTGAGGCTGAAAATTAAAGGATGCATTACTTTTGTTTCTTGTCTATTTTAACATGGCTTTCTGGGCGGGTTTTTGAAACTCTATATTGGAATCCTGTTTTAATTTAAAAAATAAAATAAAAAAGAAATCTGGCACTGTCCCACTCACACGGAAATAGCTTTAATTGTGTGGTCAATTTTCCATTTCAAACACCTTGGCAGAAGGGTTTTCGAAAGGACAATTCGGCATCAGATTTTCCAATGATGTTTCTGAATTGTTTTGTAACCTACTTGAGCGTCCAATTGATTTTTTGGGTTATAGGAAGTTTGTTTGTTGCCTTGGTTTAGATGAGATTTATATACATCAAATTGGTTTCTCAAATAATTGCATCCCCTAGTTATGAAGAGATTATTGGTTGTTTAGGACTATAGTGGCATTTACCTACATTGATTCGTTTGTATTGTTTGCCATGTGATATCAGTTCAGTAGTAGGATGAATGTACAATTCCATCCAACAAACACCTGCAGGAGTTTTCTTTTCATTTCTTAAGAAAAATGTTAGATGTAATACATTAAAGTGTTGTATCAGTATGTGTTTGCAATGGTTCCTGCAATGATCAGAATGAAAGTTGCTAAAAGGATTGGTGGATTAATTTGATTGACTTCTCTTTGAGTAATATTTTCTTCTCTGTTCAAGAGTTCTTTTAAGCCACATACTTTTGCAGGCTTTGCTCAACAGGGCTTCCTAGTGATGTCATTCTTGAAGTTGGAGAGAGGACCTTCCATCTGCACAAGGTACATTTACTCAGCCTAGCCTTTTCTCTGCTACTTGAGTTCTCATTATTTATGTCATGCTTGAATAAATCACTTCAATGTGCAACCTTGGGTCTCTGATCTTCTTTGGTTGTTGTATTCTGTGTCTTGAAGTTCTCCTCATGTACAAGATGCCTGACTAGAAACAATCCAAAGTAGCCGCTGCTCATAAACTGAAATTCGATCTTGTCTGCATTTAAATGTTTAGACTTTTTCTGGAAACGAAATGTATGATAGAAATAATCTGAATTCTTCTACATTATCTCCCTCTTCTTTGTAGATCTGAAATTTAAAAAGGAAAAAGAAAATAAAAAAACTTATGTTTATTTAGATTTGTTGATAGGACTTTATAACAATCATGTGTGCAGAATAAAAGCTTATTAATGAGCTTTTATTTTAGATTTCTTGTAATTAGGGATGTGCAAAAAATATGACATGTAGCTCATCTTAATGATGAGCATAACTGATATTGTTCGTCATATTTGTCCTCTTCTTTATAGGCCTGGAGTTCTGAAGAAGGTAAAAAGATAAAAATAAAGACTTGTCAGTTATATTTGTTTTCAAGAAGTGATAAAGATAATGCAAGCTGAATAGAAGCATAGCTATGATATTTTCTTCTGGACTTCTTCTAATTTGGGATGTATGGAAAGTCATGGAGATCCTTCTCATTACCTTTTTTAGTTGTTTATTACTTATATTATTGTCTTTACTGGTCATCATGCATATCTGGTTTCACTCTTATGTCTTGCATACTCATAAAATGCATGCCCTCTCTTCCTTTCTTGACATGCCAAGCAGTTTCCCTTGTTGTCCAGAAGCGGACTGTTAGAAAATCTCATTGGAGAGCTTTCTGGCGAGGATGAGACGAAGTGCATTTTGCAGCTACATGGCATACCTGGAGGAGCCAAAACCTTCCTTCTTGCAGCCAAGTTCTGTTATGGTGTTAAAATAGAGCTCACTGCATCAAATGTGGTCAGGCTCAGGTGTGCAGCTGAGTATCTTCAGATGACTGAAGACTATGGAGAGGGGAATCTTATAATGCAGACCGAAAGTTTTCTTAATGAGGTTTTTTGTTACTGGACAGACTCAATTAAAGCTCTTGAAACCTGTGAAGAAGTTCTACCACATGCAGAAGAGCTTCATATTGTTTCAAGATGCATTGATTCATTGGCAATGAAAGCTTGTGCAGATCCAAGTTTGTTTAGTTTGCCCATGTCAGGATGCAGTGCAGCGGAAGACCCAGGTGCGGCTGGAATTTGGAATGGATTATGCACGGCAGCTAAGCCCCATCGGCCTGTATGTGAAGATTGGTGGTATGAAGATGTGTCCATTCTCAGATTTCCTCTGTATAAAAGACTAATTCTGGCTGTAGGAACGAGAGGGATGAGGGCAGAGAGAATTGCTGGATCCGTTGTCTACTATGCAAAGAGGCATCTCCCCTTGTTGGGTAGGCAATCAAGCTTCCCGAATGGGAACTGTGCTGCCCCGGGATCAGCTATTTCTGCCTCATCCGATGTGGGTCAAAGGAATCTTCTTGAAGAAATTGTCGAGTTACTACCCATTGAAAAGTGTGTCACAACAACTAACTTTCTTCTTAGGCTTTTAAGAACATCAATGGTTTTAGATGCCAGCCAATCATGTCGCGAGAATTTAGAGAAAAGGGTGGGCGCTCAGTTGGATCAAGCAGCTCTTGAAGATCTTCTGATACCAAATATGGGGTATTCAGTTGAGACCCTCTATGATATTGACTGTGTTCAACGGATTCTCGATCACTTCATTCTGGCAGATCGTGATTCTCTTGATTCTAATTCTAATTGTATGGTATATGAGAGGCAGTTGATGGGAGGTTCCAATTCGCTGACCCCAATGACAATGGTGGCTAATCTGGTGGATGGTTATTTAGCCGAAGTGGCACCTGATGTTAACCTGAAGTTATTGAAATTTGAGTCGCTAGCTGCTGCTATCCCTGATTATGCCAGACCATTAGATGATGGAATCTACCGTGCGATTGATATATTCCTCAAGGTAACAAAATAAATAAATTCAAAGGTGATGTCACTTATTGTGATTTTCCCTCCAAAATCTTTTGATTCTGGTCATCTTGTTCGATGGCTACAAGTTTCCAGAACATTTAAATATTTTTCAGATAACATGGTTTAAACTGGATAGTTATTGCCTTGTTTCATGTAGGAGTGATTTCTTTTTCCTGTCCCTCATCTCTTATTGGATCTGCTTAATTCATTTTAGACTTATTTATTATAATGAGATTCATTCAGCACAATTAACACTCAATTCGGGTATATTTGTTCTGGAAATGGCTTAAAGGGAGAATAGTTCATTTCATTACCAGGAAAAATAACATTTTTTTTAGTCACTTTATAAATTTATCACTTTGTTTGTGTTCTAGAGAAGCAACAACATAAGATGGTGCTTTGGCATGAAACTTTGACTTTGTTCCTTCTTTAGGAGGCAATTTCTTTGATCAATAAAAATGGAAATGATACTTGTTTTCATTGTGGAATTACTATACTATATTCCAAAAGAAATTGTGATCAGAATTCGTTTCATTTTCAAGCTCACTTAAGATGACCACATTGTATCATACTACATGTTTGTTCGTTTTCTTTGAAGTTACTTCCCATTGCATGCTACATCATTTACCGTATTTCCTAATAAAACTAAATTGGTCTCAACTTCAGGCTCATCCATGGCTAACAGACTCTGAAAGGGAACAACTCTGCAGGCTCATGAACTGCCAGAAGCTCTCCTTGGAAGCCAGCACCCATGCAGCCCAGAATGAGAGGCTGCCACTTCGTGTCATTGTCCAAGTTCTATTCTTCGAACAACTTCGGCTCCGCACCTCTGTTGCTAGTTGGTTCTTCGTTTCTGACAATCTCGAGAACTCTCAAAATCAAAGTGGGAATCTTGGTTTGATCAGAAATGATGCCTCTACCCAAGCAGCAGGCACCACTCAAAACCAGCTTGTAGCAGTTAATGACATGAAGGGACGGGTATCTGAGCTTGAAAAGGAATGCTCTAGCATGAAACATGATATTGAGAAACTCGTGACGACAAAAGGAAGTTGGAATGCCATCTTGAAAAAATTTTCTTTCAGATCAAAGACGAAGTCATCCTACAAGCCGGGCAACGATTCTAAAACGTTGCCAGAATCGAAAGAACCACTTGCAAATGGAAAAGTAAACCATGGCAGTGGTGAATTGGAAGGTTGAGTCTCATATCCTAATTGAAAGATTTTTTTTTTTTTTCATTCACCAATAACATAGTAGCTGCTAGCCAGTCGTTCTCTGTTTTTGAAAGGTTTATAATTACACTTAGAAATAAGATTGCATTACAGTTCCTCTCACCTTTTAGATCTTCCTCGGATATTTGATATATTTTTTTTCAGTTTTCAAACTCTGTTCTCTTATAACATTCTTTGTCCCTTGGTCTGTCATTAACCGCTCTATATTCTAACTAAGTGTAGCAAACTACATGCAATATAACTGCTTCAAAAACATGTACACAATCTACTTACAGCAAAGAGCTAGTGACTGTAGAAGATAAGAATTAAAAAAAAAAAAAAAAACCTCTAGAAACCATAGAATCGACCAATAGAAAACAATAAAAGAACAAAAGTAACTTGTTTGCATCACGTGCCAAAAAAAACCATATTTAGAAAACAAGAAGGAAACGGTTGTGTCATCAGCCATGGCTGCCGCTCCTCTTCAAAGTTGGGTAGGAAATTATTTACAACTTATTTGGAGTTGCGTTTAAATATTTAAAAAAAAAAAGAAGATAAATTTGACAATTTAAAAAATATTTGAATTGATTAAAAAAATTAAAAAAAAATTTTTTCAAAAAAATACTAAATTAGAGTTTTATAAAAAAAAAAAATTCCTACAAATAATTATAAATTTTGATAATATTATTGTAACTAACTTTAAATTAACAAACAATAAATAACTTTTAAAATATATAATTTATTATTTAAACCATAAATTATAAATCTTAAAATTCTAAATTATATTTCTCATCACAATTTCAAATATTCACTTAAAAAAAAAAAAACTATTTGCATCCGGCAGCGAACCTCCCGCGTACACGTTTCTCCACTTGTGCAAATGAAACGGTGCGTTTCATGTACAACAGTTCTCCTTTCCCTTCCCTTCAATCTTCTCCAAGAACTAAACCCAAGGCGTTTTTCACATACGAACGGCTTCTCTCACCGAAGTTCTCTCTCTCTCTCTCTCTCTCTCCCTACGAGATCAAGCTTTATTATCTCCTTCACGAAGCTTACGTTAATCCTCTGACTGAAGATTGTCTCTTTTCTCTTGGCGAGATCGTGGATCGCCTTCTCTACGACCACAAGTGAGTATTTTATGCTGCGAAAAAAAAAAAGATTTTCCCTTTGTAATTGGTATGGGGAAAAAAAATTAACAAAAATACTCACTCTATTGGTGAAAAAAACTAACAAGAAGGTGAAAAAAACTTGTGGTCGCTCAACGGAATTGTTCTGTGTCACTTCGCAAGTTCGCCTTCTTCCATTTTATTTTATGCTGCGACCAATTCCCTTTTTCTCACCAATTCCCCAAGAAGGGTTCAATATTATATGTTTGCTTACCTGGAAACCGGGGAAAGATGATGAAGGAAAAGGGATTTTTTATGCAACTAATGATGCTGTAACATCTTTTTATTTTTTTTAATCTTATTATTTTATATTTTTGGTCGAGGCCTCAAGGTCCTCAACAAAAGCTCACAGGTATTCTTGGGCTATTTTGTGCCTGATCGAGCCATCGGCCCAACACTCAACATTTCACACTGCCTCGACGTCCTCTTCAACTTCCACTGCGAATTTGCCGATCAAAGCAAAGCCCTAGAAAGTCCAGTTCCATTCAGAGGTTGCCTTTTTGGTTGCCCTGGGAGTTTGAAAGGACTTCGAAGCTAGTTCCCTTTGTTTCAAATATCAACGAGGTACGGACACGCTTTTCTTTCTTTCTTCCTTGCTCGCTTTATTGTTTGTTTGGTTTTTGAGAAAATGATATATTTTCTTTCATAAACGTCAAAAAAAAAAAAAAAATGAACTGGGTAAATTGAGACGGTACCATGTCTACTTTAATGCAGGTTTAGTTTGTCTTGTCCTGCATGTGTTCCGAGTACTGGTTTGTCTTAGGAGTTCATGTGAGTCAAAATAAATCACAATGAAAGGATTAATATTGGGTAAAGGATTTGTAGATGAATGTGCAGAGGTTTCTTGAGAAAATAAGGGGGGAAAGGTTTGATTTTTCATTAAGTTATTGGGTTCTAATAGATTATTGGCCTTTAGGATAGCTTCACAACAGAAGAAGTTAACTACTGGGTAACGTCTAAGTGTTCTATGGCATTTACCAGACTTATAATCAGTGGTAGTATACCTTCTTTTCTGTATTGGTAACCCTTCACACACTACCAAACTTATCAGATTACGTGATTTATGCTTCTTCTTTTTTTCTCTTATCTAAAATGTTTTCACTGAATGAATCAATTTGAAGCTCTAAGGTCATAAAGCTGAGCTAATTTGGCTTGTTGATTAACTATCCCAGGAAGTGATCTTAAGCTTAAGAGTAAGCTTGATGTTGCAATGTAGGTGCTCCGAAGGTATGCAGAAATGACAATCAGTGAGAAAGCCCCAAGTATGTTTCAAAAAAGTACTAACATTTCGGCTACCATGGCCAAGATTCAGATTTCAAGCTTGTCATTTAAACGATGGGGTAGAAAACACCCATTTGTCAGATATGGGCTTCCAATGCTCTCACTCACGGTGTTTGGGGCCATCGGTCTTGGTCATCTCTTACAAGGCAGGTTAGTGCTATTGTTCTTCTCAATTTACAATTTCAAGTCTTCTGATCTCCCTGTTAATTCCGTAAAGAGAAAAATATAGCTCTTGAAGTGCCGTTTTATTTTGTCAAACATTCTGAGGAGTAGAGAGAGCATTTGTGATAAAAATTTATTAGGAGTATAAATTTTCTGAACAGTGGCATTGTGGAATTTTTGGTTTAGGTCCTTTGTGGGGCAGAGTCAAAACTATGAATTATAAGCAGGTCTTCTTCGTTTTCAGCCATAGACCTCTTTCTTCTGGTCCACTACCAATTATACCCTTTGGATGCCCGTCCCTGTTACGGCATGTTTTTTCTTATCACTTACTTCTGGAGCAATGCAAATAATCAAAATTAATGTTTTTTTATTCGAGTGAATTTCCTATATTTAATTGAGATGTGAAGAGGGGGGAGCGACATCTTTGGGGTTGTCATCAAGAGCACCACTCAAGAACATGGACAGCCCTCTCTTCCTGTTCTTCTTCATGGATGATATTGGTATACTAAGTTCTTATGTTCCAACAAGACTGAACCGTCCTTCTGAACACAAAAAGTGGACTCTTTAGCAGCTTGAAGCCTTTTCTGTTTTTAAATAATCCAGATTTGGATATAAATAATCTAGTTATCGCTTTGTAGTTGTTAAGCTAGTTCATCTCTGTGGTATGCCACTAAGGCCATGTACAGGAATTAACATACACAAACTGAGTTTCTCTTTTTTTTTTGCCACTTTCTCAATTTTAATTATATTCTGGTTTTACCCATTTCCTACAAAAAATGAGTAAAAGGTCAAGTTGGAATATTCATGTATATTTCTTTTGCTGGCTCTACCATGGGTGTATGTTATTTTCCTTAGTGTATAAATCTCAAATGAAAGAAATGCTTAACAAAATGAAGACAGTTAGTTTGCTATTATTTGTGCTTGCTCTGTAATATTGGACTTGCTGGTAATTTCTAGAAATGGTTTTGTCATCATTGCCGCCGTTGTAATCACCATCATCATTTCTTTGATTTTCCCCCCCTCTTCTCCTTCTCCTGAAGTTTGGTGCGCTTCTAGTTCAGTAAGGATATTGCAAAAGTGAAGGATGATCAAGAATGGGAGATCACTGAGACGAGAAAAGCACTGTCGAGAACAGGACCCATAGAAGCATATAAACCAAGAAAAATCTCATTGGAGGAAGAGCTAAAGGTAGAGGACTTTTGCATGCAGGTATAATTGAATACAATTGAGGGTATTTGCTGCTCACCTGTCTGTTTCTGTGTAGGCTTTGCAAGAGAAGGTGGACATAAACAACTACGAGTACAAGAAAATTCCTAAACCAAATGACGGAAAATGAGGCAAGTTTTGCTCTCTGCCTGCTGGATAATCTCAAGCCTTAGGATTTTCAACTTTTTATTTTGGCTAGCAGAACAATACCTATTTCCTGGATTCACGGGTGATCTCCTTCCCCACCCGTGGCTGTTGTTCGAAAGTGTATACTTTTTATACTTAAATAAATTGCTTTTGCGGCAATAAACGTGAATTGGGTTGTAGGATTCTTGAAGCGATAAAAGTTTTACTCAGTGTGCTCGTTAGTTCCTCTTTACATCTTTTTTCTAAACCAAGAGGGAACCAAAGATGAAGAATGGGAAAAGGAAAGGGGAGAGTGACACATGATGAGAAAATGTAACAATGGAGGTAGTGGCCAGTTAACAAATTTTCATATATGACTGCAATGATGATCGGTCACTTCCATACTTCATCCCAGTTATAAGAGACCCGTCCTAGAATGCAATGCAACTCCATATATGAGGATCGGAACACGTGTAGTTTAGAGATGAATGTCATGTTAAGGTTCAAGCTATCTTCGATTAGGAGTCGAGCAGGCCAGTGTTCTCCTAATTCGGGCTTAAAGCCTCGATAAGCTCGCACGACGTGTAGTTTCGACTCTCCAAGGATTCGAACTTCGAAGGAAAGCATAACTAATCATTAACAGAAACTTTCACGTGATGTCTTAAGCTGCATCTCCTTCCCTACTTCAGAATTCTTTGATACAGTGCAACTCAATCTGATTATAGATAAGAGTGGATCATAAAAAGCCAAAATAGCTGTTACGAACTCAGATGGTGTCCCTGAATTATACAAGAGACTGACACTTCATCATCCCTCCCAGGAGCATCAGTTTTGTCTCTTCATTTGCATCTGTTTTTCAAAGTTCACTTGTTAATTAAGTATTTGTACTTCACGCACAAAATCAACCACCTGCGAATGCGATCACACCGGTCGGCTGCCTCTTTTTTTTTGGGGGGGGGGGGGGTGGATTTGGTTCTTGAAATGGAGAACACTAAACTCAAGAAAGTCACCAAATTAACAGAGCTTCGTGGAAATAATCGAATGCAGGTAACTTATACATCAAGCAAAAGAATTCATCATCATATACCTAAGTCTCTCAGAGAGGAGCATTCCTCGTTATGTACCACCCCCAACATAACACGAAAAATGAAGAACTTCATGTTTAAACCCTACCTTTTTTAACTCCCCATTTTTTTTTGTCTTGACAAGTAACTCCCAAATATATTTTTTACCCTTACCATTCCCTCCAAGCTTGATACTTTATTCATTTATGCATGAGATAGGAACAAAATCACAGCCAAAAAAACCTCCTCTCTCAAATTTATCACCCTCCCCAGCGCAAAAATTAAAAATACAACAAAATGAGGGATGCAACAAAAAAAACCTATTTGAAGATGACCTCCACAATGATCCTGCAAAATTTACCTTGGCTTTAGCCTCTGGGCTGACGGACTACCTAGTAACATAGCCTGAGATCGAGTAAGCATCTCAACCATTGATGGAGTTTGGTAAGCTTGAACAAGGCTTGAACCATCAGTGGAGTCACCTCTTGCTGTTGCTCTTTGCCACGAGTGTGAACTTAGTCCAGAAAGAATATATGCTCTCCCAGATGCCTCGTACACATGCCTACTTGCCATCCTCTCTTGCATTTCTTTGAGCTCGGCATTCAGTGCAATGCACAGCCGATCATGGGATTTGGCTGAGACAGTCTCTGACAACACTCTTCGGCAATTTTCGAGAATTGAAACTGCAGCAGCTAAGTCTCCCTGCTCGGCTGCAACACGTGCCTGTGCCATTGCCTCGGCTGCTTGGAGCCTGTTGTGTTGGCGGTCTACTTCTATTGCTACCGCCGCTTGTGTAGCTATTTCGGGCCTCTCAATCCTAACTTCATCACTCTCCAATGTCATCATTTCTTTAGTTAAAGGATCCTTGAAAATACACCTCACCTTTATCAGTGATGTTTCACTGCTGGAAGGTTCTGTGGGGACATTGAGGGAAACTAGAAAATCCCTCTCTTCATCTGCATACAAATCTCCAACATCAATAAATCCAGCGCGCCCATCAACCATCACACGGCTGGGGTAATTTCCTGCTTTCAGTGAGACAAGGTGGGTTTTTGAATGCACACAATCAACTCCCACTTGCAGCTTCTGCACCACAACACTCAACAGCCCCCCAATGCATTGAGCAAATGCATCCTGAATCACAGCTTCAGTCTCAATGAAAGAAAAGGTCCCTCCCGAAATCTCTGAAATTGAGTGCATCGATGAAGCATCATGATCCACACCAAATCCAAAGGCATGCACTGGAATCACAGATCCTGTATTATGACCACCATGAATAGATGAAGGGAGGAGCAACTGGTAATTTGGTTGAAGTTGGCTACTGCCAGAGCCACTGGCAGTATAAGTGTCCTGCCCATCAGACAACAGTATTATACTTGCCACAGGATTCTTGTCCCTTCGGTCTTCCAGTATCTTGGCACCCTTTCTCAGGCCTTCAACAACGTGGGTCCCACCATTAGCAACCAAAGAGTTAACAGCTTGCAGTGCCTGTTGCCGCCCTGAGTCTGACATCCGACGGAGGGGAAAGAGACGACGTGCTGTGGAGGAGAAGGCAATAACTGAAAGCCTGTCATTGGAGCCAAGGTTCTGTATTACGAACCCCATTGCTCGTTTAAGCAATGCAAGCTTGGTCCCTGCCATGCTACCACTGACATCAAGCACTGTGACTAGATCAACTGGAGCACGAGCAGTCTGAGACAATTGTGGCAAGCTAGCATGGTTTTGGCTCGTATTTCCCCCTGTAATTGCAGCAGGGGCTTTTAGATGGACCAAAACAGTGAAGTTATTGGAAGATTTGAACTGAGGAACAGCCGAGACTTCTGGGTATGTTTTGATCTCTATTGTTTTAACAGAATTGTGATATGCAACATTCTTATCGCTGCAGCTTCTTTTAGAAAATACAGGCTGGTGATGTAAGGATTCATCATCATTAAATACAGCCGGCTCAGTAGATTGATAAAGTGGAAATGACATGCCGCCGATTGATATCTCGAGTGGGAGGTAGTCGGCGGACCATGTTCATCAAAGCATCATTTTGGGGCCAACCAACTGGACCAATGGATGCCCTCCCAGGAGAAGGATCTAAACTAGGACCTTGCACAGGGATTTCTTTCCATTTTGCTCTGCAAACTGGACAGCTTTGGTTGCCATGCTTGACATTTGAAACGATGCAGTGGAAATGAAATGAATGTGAGCATTCTGCAGTGAAAATAGCATGACCACCTCCTTGTTTCAATTTGGTTAAGCATATTGAGCAAGTCTGCTGAGAATGAAAAAGAACACAAGCAAGATGAGCAACCTGACCACAGTTTTTGTCAAATTAGAGAGTTAAGATGTTGCACCATGAAGTTTAAAGAAATGAAGGAATGAACACAGCTTTTTCTGAAAAGTCCAACAACTCATGTGACCAATTGCATTTGTCCAAAAAAAAAAAAAGATCTTGTGATCTTTCTGTACAGGGCAAATGAATATATTCCGTTTCATTGTCCCAAGGGCTTAATTGTAGAAGTTTTTTTAAAAAATAAAATAAAATTATTGGGCCTTTTTTTTCAATAGTTGAGGTAGTTTACATTACAAGTTTATTTAAGTTTAAGAACCTGTAACTGTTCCAGGCAACCACTTCCAAAAACATCTAGGAAGAGTATGATGCCCACTTTAAGCAAGTTCAAATTCATTTAATATTGTTAATTAGATGTATCTGTGGGTAGATTCTCCTATGAAGCAGAATTATCTAACAAGAAAAAATAACGAAAGGAAGTCAAACATTAGATATCCAACATATAGAGGAAACAGAAAGGCTAAAATCAAAG
The DNA here is from genome assembly GCA_036559045.1 of Platycarya longipes. Classification (NCBI taxonomy): domain Eukaryota; kingdom Viridiplantae; phylum Streptophyta; class Magnoliopsida; order Fagales; family Juglandaceae; genus Platycarya; species Platycarya longipes. The sequence goes on along the minus strand of CM071790.1, from coordinate 10,314,974 downwards.
GATGTAAATCATTGACTGCTCGCTCAGATCTGTTTTTCTTTCCTTTATTGAAGTTCCCAGGTAGAAAGCTTGCAAATTAAAGAGTCAAACATAGAAGGCCAACAACATGAATGGTCTGAAAAAGGACTTGTGGGATAACCCCACAAGTCTAAGAAAGGAGGGGAATGCTAAACGACATTAAATCTTTCTTACACACCTCAACAACTGCAAGAATATGAATATATAAAACAAAAATACATAGCAATTATTGAATTATGCACATCCTCATTAGAAAAAAACTGCGATCAGATAAGTAGAGCCACACAGGAACTCAATTTCAACTTAGATTGAGGAAATTGTAGCAAACAAGAAATAATTGTGGTAGCATAACTTCAAATCACGTATCAAACAAGAAACCAAAAGACATGAAGAAATTTCCAAGATCTTTCACTTGTCAAGAAAGCGACAAGAAACTAAATTGATTCTTGTCCCATGATTTCCATTTTCAGTACCCGAAAAAAGTCGATTTTCCATTATTTTGTTGACCTCCGGACCCCGGTAAAGAAAGCAACCGAGTCCTACCACTAGACTGAGTTCGATAAAAATCTTAACTGCCAACACAACCGAGAACATTATATCAAGGAATTTATGTATCTTCTGCCGCCATTTCCTTAGCAAACAACGAAAGCAAACATTCAAAGATTATAAAAAAGAAAAAAACCAGTAGAACTCGACAAGGGAAAAAAAAAAACCCTGCACATAAACACTACACCATGCAGATGCTATAGTTAAACAACTTGATACCTTGGACGATTTGCTGCCACTTTTTGGCAACCTTAAACCGTGAGAAGACGGTGTGGGCGTGCTTGGCTGCGAAGAAACTGTGCTCCATTTATCCGGAGAGAGCAGAGCAGCATCGGACAGCCTCTCAGGCGCCTCTAGAGAAGGAGGCGAATCCTCTAAAGTTCTTGGGTCAACTACACAAAGATTGAGACCTAGTGAGACCTTCGCTTTTCTCCATTTGCCTCCCATTTTTCGCTTTCAGATTTCAAACAAGCAAAACCCAAAACAAAAAACCAAGAATCCACAATCTTTAGCCCGAGAGAGTGAAAACAAAAGGCAAAACAAGATCTGAAAGAAGTGCTTATGTGCAGCGAAGTTGCCTTTTTTTCTTCTCTTTCTTTTAGCTTAGAGTTCAGAGTGAAAGACCGAGAGAGGAGGGAATGGGGGCTTTAGGAAAAGTGCAAATGGAGCCGAAAACCAAGATAGAGAGTGGGAGGTTCAATGTGGGTTTATAGTTGCAGAGAAATATTAAAAAGACTTGGCTTTGAGGTTCAATATGGGTTTTAGGCTGAAAAGATGTCAAAGGGAGGGACTGGGTCGTTGAAGAATGGGGAGTTTGAAAATGTATTATTCTTCTTGGGGTTCTCGGCCGCCATTGTAAGGCACAGAGAGAGAGAGAGAGAGAGAGAGAGAGAGGTTGTTGAGGATATTGACCTGCTCTGGATCGTTGAGAATCTTGAGGTTTTTTATTAGTGGTAAAAGGACAAAAATAAAAAGCACATTTTGGTTGAAGAATTGGGAAAGCAAATTGCTTTAGACCCTTGACAGCTTCCATTTCCGGTATTACCCCTCATTTCTATCAATTTATCGTTTGTTGTCATGGATGATTGATCTCTTGTCGTCTGCTGTCTTCTTTGTTCCTTTTTATTCCTTTTTGTTATTTCTTCTACTTAATGTGTTTTTCTTTGGTAAAGATCTATCGGTGCTTTGATGAATTAATACTAACAAAGTGAAATGGCCTGTGATTTCATTATTTAAGAACATTTCCAAATTGAATTGCTTCAAAATATTTCACATTTTAGTTTCAATAAAATATCCAAATGTCTCCGTCATATTTGAGTCTATATGTTTTAAAAAGATTAATCAATAATATAATTCAAATCTGACGCCGGACAGAATAGCGATTATTCTGCAGGCTAGTTTGAACAGATGAATTCACAGGGAAGAACACGAGAAATTCGCCCAAAATACAGAGAATACGTCTCTGAGAAAAACTGAATATTATCAAAATGAAAGAATCTCGAAAATCAGTCCACAAGCCGGACTAAATAGCTAAAATTCGTCTGTAACCGAATTTTACCAAAAATGGCAAAATCCCGAAAATAACGTAAAATTTAAATTCAAATTAAAATAAGCAATCTGCGAAAATTCCGGAACAAATCGGATTTAAATTGACTTCCTAACAAACATACGAAATATTACCATAAATAGTAAAAAATAACTAAAAATGACGATTTGGAAGGGAAAACGGCAGAATTTGAGGTCGAAAAAAAGGCACATGGAGCCATGCTCGATGTGGACAGCGTGCGCGTCGAAAAGAGCTTTCCGAATTGGGGTCTTATGCGCGATTCTGACACCCGTAGCCAAAGTTATGGCCAAAAGACTGAAACGCACCTAAAACTCCCCCAATTAGAAAGAGATCACGATCACTTCCGGCCCTTACGTTGATCTGCCAATTCATGGTACCTTAGTGCCATCAACGTGCAATCAGACAGCTCAGCATCATCTATCTCGGATCCCCCTGCATCAGTCGCCCCGGGTTGGAAAGAACTCGTCCTCGAGTTCAGAGTAGTGTCATCAGAATCCACAAAACAAGGGCTTAGGTGCTTCACATTAAAGACATCAGAAGTCTTTAAATGACTAGGAATGCGCAACCTGTAAGCATTATCATTGATCTTCTGCAAGACCTCACATGGTCCAATCTTCCGGTCCTTAAGCTTACTATACTCGCCAACAGGAAAACGATCACGAGTTAATACAGCCCAAACAAAATCACCAACATCAAAAAGTACCTGGCGACGATGACTGTCAACCCGAGTCTTGTACTTGGTATTGCTCTCATGAATAGCTTGTTTCACCTGCTCATGGATGCCCCGAAGATGCTCTGCCATCTCATCTGCTTTAGTACTGAAACGTCCTATACGTGGAATAGGGGCTAAGTCCAGTACCCCGGATGGGTTTTGACCATAGACAATCTCAAATGGGCTTAAGCCTGTGGTTCTATTTTTCGATTTGTTATAGGCAAATTCCGCTTGAGGTAAAGCCAAATCCCACTGTTTCGGCTTAGTTCCTGCCAAACACCTCAAAAGGTTGCCCAAACTCCGGTTCACCACCTCGGTCTGACCATCTGTCTGAGGGTGGTAGGCGCTGCTAAAATTCAACTGTGTCCCCAATTTCCCCCATAGGCTTTTCCAAAAATGACTGATAAACTTGGAATCACGATCGGAAGTGATAGTCCGAGGAACACCATGTAAGCGCACTATCTCCTTGAAGTAAAGATGGGCAATTCGAGTAGCATCCATAGTCTTCCTGCAAGCTACAAAATGGGCCATCTTGGAAAATCTGTCAACCACAACAAGGATAGAATCTGAGGCCCGTTGGGTGCGGGGTAAGCCCAACACAAAATCCATGCTGACATCTAACCAAGGCGCTTCAGGAACAGGTAAGGGAGTGTACAGGCCCGCATTGGTGAGAACTCCCTTAGACCGCTGGCACACATAACAACGGTTCACATAATGAGCTACATCACTGGTCAGCTTAGGCCAATAAAAGTCAGAAGAGATAAGGGCCAGTGTCTTGTCTCGGCCAAAGTGTCCCTCATTATGAAGTTCACTTATAATTTGCTGTCTCAATGAACAATCTGGAATGCACAACTGTAATCCACGAAACAGATAACCGTTATGCAAAATAAAATCATGACGGCGACCATCAGTTACCTCCTGAAATATCCTTCCGAAGGAAGGATCAGCTGCATACAAATCTGGGAAAGCCTCAAAGCCTGCAACTTTGGTACTCATGGTAGTGAGAAGTAAAGTACGACGGCTTAGAGCATCTGCGACGCGGTTGAGGCTCCCGGCTTGGTGCCTCAACGTAAATGTAAACTCCTGCAAATACGCCACCCACTTGGCATGTCGTCTACTCAGCTTGTGTTGGCCATTGATATACTTCAGGGCCTCATGATCAGTGAACAGGATGAAACTCCCTCTGTATTAAGTAGTGACGCCAATGCTTCAGAGACTGAACTATGGCATAAAACTCAAGGTCATAGGTGGAATAATTTTTCTTTGAGCCCGATAGCTTTTCACTGAAAAAAGCAACTGGACGTCCTGACTGACTCAGAACACCACCAATGCCAACACCAGATGCATCACAATTTACCTCGAACACTTTGTCAAAATCAGGAAGTGCCAAAACTGGCGCCTCGGTCATCTTCTGCTTGACCAGCTGAAAACTAGTCTCTGCCTCCTCAGACCACTTGAAATCACGTCCTTTGAGGCACTCTGTGATAGGAGCAATCAGAGTGCTGAAATTTCTGATGAACCGTCTGTAGAACGATGCCAATCCATGGAAACTTCTGACCTCGTGCAAGGTCCTTGGTTTAGGCCACTCCAAGATTGTGTCTATCTTTGATTGATCTGCATGAACACCATCAGTAGACACCACAAAACCAAGAAAAGTTACAGAAGTAGTGAAAAAAGAACACTTCTTCTGATTGACAAATAGGCACTCTGTTTTCAACATCTCAAAAACAGCACGGAGGTGGTCAAAGTGTGAGGCCCATGTCGGACTATAAATGAGAATATCGTCGAAGTAAACCACAACGAATCTCCCCATAAAAGGCCGCAATATCTGATGCATAAATCTCATAAATGTGCTGGGGGCATTGGACAGCCCAAAAGGCATGACCATCCACTCATACAACCCGTGTTGCGTCTTAAACGCCGTCTTCCACTCATCTCCAGGCCTTATTCTGATCTGGTGGTATCCGCTTTTAAGGTCAATTTTTGAGAAGACCTTAGAACCGGATAGCTGATCCAACATATCATCCAGGCGGGGAATTGGAAACCTGTACTTCACAGTAATTTTGTTGATTGCTCGACTATCAACACACATACGCCAGGAACCATCTTTCTTTGGCACGAGCAGGGCAGGGACTGCACATGGGCTCATACTCTCACGAATATAACCCCTCTCCAATAACTCCACCACCTGTCGCTGCAACTCTTCAGCCTCCTTGGGACTAAGGCGGTACGCTGGTCGGTTAGGCAAGCTCGACCCTGGAACGAGGTCAATTTGATGCTGAATATCTCTCATAGGCGGTAGCCCAGGAGGGAGATCCTCTGGCATCAGGTCAGCGAACTCTGCCAACAATTGCTGCACCTCTACTGGAAAATCAGAGTCTACGGCTACTGCATTGTTCTCACAAGGTAGTAGAGCATAGACCACGTCCCCATGCTCAATCTCATCTAAAAACCTGGACATAGAAAGCAGGTTAGTATTATTGGCTACCGGGGTAGGAGTGGGTCCTTCCCGCCGGGGTGCCAACACAATTTTTTTTCCCTTGATGTTAAGGGAATAAGTATTTTTCCGTCCATCATGAATGACACTGCGATCATACTGCCAAGGTCGACCCAACAATATATGACACGCATCCATAGATACAACATCACACCAGGCATTATCAAAATATTTTCTGCCAATTGAAAACGACACAAGGCATCGCCTATCTACTGTTACCTCACTGCCTTTATTCAGCCATGACAACTTGTATGGCTTAGGATGACAGTCTGTTTTCAACTGCAACTTCTGGACAGCTTCCTCGGATACTACATTCTCGCAACTGCCGCTGTCAATGATCATTTTGCAGACTTTATCTGCAACTGTGCAGGTTGTGTGGAAAATATTGGTTCTCAACCAATCGTCCCCTGAATCGCCCTTGGGAGTCAGTAGACTCTTACGAACGACCAGAGTCTCATGGCCATCTCCATGCAGCACGTCGTCAACTTCATCATCGTCATACACGGGCTCGCCAATCTCCTCAGGCTCGTCTACTACGTCCTCCTCAATCAACAAATTTTTGCCCTTTTGATTAGCAGGCTTCCTGCAATCAGTCGCTTTATGCCCTTGTTCCCCACAACGAAAACATCTAGTAGTAGGGTTAGAATTACTCTGTGATGGTTGCTGGACAGGACGGGAATCCTGAGGGCGAACTGGTCGACTGTTTTGATCGTTCCTGATCACTGGCCTCCTGTTTTGCTGTTTTTCTACAGCAAGTGCGCGCTGGTATGCCTCTGAAACAGTCCACAATGAGTGAAGGTTGAGGACGTCTTGCAAGGGTTGGCGCAAACCCCCCAAATATCGCGCCACCAACTGCTCCTCCGTCTCAAATAAATCGTTCCGTGCGACCAACTGGTAAAATTCTTCTGTGTAATCATTGACTGATCTCGCGCCCTGCCTCAACGCATGAAGTCGCTGAAACAAGGTTTGAGTGTAGCCGAAGGGAAGGAAGTGACCCTTCATCTTCTTCTTCATCTTCTCCCAGTCAATGATCTTGGCCTTGCCCTGCCTGTCGCGTGAGCGCCGCAACTGCTCCCACCACGCAGATGCTCTGCCTTTGAGTTTGATAGCGACCAGTTTCACTTTCACACGATCAGGGACTTCCTTGTAATCAAATATACGCTCCACTTCATTCATCCAATCAATGAATCCCTCGGCCTGTAACGTACCAGAAAACTCGGGCAGATCGACCCGAAAACCGAGGTCTACATGACGCTCCTCCCGACCACGGTGCTCCCGGAATAGAGCACGATTGTGATATGGGTTTTCGAAAGTAGACTCAGAATCATGATCGGAGGTCTCATGATCCTCAAGATCGCGCGCCGCCAAGCGCTGGGTTAACTCTGCGACTTGCCTCCGCAAATCCTCAATCATCGCATCCTGAACGCTACGATCACGGTACTGGGCTTCCTCCTTCGGACCCTGCCCACGACGACCGCGACCACGACCACCAGCCATTGAAACTGATGAAATTTCACCCCAGGAAGATGTTGAAGCTCTGATACCAACTGACGCCGGACAGAATAGCGATTATTCTGCAGGCTAGTTTGAACAGATGAATTCACAGGGAAGAACACGAGAAATTCGCCCAAAATACAGAGAATACGTCTCTGAGAAAAACTGAATATTATCAAAATGAAAGAATCTCGAAAATCAGTCCACAAGCCGGACTAAATAGCTAAAATTCGTCTGTAACCGAATTTTACCAAAAATGGCAAAATCCCGAAAATAACGTAAAATTTAAATTCAAATTAAAATAAGCAATCTGCGAAAATTCCGGAACAAATCGGATTTAAATTGACTTCCTAACAAACATACGAAATATTACCATAAATAGTAAAAAATAACTAAAAATGACGATTTGGAAGGGAAAACGGCAGAATTTGAGGTCGAAAAAAAGGCACATGGAGCCATGCTCGATGTGGACAGCGTGCGCGTCGAAAAGAGCTTTCCGAATTGGGGTCTTATGCGCGATTCTGACACCCGTAGCCAAAGTTATGGCCAAAAGACTGAAACGCACCTAAAACTCCCCCAATTAGAAAGAGATCACGATCACTTCCGGCCCTTACGTTGATCTGCCAATTCATGGTACCTTAGTGCCATCAACGTGCAATCAGACAGCTCAGCATCATCTATCTCGGATCCCCCTGCATCAAAATCTTATAAAAATTCTTATAAAAATTAAAAAAATTCTTATTCACAAGTTATATATGTGTGAAATTGATCCATACATCACCTATACTTATTATCTAATAGTCAACAAAGATAGCAGCATGATTTTTTTGTATTTACTTCTTGCAAAATAAGAAAAAAACACAAAGCAAATATTTTCTTCATTCTTCTCAAGTTTAACTGTCTAGCTTTTATTTTGAATGTTCATCATCTTAATTTGTATATTACAACCATTTTTGAATAGGAATTATCATTGATTCAAGTGAAAGAAAAAGGTTCGAACGGTTTGTGCTCAAGATTTGTTGTCTAAATTAGACTAAGTTCGATTACAGTCCCTCTCTCATCATAATGTTCAACCTCCTCTTGGGCATGCATTCAATACGTCAAGAAGAAGATCGTTTAGTATTAACATATAACCTATTTGCTTTTTTTAAGTTTTTTTTTTTTTAATTTTAAAATAAAAATAATATTATATTTTTATTTAAAATTATGTCAACTCATACGTGTCCTTAATCTAATGTATGGCCTGACACTGCTACACACACCCATCATGACGAATCATTGATCATTGTTGGAGGGAGGTCTGCTACTCGGCTGCCTACACCGCACACGAACAATGGACCCCACATAATTTTTAAATTAAATTAATTTATTTTATTCAACTTCATTTTCTTCCACTTTGTGTTATTCCAAAACTCAAACCCTTTTAAGAAAAGATGACCCTCTGTGTTGATGTAAAAATTAAAACAGAAAGCATAAAATCAATTGCAAAGATAATGAAATTAAGAATCCAAAACTTGGATCTTGATTTCATGCTGCCACAGAGAAGACCCAAGCCCATTCTTTCCTTTCCCTTTCATCAGCTTTATGAATTTTTCTAATTTATCAGGTAATACAAGTGTGTACGGCGTAGAAAATTAAGTTGTGTTGCGGAATAGATTTATATTAATGAGTCAATTGGTGGAATTTTCCTTATATTAATGATTCCAACTATTCTTCTCCGACACGTGGGAGATGATTATGATCAGTATGCCACATGTGCTCACAGCGGTCGTGTCGTGGTTCCCTGCATGGACATGGATGCACGTCGACCCTGTCGGTACATCAATTCTGATTTTTCTTTTTCTTTTTATTTTTATTTTTTGGACAAACAAGAAATATATATATATATATATATATAACAAAAAAAATTATACTCTTTTGTGTATATAAATAATATTTTCCCTTCCATTAATTTTTTTTTTCTCTTTTGTATTGTACATAAACATTTTCTGACTCTAAAGTCTGTTTATGAGTCTATGACAATTTCCCCCCACAAATGGGTCATATATAAGTTTATATTTACAGATTTATTTATTTATTTTTTCCTTCGTTTTTTCCTCTTTAAAAAGAATATGGGAATTTAGATCCTCATTATATATATATATATATGACAGCGCAGGCTCCGGCCCTTGGAGTTCGTTGACTTGTGTGAGGCCATGCATTGGACAGAAATGTTGAAACTTTCCAAGCACCAAAAAAAAAAACAAATGCTGCACTTTCCTCTTCAACTTATAATAATTCCTTACCACAATTGGTTAGATTTTCTAGAAGTTTCTAGTGCAACTACTTGACATAATTCATTCCCGCTTTCAATTTTTTTCAGCTACTTATATTTTATGTTTGTGGGCTAGCTTTTAATTTCAATAAACTTAGGTGGTTGTGATCGATCATTTCCCCCTCACCTTATTAAATTTACTATTATTATTATTATTATTATTATTATTATTAGTATTCTAGTCATGATAATTTTACGTCATATTTCACAGAAAAATGATATTCCTAAGAGTGGGTCCCCAAAAAAAGCCACCTATTGTATTTTTTTTTTTACTTAATAGTTAAAAAGTGTTTAAAAAAATGTTTGAAAAGAAAAAAATCGCATGTAGCGTTTCTCTGGACCCATTCTCAATAGGTGTTGCAATGTCCTATTTCATAACACATGTTGTAAAACATGATATTTTTGTAAAATGATGTTTCTAAGGTATTTTATAAAAGCACTCTTCATATTAAAATATTGTTGTGAAAAGTAATTATGCATCATTTTTCTATTTTTTATTAGCGTTACAGAACATAGCTATTGGAAATTTTGAAGTGATGACCAATTAAAGACAGATCTCTTCAAGTTGGAAGAGTTTGTTTTCAGAATGTTTTAGCTGCATGCAGATAGATTTCACAAAAATAAAGTTACAATCAACGTGATTAATTTAATATATTACGTTAGATTGTAAAATTATTTTATTGTAAAGTAATTCTACATATCATATATATAAGAAAAACTCTTTGAGACAGTCCGACTAACAATATCATTATAACAGCCCTCCATTCACTATATGTCACATTAGAAATTTCACAATTCAAAAAATAGGCCCCACCACATAGGATCGTTTGAAAGCAGTCACTACTTTCGTCCAAGACTAGTTTGAAGCCCATCCTCTCCTCTTTCTCACGACGCAAAAATGGGGCTCTCAAGCACTATCGAGGATGTCATTTTCATGTCGCCGAACCAATTGAACTTATCCCTCACCATCATCAATGACTCATCCCCTAGATCCATGAACTTCTCCTCCGGCTCGGGCTTGGCATTTGCGACGATTTCGGGCTTTATGGATTTGTTCGTCGAGTGGTGGTGTCTAGAAGCCGTCCATGGATGGTTGTGTTCGTAGGAGTGGCAGGCAAAACTAATCCAACACTCAGATTTACTCCGATATCACCTCCGATGATCTACCCTTCAACACCTACATAAGTCTAGATTTTTTTGTTTAGAATACACGCCATTTCATCTTCATCTTGTGATTTCAACATCTACATCTCCAATCGATGATCAAGGCTGCAAGTACAAGACAAAACTTAAGCTTCTTTTGTTTCTTTCTTATAATGTAATTTGATTCAAAACCTTGTTGTCCTTCATTTTATATTTCACTCCACCATTTACCGATATTTAATATTGAATGGGGGAGAATTTAGATCTCTCCATTTCAAATGTTTGGAAGAAAATGCATATATATAATAATCTCTCTTCCAATCATCAATCTTTAAGCTGCTCAAAGACGAGAGAGCACTATCAACCCATGCATGCATCCCATATATGTATGTATATGTATAGAAACTACACGAGATAAATAGGTAATTAGAGACTTGCATGGTATGATCGCAAAGATCAACTCTAAGTGGAGCTCCTATTCCCGCTTTACTCCGGCCTTCAAAAGACAACCTTTTAAAAAGAAAAAATGCGCCATCTTTTATAAGGCAAAAGTTATTCCACTCCCCCACAAAAAACATCAATAAGGAACCAATTAAAGACACTAACTCCTTTTCGTTTCGCACCTCCTTTTGAGAGTACGTACGCACATGATCACACAAATTGAGAGAGAGAGAGAGAGAGATTAGGGTTTCTAACATCCATTAACAAAGAATTCTCATAAAAACCTTCATGGAGAAGGGAAATTATTGGTATTCCCTCTAGTACTACCTCTAAATTTGCCAGACTTTCTGGGGCGCAAGTCAACGAAAAAGTTGGCCTTTTTTTTAAACCAAGGAATTACGTACCTATATATCCTGTTATGGTGCCCCCCAATTGCATGGGTATGGTGATGTTTTGCACTTAGAACTCACTGTACATATCTTTACATGAGACCACTACTTGAGTTAATTATATCTCTCTCCTTTTCAACATTCACAACAAAAAAAATCAGTTTTCATGTGATCAATTAATAATGAAAGAAAGTTATTTACAACTAATTTTAATTATAAATAGTCATTTTATTAAAATTAATTGACTGCAAATAAGTAATTTTTTTATAATCATTACAAGAAAATTGGCCTTTTACAATACTAAATTTGTTGCAAAAAGTAAGAAAAATATCGCAAAAAGTTATATCCAGTGAAAACAATCATTTTGGTTACATTAAATTGATTATTTTTGGTCATTTTTCTTGTAGTGAGTGATATTAGACCATTAAGCTAACTAAATTAATACTAATCTTTGAGGGGTAGCTCATTCAAAGAGGACGTTGGAAACGGATGTTACATGTTTCATATATATATATATATATATAGTGTTTAAAAGAATCAAATTTGCTTTGACGTTTACTTTCGTGATCGAGGTCCACGTTGCATGCTCTAAAACTCATCACGTATATAAATATGCCTTTCTCTTTTTAAATTACACACCATCTTAGAGCATTGGATTTGGTAATTTAGGCAAAGTTTTCATGAATAATATATATGCCACTTTTTAGCTTTTGAGTATATATCCACTCAAAATACAAACACCACACTGGATTAACTATTTTACTTTTTATAATTATAAAATATTATTATTTATTTTTTAAAACTTTTTAATGCTTATTTATTTATTAAAAACTTTTATTTTTTATTTTCATGATTTTCCATAAGCTATACGTCAAAATGGGTTACGGATGGATGCAAAGTGATGAAAATGGGGGAGGAGTAGTATTAACATGCATTATGATTTTATTTATGAATTGTAAATTATATATTATTAGTTCCTGCAAAGGTATTAATCTAAAGTAGTACTCATGATGCATAATCCAGCAAAGCAAAAACTAGCGGCCAGCCAGTAGCTTTTCCGTAATGATGTCACATGCATATGGTCATCAGAGTCAAACCTAATCCATGCCTTTTGTGGGGTCCTCCGCTACGTGATATGTCGAACATCGTCATGTTCCAATATGCATGCTCAGGATTTTGTAAAGTTAATTGGGATGCGACAAAGACAGATTGCATTATAAGATTGATATTGGCATAAGAGAGGAAGAAAATTACTATTTAATAATTATGAAAGAGAATAAAATTTTATGTACAGTTATTTTTATATATTCTTTTATATATTTTATTAATGTAATGGGTTATACATTCTAATAATAATTGTATTAGCCAATCACATCAGTAAATTACGTTAGGAATAAGCAAAAGTAATTATATGGAGACTGTAGTAAAACTCTTTTGCACTTGAGTGGAAATGAAAAATGTAATCTTAAAGAGTGATTCGAAGAAAATAGTAGAGGGGGGATTCAAAAACATGCACCAGACGAAAGCTACTTTAAAATGATCATCTCATATATAAGCACATTTATAGAGAATGCAATGCAATATCTCATACACTAGGTAAAAATGCTCTGATTAGATCAGAGTGTGTATAGTAGATTTGGAGGAAACTTCCCACTGTCTGCAAACTTTTACTAAGTTGAGGGCAATGAAATGAGTTTGTTTAAAGAAAAAAAAAAAAAAAAACTCAGTTAAAGATGTTGTCAACCTCTTCAGTGAATTAGATGCTGTCGACCTCTGCTTTGATTTGGTTTAAGGGTCTACTTTAAAAGAAATTAGAATAAAGGAGAAATTTAGAATGGTTTTTGCTTGAAATAATGGGTGTAAATTGTAAATATACAAAATAATAATAATAATGGGTGTAAATAAGTCGACACATAAAAAGCATTAACATTGGTCTCATTAAAATAAATCATTTAAATTTGATAAAAAGTATAAATTTACATACAGATCAAAAAACTTTTTTCATATTTGATAAAAAATGAGGACAATAGAACAAAAGTACTTTTTGTTTGACTTTTTAGTAATTCATCAAAACTCATCAAATTTGATAAGTTACTATTTAAAAAATAAGTAAAAAGTAATTTTATGTTATTCTCTCCACTTTCTTTTCCTCATATTTGATCAAATATGATGAAAATTTTTTGATATATGTGTAAATTTATACTTTTTATCAAATTTTAATGATTTATTTTGATAAGATTAATGTTAGTACTTTAATATATTGGATAAAGTCTAGTGTCCTGGTCTGCTGGGCAGGGCGAGATATGGACCATTAGACCTCGTTAAACTTATTATTTGTGCGTGCGTTGGGTCAGATATGGACCATTGGACCTCATACTTAATGGGCCATATTTTGCATTCAATTCTTATTTCTAGAGCAATTACAGTTTACTAAATCCCAATCCTGCCCCTCCTATTATTTAAGTGATTGCGAGGGTTTTTATTAATATATAAGTTAAGTGAAAATTTATTCGTCCATATATACTTTGCGTAGGTGAGAATGCATCTTGTGCCCTAACCTATTGCATGCTGGACCACGGTACCTGCACATGCAGATGCTGTTTATCCTTCTAAGATTTATACTTCACAATTATTTTTGCGTAAGTACGTACCTAGCTAGGTGCCTAATTTTGTTGGTTTCGTTTGTGGCTTGTATGAAAGATAGAGAATCGCTGTAAATTAATATTTTGTTAAGTTTTTATGAATTATTTAAATAGTAAACTGCATTTTCCCTCTTGAAAAATATAATAATGTCCTCTTATTAATATAATTTTGCAAGATAATTATTTATTTAATTAAGTACTTGCGCGGTAAAAGATTTAGACCTCGTTTAGTTACACAAGCGATCAGATAATATGCGAAATTTATAATGAGATAATTTGTAAAAATATTTGAGTTAAATTTTTTTTTTATAGATTTTTGAGAAATGAGAGAGAATATTTTAAATAAATGAAATTATCAAGTTAAAAAATAGTTAGAATATATTCTTTTGATAAAACTTTTATTTTGAGATTTGAAATAGTTGAATTATTTTTTATATTTTGTTTTAAAGCTTGAGGAATTTTTAATAATTAATAATGATTAGATAAAAATAAATAAAATTTTGAAAAGTTAAAATTAAAAAAATATCTATATTTTAATAATATTTAAATATTGAGATGAGATGAAATTTAGTTCACACTATATTTCATTAAAATTAATTTCCTATTTTTAAGACGAAAAATGATTTACTTCAAATTATTCTTATTTATAACACAGTTTTTGCATTTAAAATATTCACAACAAAATATAAATTATAACCCTAGCCCAACTAGTCATTGGATTGGGCTTAGGTGGACAACTAGAACCTACAATTCCAAAAACTAACTTCGATCAAACATGTACTTAAATTAAATAATTATATTTTAACACGTTAACATCACACATCAGTCACGCGTCATAGTTTGATTTAGGGCTAGGCTCCAACTCTGACAATAGCAGAATTTGGAGTTTCCAACGCCAACTTTCGACAATCGTTAGAGTCGAAATCGAATTTCGACTCCAACTTCGAAATAGAATCTGAGTTCGATTCCGATTTTCAATCAGAGTTCATCAGAATTTGTTGTTCAAAAATAAAAATAGAAGCCCTAGTAATCTAAACCAACTACAGAAAATCAAAAACCCTAGAAATCAGAAACCCGCGTAGCAAAAACTTACCATCACTGCGAATCAACGGCGGTGATGGAGAAGCAGAGAAGCGAAGAACTCCATGCGCTAATGAAGAAGGGAAGAACTATGTGCAGTGATGGTCTCAGATTTTAAGAAATTGAAATCTCAGGTGGCAAGTACTCCTCAACAATGATAGATAAGGGAAGAATTCTGTGCGGCAAGTGATGTAGAAGGGAAGAATGGAGTTGGGCCATAGTTGTAGAGAGTCAAGGCGCAGTTGGGTGGAAGAAAGTAGAGAAAGGGGAAGAAAGAAAGAGACAACATGTGAAGACGGATCAAGTTCTGGGTTTGAACGAATGGGACCTTAGGGTTTAAAGTTTTGAAGGTCACGACATAACGGCGTCGTTTAAGGCTACTTTAAAAAAAATAAACTCAAATGGACAGGCAAGGACTCAAACTCAAGTTCTCATAATCAAAATTGTTGCGTTTAAACCACTAGGCCACTTGGGTTTATCATGTTTAAGTTATAATATATAATATATAAAGTATAAATATTTGGAGTTTAAAATCAGAAGTCGGAACTAATTTGGACTCTATTTTCGATTCCAAACTCCAATTTTAGAGTCGGATTCATTCCGACTCCGACTTCCGACTCCGATTGGAATTAGAATCAGAGCGAAAGTCGGATGAAGTTCGAAAATTGGAATTTTTGCACACCCTAATTTGATTTAAAAATAAATTTTACGTATTAAATTATGCCATAAAAATAGTACGCGGTATAAAAACTTTCAAATAACACAACATGAAGTAATTAATCCTCTTACAGTAATAAATGTTGTCAAAGGAGCCATAGAGTATAGACAGACGTGGTAGAAATATAGGATGAAAAGGAATAACAAAGCTAGTCTTTTGCAAGCATGCCAGGGAACAAATTTTCCTTTCAGTGGGTGCAATTATAAAATTATTTTATTAATTGACATGATTTGATATAATATATTATTTAATTTATTTAATTTATTATTAAAAAAGATATATTTAACATATAAATTATTATATTTTGTCGGTGCTAAGAGCACAATATCAAATTTTAAAATTTATCATCTAAATTAAATTATGTTACTAACCTTAATCCCTAAGTATTGGTACCTGTCGATGCTAAGAGCATATATTAAATTATGTTATTTGATCCATTTCGGATTTAAGACCGCCGGAAGAAGGTGAGAAGTTGCCAAGGCTCACCGTCGTAAGAGTGAGGTCGCCGGCTCCCTACTGTTCCGATGGCATGGGCGGTGTCATCCACCACCATTGGGAGCGGCGCCAACTACACTTATTGGAGAGTTTGGTCCGACCAATATTTTCCTTTTATTAAATATTCTCTACGAAGTTTAAAAATAAAATAACTTTTAAAGGCATTAATTAGTTATAACGGCAGGTACCAATACACTCTCTTTTCAGAGGGCTTATGTTGTCGGTAGCCTAAGGTGGTGAAGGTGAAGCTGGCTTTGACTGTGGTGGATAGATCTTAAAAACTTACAAGTTCAATTTAAAAATTTGTAATTTATAGATTAAAATTTATTGTAATTTGAAATTTTTGAAGCATATAAATACAAACATGGATATTATGTATATACATATTAACAAAATCTAAGAATAGATTAATGGTATATACATATTTTAAGTAAATAATATAACCATCATAATATAAATTTATATATATTTCAACAAACAAATGTTTGTACAAAGTATGTAAACTATCATAATTTATTAATTTAAAAAATTCATACTTTTTAATATATGTAAGATTTAGTACTTAAATTATGTGAAAATAGTACAATTTTTTTTTTGTTATAATTTTAATTTTACTTGACGCTTCTAAAATAAATTGTTAATTCTGCTACTGGACTGAAGGGAGGGAACGACGAATGAGACTTTCTGGAGTTTTTATTTTTTTAATTTCTTGTTTTAAAGAATGTGGACCTTTTTGTTATTTTTCCATAATTTAGAGAAATAAATTACAATAAGGTCTAGCTTGAATTTAAAATAAGATAAGTTTAATTTATTTTTTAATATTATTATTATTTTAAAATTTTAAAAATATATATTAAAATTTAAAATATATATATAAAAATTTATATTTTATATAAAATATTATAAAAATATAATGATAAAAAAAAAAGAGCTCATCTTATTACTAAATCTACAGCCTAAGTCTCATTCGTCTCCACGCTGTCTCCGTACCTAACAGTTCCCAAGGAATTTGGGCGGTTTTGATGGTGTGGTCCTGTGTGGCACAATAAGTTCCATCGGGGGCCACCTCCCAGTACGTCTGCATCTCCTCGAAGTGTTACTCCCTTAAAATTTGGTGAAATCCCACAAACACCAAGGTGATGGTACTACTGCCAGCAAAACCCCCACATGTATTCCAAATTTCCAATGCCAATGCCAATGCCAATGCATATAGAAAAATGATAAACTCATATCTCTTACAATATTTTACATAAAATTTATTATAAAATAAAAATATTTTTATAAAATGATGTTAATTGTATAAAATAATTGATAAAAAATATCTATACTATATCACTTCTCATACATATATATATACCACGCCTGGTATTAATCCTACTAGCTAGACTACTACATATAAGTGAGTTTGTGCATGAAATTATGCACGCTTCATGTAATCCAATCACGTCAGCAATCCATCTTCTCTCAAAATCAAATATTCATAATGATACCGTTTTATTTATTCTACACGCACAAGAGTGTGTGCAAACTCTCCTGAATTCAGCTTTATTGATGTGGTATATATGAACGCAGCTTGATTATGCTGGTGATCTTTCCCTTCCCTTTCCATTTCCAATCCTTATGATTTCTTATATTTCAATAATGGCTTGAGCCTTTAAAGAGTTTCAAATAATAAATTGGCATGACCTAATTAAATCATGTTTGTTTTCAAAAATAAGATGAGATGAGATGAGATGAGATAAGATAAAATAAAAGTGAAAAAAAATATTATTGTAACATATTTTTGTAATATTAATTTTGTATGAAGATTTGAAAAAGTAGTATTAGAATTTGAAAAAAATTAAAATTTTTATTATATTTTATATGAGAATTTAAAAAAGTATAATAATAAATTTTAAATATATTTTAAATTTTTGATCCCATCTCCAAAATAAATAAAGCCCAAATTTGCTGACATGTATAAAAATAGAGAAAGTAAGTAGTTTTAAATTATTAATAATAATAATGGATCAGAATGTACCTACGTAGTTGGATGAAGTACTGCTTAATTAGCTTGCCTTGCTTCAGGCCGGCTCAATAGTTTTAGGGGCCTAAGGTTAAAAATTAGTTTGAGATATTTTTTATTTTAAGAAATAAAATTATTTTAATTTTAACTTTTACATTCTATTTTTATGTAAAAATAATTCTAGATTTACTAATTAAGATTTTATATTACATTTTCAACTAATAATTGACTTGATCTTTACTAGAAAATTTTCGATTTAAAGAATATTTTAACGAATCTAGCTAGTTTTATAAGCATGCTTTAGATTTTTAGAGGCCGTTTAAAAATACAAAATTTTCAAGTATTTTTAGATATTCTCAAATTCAACTTTTTCACTCTCAATTTTATTATTTTTAGAAATAATAAAATATCTCAATTTGAATTATTTCACTATTATTTATATATATTATAATATATTCTATCTAAACGAGCCCTAGAAGCAATTATAATTATTATTGTCAATAAAGTTCTATAAATAACCTACACATTAGGAAAAAAGTAGGTCATCGCATCTTTAAAAGATCATATAAAAATATTTTATGAATATCCGAAAATTAAATTTTACTATTTATAATTTTCACATTATATATTAAACTAATAATGTTAAAAGAAATGTGTATTCTTAGAATGAGAATATTTAAAATAATTATTAAATATGATGCTTTTTAGAATTAATAATGATATAATATCTATTTCATACTTTTAATTTTTTTTATTGAGTTAATTCTTTTTTAATTGAGTATTTTTTTTTCTTTTTAAAAATTTCTGTCTTAAATTATTTTTGGGGGCCTTCTTTTTATTAGGGGTCTTAGACAATTATTTATTTTGCCTAATAGAAGAGCCGGGTCTGCCTTGCTTGCGCTGCTATTCAAAGCATGCAGAGGTAGTTTTAGCAACGGGTGGATGAGGTTGGAGATGGAGGACTGCCTAGTGAGTACATGGGGGAGACGAAGTAGATAGCTTCATTCATATTTATAAAGGGGTGTAGGCCATGCGCGTCTCGTGGTGGATGGCCAAGCCGCGCGCATATTTTCGTCACCGGAAGTGGTTGGCGCATGCTTATATCTACATCTCTCTCTCTCTCATGCATTAATTATAACCAGACCTCCCATGCATGCATGCCAATCATTTCTACCAGTCCATGCATATTCCCGCCCTGGCTCTTCATATATATCCTAATGTTGACCATCAAGTCAAACGTCAAGATCACTTTGATCAACTCCAAAGTCTCTCCTCTTTATAGTTATCTGTATATATCATGTATTGTACTGCCACGTATATATAATTGGTAGATCGCTAATTTCACTACTTCGAGATCCACATCTTTCGTTTATATAATATGTTGATGACATTACGAAGACCATTATAGTTATAAAGAGATCTCATCAAATTAATTTTATAAAATATTGACATTATTTTATATAATTTATTTTATTTATTTTATAATAAAAATAATTTTATAATCTAACAAATCATATTAATTTATAAAATTTATTTGTGAAATTTATTTATAATTAAAGTATTTCTCCATTATTATTGACTTTTTCTACGTACTTACTTCAAGATAATCTCTTGGAGTTTCCTGTCTCGGCTGGATTAAGGATAGATCACTAGTTTTTCATCGTTTGTAACTGAGTTTTGAATTCTTAATTAAATAATAATTTCTCCTTCTTTTATTTTGGTTATATTCTCTGACTTTAAGGACAATAGTACACGTCATTTATTATTTATTATTTTTAAAAAGAACATTGCAGGCCGGTTAAATTAATACGTTCATTTATATTTATAAATTGAATTTTTCTTGATGGCCTGGCCTGGTCTGGTAGGTGAAAAGAATTCAACACCAAACGCACAGAAAGAAAACACAAGCACGATGAAAGTGGATTGCTTTCTGTGGCCATCCATATTAGACAATACAGTACTAGTGTTGTCCGTCTCGTCCCACTTGCAAAGATCCTTGACCTTTTAAACACTTGGTTGGTGGCAACTTCAATATATGTTCAAGTGGACCCTAGTTACTCCCATAACACGTGTCACGTACGCTATAAAAAAATAATAATAATAATAATAATGACTAAATATTTACAACAAAAAAATTATCAAAGATTAAAATAGACTATTAATTATTAAAATAGATTATTTATAACTAGTAAATAGTAATAAATAAATAATTTTTTTTATAATGACATATATATATATATTAAATCTCACTATAAAAAAAGTAAGCTGTTGTGACTAATGAATAGTAAAAAAAAATGTTATTTATAATTAATTTTAATTATAAATAATTTGGTTGAAATTAATTAATTATAAAAGATCAAATTTTCTTATAGTATCTATTGTCTTCATTTTGGTATGGTGGAGGGTGCCGGGGGATCCTCACACCATGATGCGATGATTGGGGTAGCTTAATTAAGTTTTCATAGCACACACGGCCATTAAAAAAGAAAAAGAAAAAGAAAAAAAAGGGTGTATTGCTAGCGGGGCAGTCAGCGTTTAATGCTGGCCGGGCCGGCATACTTATAGTCTATTTTTTTATACATTTTTTTAAACATATTTAATTATTAAAAAATATATATATATACATACAACTTTATTAATAGTCAATACTTTCTTAACTATTAAGCAAATCATTATAATAATAATAAATACTCAAGCAGTAACATTAAGGGACTAAATAGCATTTTCTTGATCAAGAAAAAGAAATTATGTTAGTAGATTAAGAAATTTAATTCTGAAATCATTATAGTTCAAACCCTAATCAGCATATATATATATATATATATTATATTATATAGTCACATTAAATTAATTTGATCGGTTAAATATATTAGATCAGAATGATCATCTGAATAGTTAGAGATAGGGACTAAAAAGCTATTGATCCCCTGGCATGAAAAAGACCTCGAACGGCATCAAACAATATAAATGTTTATGCTAATGACAGCTTAACAGCGTAATTTACAGGATTAATTTGGTTTTTCTTATAATCTATCCCGATTCTTTGTATCTTCAGCATATATATACACACGAAAAAAGGGTCTACATTATCCAAATTATTAGAGCCTTTATATTTGACTAAGACGTACGAAAAGTTGAAGGATCTCGCATGCATGAACTCGGATCTCGTGAATTTATCATTGGATTCACCTACCCCAAAGAGACGAAGAGGTGGGTGGAGGTGAAGATGGGGGTTGGTGGTGGGCACGACTTTATCTAATTAAGCTTAACAACCACTAAAGTCTCTTTTGTTTGTTTTTTCATAGATGAAATGAGAAAAACTAATTTGAGGTAAAAATTAAAAATTGAAAAAAGTTTTATAAAAAATTTATTTTTTAATATTATTTTAATTTTAAAATTTAAAAAAATTTATTTATTTATTTTATTTTGTATAGAAATTTTGAAAAGTTATTATTAAAATATATTTTTAATATTATTTTTGTTTTTAAATTTAAAAAATTAAAATTTTTATTTATTTATTTTTTGTTTAATTTTTTTTTAATTTTAAAAAAAAAATTAAAATTAAATAAAAAGAGATAAAAAAAAAATTGTAAAATTTAACAAGTGTTATAAAACTAGAATAAAACTATTATTATAAGAGAAAATATTTAGAACTCTTTATTTCTCAAGAACTGAATTTTCTCTCTTCCTTTATTTCTTTCTTTCTCTCATATTTCTTTCTTTCTTTTATTTTATTTTATTTTTTCTTCTGCTTGTACAAAATTGATCGAAGAAGCTCGTATTTATAGGCATAAATTACTGTGAAAATTACTGTGCACATAAAAAAGTCGTTGGGATGGGAGGAGGGGGGGACAGGATCGCATGGCAATGTTGGAGAGGGGGTCATTCATTTGTCGTTCCCCCCTCCTGCATTATTGTTTTCAACACTCCTCCTTGAATGAGCACCCATAAAGAATATGCCTCGATAAAATCTTGTCAAGGAAAAATCTAGTGGGAAGAAAAATCAATGGCGAAAGAAAAATAGTACAATCAGTACAAGTCTTCAAGATATTTACTCTCCGTGGAAAGTGCATGACTACAGGTCTTTAAGTTTTCGCATTTCAATATTCTGCACAATTTTCTTGAATGTCGCAATTGATAATGCCTTCATGAATAAATCTGCCAGATTATCACTTGATCGTATCTGCTTGATATCAATTTCATCTTTCTCTTAGAGTTCGTGAGTAGAAAAAAATTTAGGTGAAATATGTTTAGTTCTGTCACCTTTGATATATCATCCTCTGATTTGAGTGATACAAGCAGTATTATCTTTATATAAAATTGTTGGACTATTATTGATCATAGGGAGACCACACTTTTCTTAGATATGTTGGATTACTGATATCAGCCAAATGCACTTTCAACTTGCTTCATGAATTGCAATGATCTCTGAGTGATTTGAAGATGTAGCATATAGTGTCTGTTTAACCGATTTCCATGATATGGCAGTATCTCCATAAGTAAATAAATATCCAGTTTGAGATCTACCTCTGTGTGGATCTGAAAGATAACATATGATTCAACTATTCTCATCTTTGGGGTCAATGCACTTCTGGTGCACTATCACATATAATTCAATTGTTTTCATATTTGTATAATACAATCCAAAATATAGAGCAGACAATTTTTCTAATACGAGTTTCTGACCCAATATTATCTTAGTAATAAGAATATGCTCTTTACTACATTCAGTGGTCGTTTCAATATGGTAATTATTACAACGTATATATTTGAAACTCAATAAATTTCTTCTAGATTGTGAAGAAAATAGAGCATCATCAATATAAAATTTGGTACCATTAGGCAACACAATATAAGTTTTTCCGGAACTCTCAATTAAATCTGATGAACCTGATATGGTATGAACATAGGTTTTGTTTAGTATTAGATTTTGAAAATATTTCTTATTTTTAAGAATTGTGTGAGTTGTAGCACTGTCAGTCAGACATACATCTTTATCATTCAACTCAGAGATAAAAAGCTCATCAATGTGATCCATGATTATACAAAATATACAAAACTTTTATTACAAATAATAAAGAAAATACATTAATTGTGTGGAACACTTCTATTTCCAATTAGGTGATCAATTCTACCATCAGGATCTTTAAAAAAATCACAAACATCAAGATGAATGACATTTACATCTGCTGATTTTAATAAATCATCTGATAATTTTACTAAATTTGTTTCAAACATTTTATTCTTTCTTTTAATAGATGCTTAATATAAATCAGCTAAGTGCCTGGCCGTACGACAGATACGTAACCAATGTCCAGTCATTTCACATCTACGGCACACCTCTTCATTTCTCTTTAAAAAATTATTCTGGGGATTTCTACTTATTTTCTGAGTTGTACCACTTCTGGTGATACGGTATATTATTATTATCCATTTTACTGTTGTTACTTTTGGAACAAATATTTTTATAATTTCTCCTACTACATCCATGCTACCGATTTCTTCTAAAGGATGCACCATTCACTTCTGTGAATGATATTGAGCCAGTAGGGCGTGACTGATGATTTTTTAATAAGAGCTCATTGTTCTGCTCAGCTACTAGAAGACATGATATAAATTCAGAATATTTCTTGAACTTTCTCTCTCGATATTGCTGCTGCAGAAGTACATTCGAGGCATGAAATGTAGTATAAGTTTTTTCTAGTATATCATTATTGGTGATTTTCTCACTACATAATTTTAGTACTGAACTTATTTTAAAAAGTGCGGAATTATACTCACTAACACTTTTATAATCTTATAACCTCAGGTACAACCATTCATAACGAGCTATTTTGAGGATGACAGTCTTCTGGTGTTCATAAATCTCCTTAAATTATTCCACAAAATATAGAAATATTTTATTATAAAATATTTAGTTTTGAATTCTTCGTAAAAATCGTGGCTAAGGAAAATCATTGTTTTAGCACAGTTCTGCAGGGACGTTTGATTTCTTTCTTTAATTGTTTCACCCAAGTTCATCGCATCAAGATGGATTTCAGCATCAATAATCTATGCTAAATAATTTTTCCCAGAAATATCAAGAGTAACGAATTCTACACATATAAATAATGAAATAAATATGTGTATCTTATAAATATATTTATAAATTTACACAGATTTTAAATAATAATCATCAATAAAATATATCAAAGACTGCAAATAATATATTGAAAAACTTATAGAAGAAGAAGACCACTAGCTTTAAAATTGGTAGAACTGTCGTACTGATAATGCGTTATAAAATTAGAATAAAATTTGTATTGCAAGAGAGAATATTTAGAACTCTTTATTTCTCAAGAACTGAATTTTTCATCTTCCTTTCTTTCTTTCTTTCTCTCATCTTTCTTTTTCTCTTCTTTCTTTTTTTATTTTCTTTTATTCTTTCTTCTACTTGTATAAAATTGATCGAAGAAACTCGTATTTATAGTCATAAATTATTGTGCTGTGCACATAAAAAAAGTCATTGGTGGAGAAGGACAAGATCACATGACAATGTTGGAGAATAGGTCATTCATTTATTGCTCTCCCTTACTGCATTATTGTTTTTAACAAGAAGGCAATTTTTCTTTTGTTCTTTTTCTCATGCATGCATTAATTATTTGTCTTGGTCCATCGATCTTTCATGTGGCTAATTCAGCATTAAAGTACAAATTTTGTACTTTAATTTAGCAAGATCTTAATAAGATTATTTAAAAATATAAATAATTTATTATATTAAATATTAAATATTAAATTTAGTATTACGAAGCTTTGTATATTGAAAAATATAAAAATTATTTAAATTTGATTTAATAAAATGGTTTTTTGTTTTTAAAAGCAACTCAAAAAATATTTACCGAATCATTTTTATTTTTAGAGTCTTGTATAAGGTGGGGCTTTAGACAAGGCCTTATTATTAAGCCGCCTTACATCGCACAACACCATTACCAATCTTTCTTCACTAGTTTTGTTGCCTGTTGCCCGTCGCACATGGCCTCATAGGACTCATGTTTCTTGGGATATGAAAATTCCACGTAAAATTAGGGCTGATTTATTTTGGAAAATAAAATTAAAAATTTTAATTTTTTTAAAATTTATTATTATATTTTTTCAAATATTTATACAAAATTTAATAAAAAAATTTAATTTTTTTTAAATTCAAAACAAAATTGATATTAAAAATATATATTATAATAATATTTTATTTCTTTTTTAACTGTTATCTCATCTCATCTCATCTCATTTTATATCTAAAAACAACGATAAACTTTTTTTAGATTCAATTTGAACATAAATATATATACTTCCATTTTCACTTGTGCAACCCCAGAAATGATAGTCTCAATGGAGATCATCTTCTGTGAGAAAAGAAAACACAACGAAATAATTAAAGAAAATAGTAAAATATATTCAATTAAATCGTATATTCTTAACTACAAATAATAATAATTAGCTTATAAAGAACTTGTATTGAATTATCGAATATTACAAGAAAATTACTTATTTATAGTCAGTTAATTTCAGTCAGATAAACATTTACAATAAAAATTAATTATAAATAATCATTTGATCATAATTAAACGATCACAAAAGCCCATTTTTCCTATGGTGCAAATAGTTAAACCCAACTTAACCTCTTTTTTTCTTTAATCCAAAACAACCAGGTAAATTATCAATTTTTTAAAAAAGATTGCCAGAAAAAAGAAAAAGACTAACGATTTTTTAAAAAAATTGTTGAATACAGGTGGGAGGGAAGTAGATCTCAACGATGAGAATTCCCACATTCTTTACCAATTTTTGGTCCTTGCTTTCCTTCTCACTTGGAAATTCAGATTCCGAGCAACGACTTCCTTTCTCTCCCTCGTAGAGAGGTTTCCCTTCTTTACTTCCGGATACAGTTCTATTGTAATGTATATGGAAAGTATATATGTCATTAAATTATTAGAGGGCTATTTTTTAATATGGACCATTTTGATGAGGGTGATATTTATTATAATATAATAATATAAGAAAAACCAGCTATTGATAGCAAAACCTAGCCTTGGGCGCCGCCTCGTCAATTAAAGCTAGCCTTGCAAAAAAATATTTATGATACAAGAGAGATGCTCAAGAGGGTACAATCAATCATATAATTAATAATATATATATTTAAAGATTGGAAAACTGAAGACAAAGGGAGAGTAACACAACGATAGGTAGAATTAGAATTTGATATTTGAGAAGTGATTGATAAAATATATAATATATGTAAATATAAGTAATATTATGTATGGTAATATGTCAAAAAATTGGATCCCAATTCCCAATCGGGATTTTAAAATTGGGACAAAAAGTATTTTCCTAAAGTACATGGCGGCCCCGGCATGCATGGTCCACCGGTCATTTGATGATCAACTGTATATTTGTTGGCAATTGGCATGATTTTCAACACTAAGAAATTAAGAATAGTATAAAACATTGCTTTTCAGTTTCACGCATTAAATGATCGTTTCAATTAACATGATAATTGTAATTGTAGAGATCTGTTTGTAACTTGGTCAACATCATTAATGTTCCAGTAGTCGGCTCCTCTCGACTTTTTCTGTCCCCAAGTTCATTTTTCTCCCCTAGTTGGTTTCTCCAGGCAAGAAGCTTGTTTTCTAAGGATCCCACCCTTCCAACTCTTTGTGGCTCTTTCTCTCTATTTTCCTCTAATTTTCCAAACTTTTTTTTTCAAGCTTTTCTAGTTTTATATAAATGGCTTTAAGAATTTTCGATCTATTATTTGTCTAGCCTCTTCAACCACCATGCACCGGATCTATAGAGTCTACAATTGTCGATCTATGAAAGGGAAAGAGCAGTTTACCCAAATGAACGGTGTGTCAATCTTACGTGCGGGGGACAGTGCGTGTGAATTTCATGCACTGCCGCGTCAGGAGAGCTCACTGGCTAACACATGCAGTACCGTTGGATTTAGCGGCCTCAATTCCTCATTTTTGGCAATCAATTTACACTCCAGTGTGGCGCATGCTCCCCACGCATTGCCACAGTTGATAATGGTCATCTTCCATTGCACCAATTTTTCTTTTAGTGACTATTTTTCGATTTTCCTAACTAGAGATCAAGTGAATGTGGACGTAAGACTCTCCCCCAAGCCAGACCAACTCAAAAAAAAGTAGCACACCTCTTATCGCTGCAGCTTTTAGTCACAATCTAATAATCTATTTATCAGACTATTTTAAAAGCGCTTTAATCGACATCTCTTCAATCGAGATTAGTGGGAGCCGCACATATAACTCTGAAACCGTTTTTTATTTTGGTGTCTGTTGTGAATTTATTATATTAGGATGATTGTTGGGGACTTCTATCTCGCTAAATTTTATGTCTTTGTATCCTTTTAGTTTAATATATGATATGCTTGCCTTTAAAAAAAAAAAAAATGAAATACTTGCTCGACATCGAGATATTGATATATATTAGAATTAGATCTCCTCGACCACTCTCTCATATAAGTTACCAGGCATGGTTCCCCCGATGGACAAACTATATTAATATATTAGAAGCATTACAAGAAATAAGAGTTGTTGCGATGTTTTTCTATGTGTCGCAATTAAAAATGCTGTAAAAAATAGCTTATTGCAGCACTTTGTGTTTTGTCGCATAGGAGTGCTGTATATAGTTGGTTTTTCATGCTTGTCTCTATGTCAGTTATATGCTTGATAGGTATTAAGCTTAATAAAAATTAATTAGTTTTTATTAAGCTTAATACCTATCAAAAATAAATAAATCTATTAAGCTTATTCTTATAATGAATTTTAATAAAATACTAGTGAACCAAATGAAACTGCTACACCAGTATTTTTTTAATTTTTTTGTTGTAAAATATTATTTGCGGTGATTTACAATCGCAGCAAACAGGCAAGAAATTGCCGCAATAGTCTTTTGCAACATTGTCCAACCTCATATGATACACTCATTTGCGGCAGCAATTCGACTATTTACTGCATTTTATTAGCGCCGCAAATAGTCGTTTTAATGCGACATCCCAGGCAAAAATATGCATTTCGGCAGAACTAACATTTCTTTAACATCCATTGTGCGACACTGGAATAAATGCCGCCTTTACTTATTTGCGACATGTCTTGAGAGTATTTGCAGCATTTTCATGGCGCTACAAAAGTTACTATCTGTTATAGTGAGGGTGCTCCCTAGTTCATGAAGATAATCAGGGATGCCATAAAGATCATGCATTGGCACTCAGGTTTCCTTTTTTCGTCTCTACCTAGCTACCTAACGTCATACATAATCCATTTGTATGTTTAGACTAATTCACTTTCCCAATATATAAAAGGTATTATGAATTAGTTAGGTTCTGCTCCATGATAATTATAATAGTGCTGCTTGGAGTTTTAGGTCTAGTTTGAATAGTAGTGAAATGAGATTAGATGAGATGATTTGTATAAAAAAAAAAAAAATTAATAAAATAGTTTGTGTTAATATGTTTTATAGAGTTTTGAAAAAGCTAGGAAAAAGATCAAAAAATTGAATATTATAAAGTTAAAATATTATTAAAATATAATTTCTTAATATTATTTTTGTTTTGGTATTTGAAGTTGAATTATCTTTTTGTATTTTATTTAAAAATTTGACAAAGTTGTAGTTAAGATTAAATGAAATAATTAAAGATTTAAAATTAAAAAATATTTATATTTATGGTTTTGAATAGTGAGATAAAATAATATATATAATGAGATAAGATGAAATAAATTTTGAGGATTTTGCCATCCAAACTAGTCTTATTATTGTTATTAATGAATTCTTATTGAATTCTCGATTGTTATCGAAATAATATTCATTTAATTCTTAGAAAATAATTAAAAGATAAATACAACGACTCTTTAGGCAACTGATCTTGAAAGAATATACTTTTATTTTTGTGTTTTTATTGTGATATAAAAAGTAATAAATAATATTTGTGACAAATTATTTACTATAAATTTGATTATTTGCGATGATAATACTCATTTTGATACAACATAATGATTTTTATTATAAATAACTAATCACAAGTAAGTATTTTTTTATAAATCTGCACATAAATTATATTCTAAATTATAATGTTTCATATAGTTATAAATTATACAAATGCTGCATAACCTTTAATTCAAAAATAAGTGGCCGTATCCATCATTAAAATTTTATTTATTTTTTAATATAAATCTAATATTTATTTATTTTTTTAAATGAACACTTAATGTCATTTCTCCCTTTCTTATATTTGATCTTGATCTCTACCTTCGCCAGGTAGGCGTTAAGAATATTCAAATAAATTTGAACACGCGCGCATGTACACGAATGCACAGACAATCACCTCCCCGTAGGGAACCTGTTCTTAATATAGAATATTATAAATTAGAATAGATCAAAGAAAGTAATATTTTGTGGTAAGCTCGCACTTTTACGGCCAAGACACTTTCAAGTTTCAATTTCTAGCAAATTGAAGCTCGGTGCCAAAATTTGGATGTAGCGTGTGAAAATATACAACTGCGCCCATGTACCCACTGATTTTTCAAAAGAAAACATCATGAACAAGAAGAGAATTTTCTAACAAACTAATTCCAGAGACAAACGCTATCTTAACGAATACTATGTACTGCTCATCTTAACGAATGGATATTAATGAGGATGAAATGATAACTCAAATATGTAATTAAAGGGACAAGATCAATCGAGTAGGAATGCATTTAAGAAACCAAGTGCGAAGAGTTAATTAATCAATTTTATTTTAATTACAATTAATTAATTATATATATCCATTTGACTTCATGACAATCTTACAATATTGAGATAGAATTAATAATAAAAAAGTGAAAAGTCAAATCAAATTAATTAATATTCATAATTCGATCTCGAATTATATATTTAGCTAATCAAATATCATGAAAAAAAGCTGATCATAGCCGGCCTAATTCATTCGGTTTGGTTTCTGCAGAATGTAAATTAATTAAGATGTCAATTAATGTGGTGGCCATCAACTAATTCCTTGGTCATATGTTTTCTGTTTTTAAGTTATCGCTGGTCGCTACGCATGTAGTGGGCTGAGTATATACGTACGAACATACGCCGGTAGGAAGAGAAATTGAAAGAGATGACACGTACGTTATAATCTCGCACGGGTTTTTACGAGTCATGTCTCCTCACCAACCACGCCTCGCCCTCCCATCCATTTTCATCCCTGACGAGGACTAAAACCCAACCCCAAGGGCCAAGGCTTCATCTCATTGAAACATAACTTCACCACGTGTCGTCATTTATCCCATCCAATTCCGCGATGATCCGACGGCCACGTGAATTCTTCAACTAACTCTTCGGCCTACCCACCCCAACGTGACAACACTCAAAGTCCCCGGTCTATATAAACAACCCGCATTTGGGTGAACCAACTCAGGAATATTTTCACTCTCCTCCGGCTTGAAAATTTCCTACCACCATTTTTTGTCTCCTCTCCTCATCAACCAATATTATTAGATCTTAAATATTATCAAGAGCAAGCTCCAAGTTTTCCTCTGCATTTTTCTGCCCCACCAAACAACCCAATTCAAGAAACCATGGCAGCATGCAATATCGCCAACGGCAACGGCAACGGCAACGGCAACGTTAACGGTAATTCTGAAGTGAACTTCTGCGTAAACAGCGACCCTTTGAACTGGGGCGCGGCGGCGGAGTCACTCAAGGGTAGTCATCTGGATGAGGTGAAACGCATGGTGGAGGAGTACCGGAAGCCGGTCGTCCGGCTCGCGGGCAAGACCCTAACCATTTCACAGGTCGCCGCTATTGCAACCCAGGATGGTGGTGTGAAGGTGGAGTTGTCGGAGGCAGCTCGAGCCGGGGTGAAGGCCAGCAGCGACTGGGTCATGGACAGCATGAATAAGGGCACGGACAGCTATGGTGTCACCACCGGTTTTGGAGCAACCTCTCACAGGAGAACCAAGCAGGGTGGTGCCCTTCAGTATGAGCTTATCAGGTAATTAATAATAAATTGATTATAAATTATATCCTAAATATTATCTGATTAATTACGCGAATTACTTAGTTTTCTAATATGATCTCGATAATCAAGCCCGGCCACCGAAATTTGCATAATCGAGATTGTACGTACGTAGGTGCTTTCCTAGCATGATCTACTTGTCTGCGTCTAACTTAGTATATGAATGGATGGAGGGTCACATGTTCGACGTTTGCCCAAAAATATGCAAGTAACATAAAGGATGGTATATATAGTAATCACCCTTTTTCCTTTCCCTTTGGCAATTGGCACAAAGCTTGTTTTTGCCATTTCAGGGGTAGGTAGTAGCCGTAGGTACATATATATCGCTTAAATATATAGGAGCAGTAAAAAGAAAAATAGAGTTTAACTTTGCATTTTGAAATTATTAGAGTTTTCTACCTTTTGAATCTAATATATTAAGATCGAAATATTGCACCTTCAAACTATTAAAAATTTATGTTTTCTTTATATGTTGTCCTTTAATTATGACCACGTTATAAGATCTTAACGTAAAAGGTAAAATCTCAAGTTTTGATAATTTGAGGGTATAATATATTAATTTAATAATTTCAGATCAAAGTATGAACTTCACAATTATTTAAGGATGTTAAGTATATTTATTCTTAAAACAAATATCAGTACTTTTGAGTAACATTTAAGAATAAACCAAGTACCCAAAATGGATTGTAGCCTGTAGGTACCACCCTTGATAAAGAAAGTCTTTGATTTTTCCCTCTGTTATTATTATTATTTTTTATTACATAGAGTCCATTTTTATGAATTTCTATGTAGTTCAAGTAATACATAGAAAAATCTCAACTTTAAAATAAAGTTGGCTAAAACATCTTTATTTACAAATCAAAAACTCTAAAAATTTTAAAAATTCATTTTATTTATCTATTAAATGGAAGTATTTCAATTAGGCTTTTAATATAGTTTACAAATATGAATTGTAAGAAGAATTATTTTAAATGCGAGGTCAAAGCATGCATATAACTTTGAATAAAAAACATAGAATCAGGAAAATCGCCAGTAAAAATAAATACAAATTTTTAAAAATTTCCTATATTTGATTGGATATTTTGAGTTGGTAAGTTTAAGGTTTTGACTATATTAAGAAATTATTGGAGTTCTTTGTATGACGAGGAGGAGAATTTTAAAGTAAATGAACTACTTCGTCCGAGAGTTGACATCATGTTCAACCCGTGCACGAAATAACTCTTATATTGTTGTCGCAGTTTGTTTGTTTGTCTGTCTGTTTTTTTTTTTTTCTTTCTTTCTTTATTTTGCCGGCTCCTCTTTGGTCAAACTTTCAACTTAAATGAGTAAAATTAGATAAAGAGAACTTTTAGAGGTAGAGTGGCTTAACAGTGATATTGATACTATGACTTCTAAATTAGTTTAATCGCTGTCTAGCAAAAGTATGGTTGTTAGTAGTGGGCAAAGTGCCAAAATCCACAAGGATTTAGCTTTTGAGCAAAGATAAAACTGGACCGGCGTGCTACATGTCCCGCCGTTTCGGATCTCGATTTCAATTTTTTTTTTAAATATTTATTTTTTACATAATTTTTTTAACATATTAAAATATTTTTAAAAAATATAAAAAAAGTATAATATTATTTAAAAATATTTACTTAAAAATCATATAAAAACATAAAACTAAAAAAAATAAAAAGTCAAGCGGGATAAATAGTATTTCCCAAACTGGACATATATAGAACTATGATTTTGTTGACCGCAGATAATGGGAATAGTACGGAGAGTAGAAATGTAAAAATGGAAACATGATGACTTTTCTTCAAACAAATGAATGATCGTCGATCCAGTTTGTCATATTTGTGACGTGGCACTGTCCACTCGGATTGTGAGATTCTTGGAAGAAAGTTTTTAGTAAAAATGTAAAGTTAAGTCACCCGATTTTTTTTTTCTTTTTCTTTTTAAAGTTTTGCTTTAGTTTTTAATATTCATCTATTATTAGACATCATGCGGATTACCAAGAAAATTCTTTATAATCTGTTTAATCAGTATCTATCACAAAAATTTAATCTAATAAAAAATATATATTTTATTATTTTATATATTAACACTTTTTTTATTTGTGAATTAAATTTTTTCTCAATAAATAAGTTCAATAAATAAAATATTTTATTAAATAAAATAAAGTGTAGAGTCAAAATTCAAATTTAAGATCTTTATTTTGATATAACATAAAATTATTACTTATTTTAAAATTTTAAACTGATGAAAAAAAAATATAATTTTTATTATATTTTCTTATTTTTCTTAAATCGATGGAATCAAGTATGTTCACCTGCCTTGTGTAAAATTATATTTTTACATCGATGTAAAATAATATTTTCTTAAACCGATGTAAAATTATAATTTTTAAATCGATGGAAATCAAGTATGTTCACCTGCCTTTGTGTAATCTTCTTCTTCTTGTTCTTTTTTTTTTTTTTTTTTGTGTAATCTTAGCTGACATTTTTTCATGGAACTTTCTTGCACCAGATTTTTGAATTCCGGAATCTTTGGCAATGACACAGAATCTAGCCACACGTTACCACACTCGGCGACCAGGGCGGCGATGCTGGTCAGGATAAACACCCTCCTCCAAGGTTACTCCGGCATCAGATTTGAGATAATGGAAGCCATCACCAAGTTACTGAACCATAATATTACACCATGCTTACCACTCCGGGGAACAATCTCTGCATCGGGCGACCTGGTTCCTTTATCTTACATCGCCGGACTTTTGATTGGCCGGCCCAATGCCAAGGCCGTGGGACCCAATGGAGAGCCTCTGGACGCCACCAAGGCCTTCCAAGTAGCTGGGATCAATGGTGGGTTTTTTGAGTTACAACCCAAAGAAGGTCTAGCACTTGTGAATGGCACTGCAGTCGGTTCCGGCCTAGCTTCCATGGTACTTTTTGAGGCCAACATCTTAGCAATTCTCTCGGAAGTCTTGTCGGCAATTTTTGCCGAAGTAATGCAAGGAAAGCCTGAATTTACAGACCACTTGACACATAAATTGAAGCACCACCCCGGCCAGATTGAGGCAGCAGCTATCATGGAACACATTTTAGATGGAAGTGCTTATGTTAAAGCAGCTCAAAAGTTGCATGAGACCGATCCCCTTCAGAAGCCCAAACAAGACCGATACGCCCTCCGAACCTCTCCACAATGGCTAGGACCACAAATTGAAGTGATCAGAACAGCGACCAAAATGATTGAGCGGGAGATCAACTCTGTGAACGATAACCCTCTGATTGATGTTTCGAGGAATAAGGCCCTGCATGGTGGGAATTTCCAGGGGACCCCAATTGGTGTTTCCATGGATAACACCCGCCTGGCCATTGCCGCAATCGGGAAGCTAATGTTTGCTCAGTTTTCTGAGCTTGTCAATGATTATTACAACAATGGGTTGCCTTCGAATCTCACCGCAAGTAGAAATCCAAGCTTGGATTATGGATTCAAAGGAGCAGAAATTGCCATGGCGTCTTACTGCTCAGAACTTCAATTCTTGGCCAATCCCGTGACCAACCATGTCCAAAGTGCCGAGCAACATAACCAAGATGTGAACTCCCTGGGGTTGATTTCCTCAAGAAAAACAGCTGAGGCCGTGGAAATATTGAAGCTCATGTCAACCTCTTTCTTAGTTGCATTATGTCAAGCAATTGATCTGCGGCATTTGGAGGAGAACTTGAAGAACACCGTCAAGAACACAGTCAGTCAAGTGGCCAAGAGAGTCCTAACCATGGGCTCCAATGGTGAACTTCACCCATCCAGATTCTGTGAAAAAGACCTGCTCAAAGTTGTCGACAGAGAGTACGTTTTCGCTTACGCAGACGACGCCTGCAGCGCTACCTATCCATTAATGCAGAAACTAAGGCAAGTCCTAGTCGAGCACGCGTTGAACAACGGTGAGAAAGAGAGGAACTTGAGCACTTCCATTTTCCAAAAGATCAGTGCCTTCGAGGAGGAGCTCAAGCTGCTTTTGCCCAAAGAAATAGAGAGTGCCAGAACCGAAGTCGAGAATGGAAAAGCGGCAATTCCGAACCAGATCAAGGGTTGCAGGTCCTACCCATTATACAAGTTTGTGAGAGAAGAACTGGGAACGGATTTGCTGACAGGCGAGAAGATTCGATCGCCAGGTGAAGAATTTGACAAGGTGTTCTCGGCAATGTGTGCGGGGAATTTGATTGACCCGATGCTGGATTGTCTCAAGGAGTGGAACGGCGCTCCTCTTCCCATATGTTAATTATGATCTGTTCCGGTTCGTTACACTTAAATTTGTTTGTCTCATTTGGTTTTTTTTCTTTAATTATGGTATAGTAACTATAGTTTGTTTTTACCACGATCAATGTACCTGCGATATATGTACTGCCAAACTGTCTCTCAATGCTAGTGGTTTTGGTTTGTTCCTTTTTTTATCTTATTTTTTGAAATTTTATATATAATAATCTTTGTTTGTACTTGCAACTTACAAGTTCAGGACTCTCATATTTCAGCAAGAGTAAAAAGTCTCTCTTGCCTTAGCACAACAAATGGTAGTCCGGTCCATTTAATTTATAGTTTTGGCACAATAAATAGGTCTCATTTAAGCTTTTGTCCAATCTGATCTTGATTTTTTTTTTAATAATTTTGATATTTTTATTTAAGAGATTAAAAACATTACTCATCCTATAAATTTGGTGGATTCTCAAATCCAAAATCACAATGGCAATTGCTAAACCACCTTATTTACAACCGTTCTATTTTAAAGTTTGTCTCATTTGGATTTGGAGAGATGAGTTTAATTTATTTTTTAATATTATTATTATTTTAGAATTTAAAAAATATGTATTGAGATTTAAAAAATATGTATAAAAATTTATATTTTGTATAAAAAATTAAAAAAATATAATAATAAAATAAAAATAAATTAAGATAAATTAAGGTGACTATAAAATCCAAACCGGGGTTGAATTTGGCAGAACCCATGTTGTGAGACCCACCTAGAGGAGGAGACTCACGAGCACGGCATAAAACCGTTATAGTTTATTTATTTGTTGATAATACCGAGTGCTTCATTCATAATGAAAATGCATGCATATATACAAATAACGCATTACACTCATCTCTGTGAGGGGATAGTCATTGTAAGAGATAAGATGATAGTCACCAATCATCTTAACGATCGCCTACTATTCTTTTTAGTATCTTAAGAGGAACTAAGAAGTATATAAAATAGAAAGTTGGATTCTTATTCCAACTAGCTCAACTATATTTATTCTAAATTGATTTTTATTAGATAAATACAATAGATTTGATAAATTCATCGAAATTATACTGGACACAAAAACAGTATAATAATCAGGATTCTTATAGACATTTAATGTCTAGCAGTGTGATATATCACATTAAATGTGAATTGATCGATATAAATATCCGAAATATATACTGATTGTCCAAATATAATCATATTAAAGAAGATATTATTAAGAAGAAACAAAAGTAATAAATGACTCGGGAGAGCAAGGAAAAAAGAGAGGAATAATCTACTAACCTCCTCCCCAGTAATCCTGGATGATTACACGTATGTCCGATCGATATTTCAGCCCATATAAAGGAGAAAATGGATCACTTACAAAAGTACGAACATCTATCAAAGATTTTTCTTTAAGTTTAACTTTGATTTATTTGAATTCTCTCTAATAAAGGCATCGGAGAGTTCTAAGTATTAAAAAATCCAATCATCCATCTTTTCTTGTGCAGATCAATTATCTTGTAATCTAGATGCTATTTAAAAGTGCAGAACACACATGGACAATCTCAACATTTAACAAGATTCGAGAAAGGAGAAAATCTGGACATTGATGTCATTGTACATTGTCATGAGTCGGACATGTTGAGCCAACAAATGTGCTGCCTCATTTCCTTGTCATCCAACATGAGTGACTTCATAAACCGTGAATCTATTAAAGAGAAACTGAATTTGCACAATAAAATAATTCTGTTTTAATAAAGGAACACATCTCGCTCGAATAGCTTTCATAACCATCAATCATGAATCCCCTTCTAATATCAAATTTAAACCATCCGCAAACCTCATCATGTAGCCATAAATTCTATATCATCAATTTCAAATACACCAACTTCTCTATGACACGCGGTAATAAAATTTCTCATTTATCATCACGAATAATCACCCCAACTCCCACATGTCCAGAAAATTGAAACAACGCACAATCAAAATTAATTAATACAAATTTTATAAAAAAACCTTTTGAGAAACTAAAAAATAAAGACTCATTTGACACGTTGAATTATACCTGTTTATTTGAATTCCAGATTCAAGAATTCAAGTTCAAAGGATACGTAATTTTTTAGATAAAAATATCAAAATTATTAAAAAAAAAAATGAAAGTTGATTCGGATGAATATGCTTACATTAACTAGACTTTTGCCTTGCTTATTACTTTTAAGGTTTGTTTGAATTTGTAGGTAAGATGAACTCATTTTAAATTTATTATTATATTTTTTAAATTCTCATACAAAATATAAATTTTAATACAATTTTTTTAAATTTTAAAACATATTTTTTAAATTTTAATTTAATTTTTTAAAATTTTAAAATTTTAAAATAAAAATAATAATATTAAAAAACAAAATAAATTTATTTTATCTCTCATTCTAAATAAACTTTAATGATATAAAGTGTGAAAGGTGATATTTTTTGTAGATGGGAATCGTGGCAATATCAGCATCAAGTTCTCAACCCACCAAACACTGTCTCCATCGTGAGCAGAAAAAATTGAATAGTTGCACAAGTAGTAGGTGAGACGGTATCTTCACCTCAAACTGCTGCCCATGGCTTTCGGTTATTATTATTATTTTCATTAGATTAAACAGACGATGAAAAAAATGCAGTGAAATTTTTTTCACAAATATTTCAAAATAGTAAACAATAATACAAAGAGATAGAAAAAAAAAACAAAAAAACAAAATTTGTCACTAAAAATGATGTTGGTGGCAGAAAAAATATTATTATTTATCATTTTGAGATGAATTTTAGAGAGATTCTCAATCACTCCTTTAGGATTACCTATTAGAAAAAACAAAAACGTAAAGGAGAGTATGGCATCGCATTCGGTTTGAATGTAGAGAAAGTTATATTACGTATAGTTAATTTTGTATGTTTTTTATACTCTTTACTTATGTAATTGGTAAAAATAATCTACTTTAATTTTTTGGCAGAATTTAAAGTGGTGCTATCTCATCGAAGGTTTGGTATGGGTATTGAACAGTATATTTTTAAAATTATTTTAAACATTTAAAATTAAATTAAATGAAATTAAAAACTTATTAAAAAATACTTTCTTAACTATTAAATAAAAGGTTAAAAACTCGATAAAAAATACCTGTATAAAAATTCTATCATTTTTCTAAAATTTAATGGGTGGTGTTGGGATTCGGTTCGATCGAATCTCATAGGAAATGCAACCTCCTATAAAAAGATAACAAAAAGTTTTAAAAATATATAATAAAAAATAAAATTTAAAAAATCCAATAAAAATGCAATAAAAAAATAAAAATAATAAAATACAATAAAAAAATAATAAAAAAATAATGAAGATGAATTTTTAAGGGAGATTCGGCCTCAGCCCAGCCCCTGCCACCGCCGGTGATGATGGGCGACACCACTCATGTCATCGGGACTGGCGAGCTTCGGCGATCTCACCCCTGCGACGGCGTAATAGACACATTTCGGGTTTAAAGCTGTCAAGGCTTCGTCGGAGGTCGCCGAGGTTCGCCATCGCAGGGGTGAGATCGTCAGAGCCCGTCGGTCCCGATGATATAGACGGTGTCGTCCACCGCCATCGACGGCGGCGGGAGTTGCACTTCCTATGGGGTTTGGTCAGATCGAACCCCACCCAAATGAACAGTCGGTGCCTTTGCCAACGATTGGCGATGTCACCATCGGTGTTATCAGAACTTCTTCCCTCTAGCGACCTCACTACTGCGACGGCGACCCTATGCGACCTCCTACCTTTCTCACATAGTCTTAAATCCGAAATGGACTCAAAAAATGGGTCCATTTCGGATTTAAGACTGCATGGAAAAGGTGTGAGGCTGCATGGGGTCGCCATCGCAGAGGTGAGGTCTAAAGTTTTGAATACCATACCGGTGCCGGTACCGGTTAAGACACTAGAACGAAATATTTCGGTACCGGTATCAATTCGTGTACAATTTTGTAATAGTTTATTTATAAAAAAAATTATATATATAAATATATATATAAATTATATTTAAAAAAAAAATAGTCAATATATGAATAGATTATATATAAAAATACATATATACAAATAATTTAGTCTAAATTGAGATAAAAATAAGCAAAAAATGGAAAAAAAATCCGGTACGGTCGGTACAGGCCAGTACAACCGAAATACCGGTTGTATTTGGGCTGGTATGGTATAGGTAGTGTACCTGTACCGCCCAAGTGACTGGTACAACATGTACCGGCCGATACGGTACAATATCAAAAACATTGGTGAGATCACCAGATAGGAGCGGTTTTGATGACACCGATGATGACGTCGTCGGTGAAAATGCGGACTGTTCATTTGAGTGGGGATCGGCCCTCCCATCCCCCTATTAGTATTGCTTTTTTTTTAAAATAAAGGCCATGTCAATAAGCCACTAATACAATGAGTCCACGAGTAATATTAATAAAATTTAATGTTATAAAATTGAAAAAGAAAATATTATTACAAGTGAATTTATAAAAAAATATTTAGAATTATTAAGAATTAAAATTTTCTTCTTTCTATATATAATTTATGCATACATAATAAATCGATCAAAACTCATATATATATATATATATATATATATATAGATCTCGCTTATTATATAAAATACTGTATAAATATGTATTTTTCAAAAATATGCCCCCATATTTTTTAAAAATCATAAAAGAAAAGGACATGAGCATGTGGGGGTCATTTATTGCCACATTATTGCTTTACAACATTTAATAAACTATAAACTTTTCGAGATAATGATCTGGGTTCTGCATAGACAAAATAACCAATAAATCAAATATGTACTGAGATATGGGTTTGTTCGTTATTAAGTTATAAGTTATTTGCCACCTTACTACCATCACAAGTCTATCTTAGGTGAAAAATTACTAATTAATTTAATATTACTTATTGTGAAATAATCATTCTATTTCATTAATTTATTTACGAGAAATATTGTTATTCATTGTAAATTTTGTTACTTTAAATAATATTAATTGATACCTTAATTTTTAAATATTGACTTGTAAAACTATTTAAAATATGTCACATCAATTGTAGTGCATAAAAAATAATACCGCTCATTTATTTTTAAACTCTTAAAAGTCTAAAGATATGAAAAATCAATCTGTTTTTTAAATCAACATAACACTTCTAATATAAAAATATCACTCATAATAAGTTTTTCATGCAACACCACATTCATAATCGGAATGGGACATTTCTCCATCTAGTTATGCCCAATTTACCTTTTTTTTTTTTTTTTTTTCTTTTTACTAATTTGGCAATTGATGTGCAGTCAAGTTTGTCTTCTTATAATTGAATGAAAATGTTTTTAGTCCCTATTTGGTATATTGATAGGAATTTTTTATTTTATAATTAAGTAATTATTTTTAAATAATGTTATGATTTTTTAAAAATATTTTAAAATGTTAAAAAATCATATAAAAAAATTAAAAAATTAAAATAAGCCTATCGAGATCCCAAATAAAGACCAATAGCATCACCCATAATATGACTTGTCCACCAAATTTGTACTTCAACAATCTTTTAGAATTGGTTTGATTACACAAAACTAAATTATTTTATTTCATATCATATGATTATTATATTTTTTTTAAATTCTACATAAATTATAATAAATATTTTTTTTTAAAATTTTAAAATTAAAAAATAAATTATAATAATATTTTATTCAACTTTCAACAAAATATTTCATCTCATCTAATTTGATTTCATTAGAACTGTATAACCAAATGATGTCTTAAATTTGTCTTTTAAATTTTAATAGACACATTCGACTAAACAAATGATGGAATAAGCAAAGATATACTCTCAACCAGTTTTAATTAGTCTATAAATTTAACTAACCCTTTGCTACTTTCCTAATCCCTACGCTGAAGAAGGCTGCTGTTTACCTGTTAATACGCTCAATGAAGGATCTCTCGAGTCCATCGCCCAGTGCCCACATTATGAATTGTCTTATATTTATTTATCAATCATGTTACTCAACCTCTCCAAACACACCACATTTTTAACAGTTTTTAATTTATTTTTCTTAAAATTAATTAAATTCATCTATTTATTATTCATATAACAAATATTTAATTAAAAAAATAAAAAAATAAAAAAAATATAATGTGTAAAGATTATGTGAATCGTAAGAGATTGTGTAGCTTTTTTCTTTATTTATTTATTTGTTGAAGTTACATTTTCTATTATTATTTTTTGAATTATATATACGAAGGTTATAGTAATTAATATCATGTCATTACATTGAGATAGGAGTGAATGAGAACATAGTAGTATATAATAATTTTATTTTATTTTATTTTATATAATTTTTAATTTATTTTCATATGGCAAAAGTGATGGATTCGAGTTTCGATATTAATTTGCACTTGAAAAATATTTAAACGTTGAACCAAAGTTTATTAAATAATGCAGGTTTGCACGTATTTTCCGTAATTTAATATAATAGGTCTAATTTATTTTATTAAAAGAGTCGTAAAATATAACAAATACTCTAAGGCGATTTTTAGAAATAAAGTATTTTTAAAGTTTTCTAAACTTCTCGACAATTTCATTTTTAAACATCAATCATATACAAAATATATTTCAATTTCAAATTTTCGTTTGATCATTATCTAATTATTATTTAAATATAAAAATCAACACAACTTTTATAAATTTTAAATAGAATTATTATTTTTACTTTATAATATATTACCCAATTTTCACTCTTTTATTTTTGCAAAATTTAATAAAATGTTTTATTTTAACTAATTTCATTGTTATTCACAATATTTTAATATATTTTGAGTGTAGTGTCTAAGAAGCCTTAAATCACTTAATTTTATAAGTTTTTTAATAACAAAATCTTACAAATGCCAATTATGTTTTTAAAAAATAATTCTATTTAAATACCTTTATATCACACACCATTTATATACATAATGACATAATTCATAAGAAGAATTATATTAAAATTTAAATATTTATTATGTTGTATGAATGTACGTGGTATAAAGTATAAACCATTTCAATTGTCTTAAGGCTAGATTTGGATAGAGAAGTGACGCAAAATAATTGGTTAATAGTAATAAAAATAAAAATAAAATATTAAATAATATTTTTGAATAATAAAAAATAAGGGAAAAATATTAAATAATAATTGAGGGATTACGAAACACAGCCTTAATACTTGCTGCAACGTTCAGGGCGGGGGTGCGGTTGGTGACAAGGTTGGTGGCAACAGAGCCATCTCACCCTATGAATTCCTCCAGTAACGTTGCTATAAATAC
Source organism: Platycarya longipes (assembly GCA_036559045.1). NCBI lineage: Eukaryota > Viridiplantae > Streptophyta > Magnoliopsida > Fagales > Juglandaceae > Platycarya > Platycarya longipes. The sequence goes on along the minus strand of CM071790.1, from coordinate 10,272,275 downwards.
CCACTCAAAACCTAACTCAACTCTCTCACCGTTTCTCTCTCTGTACCTCTCTCTCTCTCTCTCTCTCTCTCTCTCTCTCTCTCGCTCGCTCTCTGAAAACAATCGAAGTCTGGTTAGATGGCGCACGAGGGAATTCTACTGGGAATGGGAAATCCCCTTCTTGACATATCAGCTGTTGTGGACGATAGTTTCCTGGAAAAGTAAGTCCCATCTCTCACAATTCCACCAAATCTAATACTCAACACTCCGTTTGGTTTCCCGTAATATGTAGGGAATGCGCAACGCATATTCCACAACACAGAATATAAAAATATGATGTGAAATGTTAGATCCTAAGAAATGACACGTTTGTTTAATCGAAGAGAGAGTGATTTGTATGATGCCTCCGGTTTCTTACTGATCTCTTTTGAAAAAGCGGTTCTTATGGTACTCTGGTCGTATATTATGTGATTCTCGTCCTAGAATGTTCAATGATACTTGCCTGAATAGGGCAGAACGGCGTAGATCTGATTGCTTTAATTCTGGATTTGGTTATAGTGAGATCTGTTACTTTGTTTCCTCTATGTTCAATGCGATTTCGCCACGTTTGTGTGCTAAGAAAGACGGACAAAAACAAAGAAATCATGGTAGTGCATTCTGCTGCTGTGATTCTCGTCCCCAAGCTTTAATTCATATTGGCTTGAACAGGGCAGAACGGTGTAGATCTGATTGCTTTAATTATGGATTTGCTTTGTAGTGACATCTCTGTTCGTTTCTTTCTGAATATTCAATGCCGTCTCACCACGTTTTCAACTTTGAATGCTTAAAAAAAGGAAGGGAAAACAAATAAATCATGGTATTTCATATGTCCATTGCATTTGTTTCCCGAAAATGAGAAAGCAAATAAAACATAATACGAATGAGAATTTTTCTTCTTTATTTTCATCCCGGAATTCAGAAACCAAGTTTGAGTTGAAATCGTTTCCCTATAATTAAGTTACCAAGCAAGGATCTGTATTGCCGGAAAGTGTATTTCAAAACAATTCAAGATATTGCTCCGTATTCTGCAGGTCACTTTAGTTGAAGATTGCTTTTATGCTTGCATTTGCTTGAAGTTTAAAAATATCTACAAGAACACACACACCCTTATATTATTTGAAGCTGCAAGAATATATGCAGTTGATATTACTTATCAAAAAAAAATTTATATATGCAGTTGATATTTTGTGTTGGCATGCTTTCTATACATTTTTGTTTCTTCAATATTTGCTCATTTATGATAGTATATTGTATTTGTATTTTGGTATTTGTAACTAATTGGTCATTTATATTGTTAACAGGTATGACATCAAGTTGAACAATGCTATTCTTGCTGAGGACAAGCACTTGCCCATGTAAGTTTCTTTCGTATTCTGCTTCATTGATACAAACCCAAAAACAAGTGTGTTTATACATGAAAAAAGAAATCATATGCACTTGTGCATGCGTGTCTGTTTCTAGGTTCTTCTTTATTTTATTTTATTCATTTTATGAACGCTACAATTTCCTCTGCCTTGAATGCCCCCAATATATTCATAACAACCTTTTTTTTAACCTCTCAAAATAAAATCATATGATAGGCTATGGATCTGTTCGATATGGGGAATGATATTTTGTTTCCTGTATTAAGTGCAATCTAACATTCTTTGTGATGTCACATCCAACTGTAGGATGATTATCTGTTAGTGCCTTTGCTAACAGTTGAAATGCCACATATACTGAACCAATTTTTTTTCGTAAATATTTGAAGGTACGAAGAAATGGCTTCCAAGTATAATGTGGAGTATATTGCCGGGGGTAATGTGATTAGTTTATGATTTGAATCCCTGATGGTGCCATCTTTGATATTTCTTTATGAAATTACCATATAATGATTCCTTTCTCTTATCTTTTTATTTTTCACGATTGATTCTCTATTGAGTAATGAGCTTTACGTATTGTGCCACCTTAGGTGCTACACAAAATTCAATCAGAGTCGCCCAGGTCCGTCTCCATTCTATAAGATAGGATATTTTACCTTTTTAGCTAAATTTTTATTATCTGAAACTTCTTGCTTTCCCCCCTTTTTTCTGTGTCTTCCAGTGGATGCTTCAAATTCCTGGTGCAACCAGTTACATCGGTTCCATTGGAAAGGACAAGTTCGGAGAGCAGATGAAAAACAACTCAAAACTAGCTGGTGTTAATGTAAGTTCTCTACATCTTGGACCTCCCCCCATCTCTGCTGGATTTTCACATTCTTGTCTCAAGGAGATCGATTAATTTAATCAGGTAAATTATTATGAGGATGAATCAGCACCAACAGGAACATGTGCGGTTTGTGTAGTTGGTGGTGAGAGGTCAGTTCTAAGTCCTGCCCCCTCGTAATTACTTTCATGCTTGATTTTGCAGGATGCTCTAATTTTCCACTGGTTTCCTTTTTTGCATCTTTAATTCCCTGTACAATTTTTGCATATAAGTTGGTTCTCTGCTGGTCAACCAATTGTACAATGATCTTTCAGGAACCATTAGCCACAGTAACAATGGACATTTGCATAGTGTCTGTTTGCTCGGTTTTGGTTGTTTGTGCTGGATGCCTTTCATGTAATCTAACAATCTTTCAAGAACCTTGTTTATAGTTTTCGTTTCCCATTGAAACTCAAAATATATTTTTGGCCTATAGTTGAGAATTCTTCTCAGGCTCAAGTAGTAAGAGCCTTGGTTTTGGTCGTATGCTCCTTGTAGGTCTAACCCTTGGGTGCGCATAATTTCTTGGGCTAGTAGACTGGGGGAATTTCCCATTGCATTACCCAAGGTGCACTTTCAGGAAACTCTTTGCCGAGGGCATGTGCACCTAGGGGAGATTAGTGGCCGGTTTGGACCAGCCAAACCGACCGGACCGGTCATTTTGGACCGGACCGGACCAGACCAAGACTGGTCTTGGTCGGTCCCGGTCCAAAATTCCTAGACTGGGCAGGTTCGGTCCCGGTCTGGGTTATCTCCACCCCGGACCAGACCGGACTGGACTGATACTACCTTATATATATATTTTAAATGTATTATATATTATTTAAGTAAATTATACATTAAGAATATTTAATAAGAGTATTATTATTATTCGGACCGAATAGACCAACCGGACCAGACCAGACCAGACCGAAATGGACTAGTCTGGTCCGGTCCTATGGATTCTTGGTCCGGTCCAGGGTAGGAAATTCCTGGACCGAATAGGTCTGGACCGGTCTGTCCAACCCCCCCAGGACCGACCGAACCGGACCGAGCTCTCCCCATTGTGCACCCACAGGATTAGTTAAGACTTTATTCTAGACACCTGGTGCTGACAAAACAAAAATCTTCTGAGTGATGATCGTAAAGTTGTTTTTCAGCACGATTGTATTCCTTTCATTCTTCTGTTTCATTTTTAAATGACATGGATCGTTTGAATATGTTATATTATTAATATCCAGATATGGTAATGTAATTGATTGGTTATGATTATTCATGTCCAAGCAGATGCTTCTCTGCTGCCAGATAATTCCTACAACTTTTTAGGGATCATGCTCATCTTTTTGTAGTCAGTCTTCAGTTATCATTATTTCAGTGCTTGGCATGTCACTTCAATTTCTTGTGGGCAGCAGCTGTTCTGGAAGAGTTTGTTAGGTCATGTTTCTGGGAGAGCCTATTGTGGTGTTTTTGCTTGGATGAATCAAATACTAGATAATTTATTATCCACCAAATAATCTACAATCTGTTTGCAGGGCTATCCTCATTGATATTTTTGTCATCTTCAAGCCTATATGATTGGGTCATGTCCTGCATTTTTGTTTCAAACTCATGGTTCCCATCAAGCTTAAATTGGCTGTTGTATGTTGTAATGCAGGCATCACATCTGTTTGATTTCTGCTCATTTTGTTGTAGGGTGAATTTTGCTGGATCGAATGTATTGTGATTCAGGTTTATTCATATTAATAAGTTCTTACTTACAAAAAAAAATGTCTTGTGATCCAGGTCACTTATTGCTAACTTGTCAGCCGCAAATTGTTACAAATCTGACCACTTGAAGCAACCAGAAATTTGGTCACTTGGTACTTCTTCCCTTCTATCTCCTTCCTTCACCTCTTTGCAGAGTGTCTAGCCATCTCAAACTCACCTTTTATAATCCCCTGTTTGAACAGTGGAGAAAGCAAAATACATCTATATTGCTGGCTTTTTCCTTACCGTGTCCCCAGATTCCATTCAACTAGTTGGCAGACATGCAGCTGCCACCAACAAGGTACCACTAATGTATTTAGATTTTTATTTTCTAAGTATTATTTTGCAGTTACTCCAGTTAATCTCTTAATGTTTGCAGGTCTTCCTGATGAACCTTTCAGCCCCATTCATCTGTGAGTTTTTCAAGGATGTGCAACTGCAAGCTTTGCCGTGAGTTTCACACTGCCCCTTCCCTCATTCATGATGTCGTTATCGTTGAGACTGACATGCTCTTTGGGTATAGTTATGTAGATTATGTCTTTGGAAATGAGACAGAAGCAAGAACCTTCTCAAAGGTTCATGGCTGGGAGGTAATCATCATTGGGTGTTTGGCTGCAAAGCTGTGAACTTTACATATATCATCCTCCAACAAGTTACCTCATTCTTGTACTTTTTATATTCAGACTGATAATGTTGAGGAGATTGCTATAAAGATTTCTCAGTTACAAAAGGCATCAGGAACGCACAAGAGGATTACTGTTATCACTCAAGGTGCTGATCCTGTTGTAGTTGCTGAGGATGGGAAGGTGAAATTATTTCCTGTGATCAGGCTACCCAAGGAGAAGCTGGTTGATACCAATGGAGCAGGTATTTGCTTTCTTTGAGCTTGATTGTTTAATCTGACAAACTGGTAATTTTTTTCCCATAGAAATTCAAAATAGATGGTGTTAGTTGGCATCATGCTCTTCTGCCTTTTTGTTTCCTTTTCTGTGGAACCTTTGAGAGACCATAAGAAAAAGTTAATACTGTAGGTTCGAATTATTTAATTACATTGATATTAGGTCGGGGATACTGGTCTGGGACTCATATGATCGGAAAACCTGTTCGAGTTTTTGACATCTTCATGGCTTTTCCGACATAAATTCTCTTTCTGTGGCAGGGGATGCATTTGTTGGGGGATTTTTGTCGCAGCTGGTGCTGGAGAAGCCAGTTGAAGAATGTGTTAGAGCTGGTTGCTATGCAGCGAATGTTATAATCCAAAGGTCAAGCTGCACTTTTCCCGAAAAGCCTGATTTCAGCTAAAGCTCATTTTATAGCAGCAGCATGCGGCACTTTATAATCCTTTGCATTTTGATTTTTTCGTTGAGTCAAATTCCCTCTTAAGTAATTAATTACCTCCTTTAGTTATTATTATTATAACAGGATGCATTTATAGTCTCCTGAATCCAATGTATCCGGTGAAGAAAGTCTAGTTTCTTTTAAACGTTAAATTGGTTTGTGGTTATCATCCACAATTAAGTACCGAGTTATTTGTGGTATTTTTTCCATCACGCTACTATAAAATTCTGCTGAGTTTGATACTTTTTCTATATATTTGGTCCTATTCCGCTACTTTTCACTTATGCTGTTCTTTAGTCCTTCACGCATACATTCTGGGGTCAATTTCGTAGGGAGATTTACTCAGAAATTTGTTTTTCCAAATCATCTGATCTTATTTTAAATTCATCATTATATATTTTTCAAATTTCTATACAAAATAAAATAAACAATTTAATTTTTTTAAATTCAAAAATAATTTTTTTTAAATTATAAAACAAAATTAAATATTAAAAATATATTATAATAATATTTTATTTTATTTTTTAATTTTTATCATATCTTATATAATCCCATCTCTAAAAACAAATCAGTCCTAGTGGAGTGTGTTATCTTTCTCTAACTACCTAAATTAGGTTTGGTGTTAGGAATTCTGCCCTTCTTTTTGACACTATAGGAGGATGGAAATTGCAAATTAAATCTTTGTAATGTTAGTCAATTCCCAAAAGAAAAAGAAAAATAATAGGACCACAAGTACTTGATTAACGAGAGTATTCCCTTTATTTAGAAAACACTAAACATCCATCCCTTGCCTCCACCACAGTACTCCGTATTTTGCTCCAAACCCTTTCTTTTTTTTATTTTTTTGGCCATGGGTTCAACCGAAATACTCTTTATATAGAACCCAAAAAATACTACAAATTTATTTGTTCCTCTTTTGAGGGTAAAAGAAAAGAAAGAAAGAAAGAAAGGAAGATAATAGGTAAAGATGGCCACAAAGAAAACCCTGGGCGTGCTCCTCACGTCGATGCTGGTTGTAATGGCGTGTGCAAGTGTGAGTGATGCGCTAACGGAATGTGCCAAGGAATGCATGCCTGTATGCATGAAGGAAAACGGCGCAACCCTTGAGGCATGTGGAAAAGCTTGTGAAGATTATTGCAGCCAAGTTTCAGGAGGTGGGGGAGGCAGTTCTGCATGGCGTCGTGTAAAAACACTATAATCAAACTATTTCTCGCCCTACTTATATCATGTTCTTCTGAAGCCTTGATTAATAAGAGATTTATGTCGAGAATCCTTTAGGTTCCCCTCGAGTAAATCAGTTTTACATTATTTAATAAATAAATTCTAAGGAGTTCTGGCATGTCAAATTCTTATATTTCGTCTGTTAAATATAGAATGAATTAATATTATTATTATTATTATTATTATTATTTTATGGTAGCTTTATTGCGATGTACATATGTTTTCTTTCTTTTAAAATAAAAAAGAGTGACTATATCCCCATTGTGATGTACAGATGTTGTTTAGAAGATGCTATATAATATACTTCTATTTCATTGCTATCTTGCTGTGATTAATGATTATATGGGATTAAGCACAATTGATCCTTTTATTTGTTGTTGCTTATTAACGGGTAAGAAATAAGCTGTGCTAGCTGCAAATTCGTTAACGTGTTCCCTTGATCCTCATTTCGAGTATTCCATGTTTTAGAGAGAGAACCTAACACTCTCAAAATCAGTCGTGATGTCCAATTAAGCACAAAATAACAAAAACTCAGTTGAAGCCAAAGGGACGTCAAATAGCGTTGTAAAGAGAGCGGGAAGCACGTTACCAACATGGTAAAATGGGCCAGGTCTTTGATCGCTATGTCATGTCTGGTGCGTCTATTTCAATTTCCGGCATGTTCTGGAATCCAAACAATTGACTACTGAGTCCACTTTTCTTTTTCAGTGTGTACGAGTTTTGAGGATATGTGCCAGCATTACCAACCTCAAACATTTCATTAAAAATACAGATACATGTATATCAAAGTCTATATAAGAAAATAAAAATATAACAAAGATTTGGGGCCCAAGAAGAATTTTGGGACCCACCCAAAAACTATACTCGGGGCGGCAAAGCACCCGGTTTTCAAGCATCTCAATTCTCAAAACTCAAAATTTGGGGCTGTACACTCAACACCCAGCTTAGATACTTTTGACTCATGATGAACTTACCAAGCTTCCAAGTGATAAACCGTGCTGGGCATTGTAAATATCCCCAGTGGTTCAGTTGCCCTGCCCCTGCTGCTGGGGGAAGAAGTATCCGAAGTTTCAGTTCACTGAAATGTGGTTCTCCCCAATAAAAAAGGATTAGTTGGTTTTCAGATATGAAAAGCTACCAAAAAGATCAGAGAAAAGGTTGCCTAAAATTGTTTACATGGTCACTTCCAAATAATATCTCCCAAAAATCTGAGAGCTGGAACACCTCTAATCTCCACGTCAACCAGAGGTGCCTGGATCAAAGTCAAGTGGGATAGTTCTGGATCACCTTGAATCATATCAAGCGCACGCATCTGATCCTGAAATTTTTGGAAAAGAACATCTATAATTTTTCTTTCCGTTCCCACCTCGAGTAATGCTAGCTATTGTCCTAAATTGTGCAAGCCTTGTGCATTCTCTTCAAAAAGAAACATGGGGTCTACCATTAGAAAAATAAAATTTTAATGTCGATCCCAGATTTATCCACTTTTTCAAAGGAAATGAACGGAGTTTGCACACCTCGGACTGCAAATATTGTAATACTAATAACCAATGTTCACAGTTTGGATAGTTCTCGCATTAAACAGGTTACTAAACACATTATATAGCTGAACTGAAAGAATATAAGCAACCAATGGGACAGAGTGTTGATGACTACCTTTCTTTTCATAGCACAGAATTTGCAGTCTGAGGCAGATGGAGGAAGAATCTGATTAACAATAAGCCTCTTTACGGGAACATTCTCCTTCTTCAAAGAGGCATGCAACCTAGACGACTCACTAACTGCCATCACCTATGGAAAAAAATTAAAATAAAATAAAGAGCCAATCAGCTATCAGCCTATCCTACAATTATGTAAACCAAAATTACTTGAGTTTCGCTTGAGCAAAACTCAAACCAAATGGAAGTACAAAACGAAGCAAATATACCATTTAGTTGACAACAAGCTAGCTTGAAGTGGTGCTAACGTTTTTACCGTGGGGATTGTTACGATGACGAACTCAGTTGAATCTGTGTCACGAAAAAGCTCCCGCACTTTTATCATTCTCTCCTGCAGACGCTCTAATTTGTCAGTCTGTATTTTAAAGCCAAATTAGAATATTTTGTGATCTCTATCAAAGAGAGAATAACACCAATTCTTCCTAGTAAATCAGGCTTACTGGATCCTGCCGGGTTTCTTCTTTCCCAAAAACAGATTTGATGGCTGAGGTGGCCGATGCTATTTTCTGTTTAAGCTGCCAAAGCAGTGTGAATAATTTAAAAAAAAAAAACAGTTAAAATGGGAACCACCCATACAAACACTGTAGTTCGTTTTAATTTAAAGTGATGCAGGAACATTATTGTTTAAAGTGTGGCATACCTATCAGCAAAAATGCATGTGGAAATAATACAAAGCGATCACTTTGTTTAAAAATATCTTATCAAAAGCTATAAGATCTGAAAACAAGTCATTTAGTCGCTTTGCATTCGCAGCAAGAGCCAGAAACCATCCTTAGTCAAGTAATACAGTTGTATTATAGAAATTTTTATGACAGGTCAAATTGCCACAAAAGAATACTGGAATTATGTGCCAAAACATTGTGGACATCATTTGTTCTGCTAGAAGCCTAAGACACAGCAAGAGTTTACATTCCTTGCTCATTGTGATAATTCTGACTTTTATGGTCATGCCATGTATTAAATTCTCCATGGAAAAAAAAATATATTTCTGTTTTTTCCCTTACACTTCATTCACTTTCCTACCTTCAATATCTTCCCTATAGATGCATCCAGGAAATCTGGCAAGGACAAAAGTCGCAAAGTGTGACCCTGAGAAGACAACTCATCAAGTTCAATGGACAATCTAAAAAAAAAAGTGACAAACAATATAGCTATGTGCTCACCGTGGGTGCAGTATCAAATACTATGCGAGTAAACATGCCATATTCTTGAGATTCTGAAATTGCATCACCTGGCAGATTTGTAGTTAGCAAGGAAGCAAGGAACCAAAAAGATGTAATGAGCAAACGGCCAAGCAAAATAATAATAGCATATAATACACACTTTGGATATTGCAATAGCTTCATCCAAACCAGGAGGTGGTGTGTCTAGTAGCTCTCCTAGTTTTAACTCTCCTAACTTCATCAGTTAAAAAATAAATAAATCAAATAGATTAAGGCTGGTTTAACACAAATAAATATTCTCAGATTTACAAATTTCCGCTTTCCTTTTCCTTGTATATATATGTTCATCTTAAGGATGGATACATCCAAAATAAATCCCATAACTGATGTGGTTTTATATGATTCGTCAGATTGTAAAGTTACTTTTATTGTAAAGTAGATCTAACAGCTCGTATGAAACCACATCAGTTTGTTGGATTTTTTGTGGCTATAGCAGTCTTCTTGGAAGAAATTTATGAAGGAAAAAAATATTTTTCCAACTTCCTCGTGGCTCTAGACCCAATCTCTTTTTGCACCATAAGTGAACATGTCTATTTGTGTGCATGTGAATGCAAGAGACCACTTAGTCAGTTAACCAAGTAAAGAGAAATAAAACCAAGGAACAACCACTAAATTCAATTCTGGTTAAATGAAATTCTCATGTTATTTCTAGCTGTATAAAGGCTCAACTATAGAGAACATCCATGGTGTACTGTGTTACTAGTTCTATCAGGGGAAGATAACTACTGACGTAAGTTAAAATCTCAAGAGCTCTTGATAGAGCTTCACCTGGTCTGCAAGCATTCCAAGGCCCATACTATCCATGAAATATTTTACCCCAGTTCCACCACCATTCTCACCTGGTCTGCAGAACTCTTCCCTAGCATTTTCAGGGTTTATCTGTAATTAAACCAATTAATTTAACTAAGTACATGTGACAACAAAATCATCAACACAAATACTAGCAAAGTTTTATAATAAACAAGGGGGGTGAGAGAGGGAAGATACACATATAGGAAGCTTCAGTATACCTCAAGAGCAAACAATGAGGCATCAGGACCTTCAACTGGTACCAATGTTCCACCAGCCAAGACCTGGGTAAAATAATAGAAGCATGCTAACTCAATGCCACTGTGATCACTTCGCTAGCAGATAATTAAATGCAGAACAAGAAAAAAAAAATCTTTTCAACCTGCGCAAAGGAATCACTCAAGGAATGTGCAGGATCGGTGGATACCACAAGAGTAGGTTGCCCACTGTCAGCAAATTTTACTGCAAGTGAGGCAGCACAACTTGTTTTCCCTACACCTCCTTTGCCACCTAGCATGTAATACTTTCTCTCAGTCCCAGAAACCATGTCACCGAAGACCGCAACACCTTCTGCAGGAGTAGCCACTGATCTCACTGCCAAAAAGTGGTATATAGTAAACATCCATATCTGACACTCATCCTCAGAAGTCGCACTAATTTTTTTGATAAAGTACTAAATAAGAGTAATTTCAAGTCTTCATGCACAAGCTTGTTCATCTAGTACTTGTCGACCATTTGTCAGCATCCCCACGCCTTTTTATCAACATGTAACGGCACATCACAAGTTGCATAAATAACACCAAATTATTTAATCTTCAGATAATTATTTTTTCAAACGGCCAAGTCTCAGAAGATGAAGCAAAACTCCATCAAATCTATGGCTCCCTAAATAAAAATGGCATTAACATTCAGCAAGGAAAGGGAAAATTTCATTTGCTTCATTTTGTCCTTGTACAGAGACCAAAAGTATACTTTCTTTCAGTTTTTACAGAACTATAAACTTAAATCATGGCTTAACAAATTAAAATTAGGCAATATGCCAGTCATTAATCTAGGTAAAATAGCCAACAGCTTTCATCCTGGTTTAAGAGAAAAGAAGAGGGGATTAAATCAAGACTTGTGTTTTCTCTTATTATATCTTTCAAAATAATAATTGGGCTTTTTGCAATGAAAATTATTCTAAAAAAATCTTCAATTTTACTTTACTTTTCCTTTTCCCATATTTTTAATAACAGACTGTGTAACAATTTAACAAGGCAATAAAGAATAGAGACGAAACAATGGAGATGAAAAACCTTGAAGAAAATTCCACTCTCTCTTCTTGAGGAAGACGACTGTATAGAGCATATATAGACTATTGGACATAACAAACTAACTGTAGCATCTAGTAGTTACATGACACCTGTAAGTGTAAAAAGAAAGAATAAAAAAATACAAATATACATGAACGACAGCTTTACAAAGAGAGAAACGACATGTAGCTTAACTAGTATCTTCTAAACGACATGTAGCTTAACTAGTATCTTCTAACACCCCCCCGCAAGATGGAGAATAGTAATTCACTATTCCCATCTTGGAATAATGTGTTTGTAAAACATGAGATGGAAGTGCCTTGGTCATTGTATTAGCAAGCTGGGTAGCCGAGAACACATGAGCTGTAACAATGCTCCCATCTTGAACTTTATCATGTACCTAGTGACAATCAAGCTCAATATGCTTAGTCTTCTCATGGAAGACTGATTGGCAGCGATATGGAGTGCAGCTTGATTGTCACAAAATAAAAGAGCAAGTTGTGGATGACTTAAACTAAGGTCTGAAAGTAAATATCGAAGCCATGTTAACTCACAACATGTGACAGCCATAGACCGTTACTCTGCCTCAGCTAAGGAACGAGAGACTACCGCTTGGTTCTTAGATTTCCAAGAGATGAGAGACTTGCCTAAGAAAACACAGTAACCAGTGGTAGATCTTCTGGAATCTGGGCAAGACGCTCAGTCACTATCACATTAAGCTTGCAGCTGAATGGAGGAGGAGGCCGAGAGAAGAATTCCTTGAGCTGGATCTGCCTTAATATACCTGAGAACTTTCTGGGCAGCAGCTAAGTGTGTAGTTTTAGGATCATTCATAAATTGGCTCAACACTTGAACAGCAAAACAAAGGTCTGGGCATGTGATAGTGAGGTATAGAAGCTTGCCAATGAGTCTCCTAAACACACTAGGATCAGAAAGGGGAGTTCCAACCTCTTTGCTAAGCTTGAAGTTTTGATCCATAGGAATTCTAAGAGGTTTACAGCCTAACATGCCTGAATCAGCCAAGATATCAAAGGCATATTTACGTTGACAAAAATGGATAACTTGAGAAGATCGGGCAATTTCCAAGCCTAGAAAATATCTAAGGCAACCAAGATCTTTAATCTGAAATTTAGCATGTAGAAACTGACCAAGAGCAGTAATAGCAGCAGTAGAAGTGCTAGCAACCAGTATATCATCCACGTAAATTAACAAAGCAGTGAAACAATTTTCATTGTGCTTAGTAAACAAACTGTAATCAAACTTTGATTGTAGAAAACCAAACTCAATAAGAGATGAAGTCAACTTGGCATTCTATTGCCGAGATGCTTGCTTAAGACCATAGATATTTTTGAGTAATTTACACACTTGATTGGGCTGTCCCTTTATGTAACCAAGGGATTTTTTCATGTAAATCTCTTCTGACAAGTCACCATTTAAGAATGTGTTATTTACATCAAATTGATATAAAAACCATCCTTTAATGGCAGCAACACTAAGCAAGCATCTCACAGTCACTAGTTTAGCAACAGAGGAAAAAGTTTCAACATAATCAATGCCCTCTTTTTGGGTAAAACCCTTAGCTACTAATCTAGCTTTCAACCTCTCCAAAGATCCATCAGAATTGAATTTAAGTTTGTAGACGTACTTATAGTCAATGACTGTTTTCCCTTCAGGTAGAGTGGTGAGGGTCTAAGTGTGGTTCCTTTCCAATGCCTCAAGATCAACTTCCATGGCTTTGCACCAAGCAGGATCTTTTATGGCCTGTTTATGAGAGGAAGGTTCTGTGTGCATGGAAATAGAGGATGAAAAAGCTTGGAAAGCAGGTCTGAATTTGTGATAAGATAAAGAATTGAGTAAGGAGAAGGGTTTACCATTCAAGACGGGAGCTGCCTTGGAGATTGACTTTGAGGGAGGTGAAAATACAGCTTGCTGGCAATGAAAGTCTCTGAGTTATTGGGGAGCTCTGCGAGGGCGGATTGATCTTCTGAGTGGTGGTAGTTCATGTGGTGTGAGGTGTTGGTTTGTGGCAGCAGGAGGAGAGGAAGTAGGTAAGGTTGTGTGGGTAAAAGGGGGAGATGTGGAGTGGGATGGTGCAGAGGCAGAGGCTGGTGTAGAGTTAGAGGAAGAAGTGAGCAAGTTATTGTTGGGGGAAGAGGGAAAAGTAGGTTTGGATGGTGCATTGAAATTGTTTGGTGAGGGTGGTACAGTGGCAGAATCTGTTGGTAATGGTGCAGTGACAATTTCTTGTGGGGATGGGGAAGGAAACAGATAGTTAGTAGGGAAAAAAATGGGAAAATTGGAAGTGGAGGAAGGGGTGGAAGTGGATGATATGTTTTTAAAGGGATAAGTGAATTCATGGAAAATAACATCCCAAGATATGAAAATGGTGCCGTTGTCTATGTCCAAAAGCTTATAACCTTTTGTGCCAAAGGGGTAGCCAATAAAAACACATTTTCTACCTATGGGTTGAAGTTTATGTCTATGATTGGACAAGGTGGCAGCAAAACATAAGGAGCCAAAAATCCTCACATGAGCATAGTTGGGTTTATTTTGGAAAAGAAGTTCATAGGGTGTCTTGTTGGCTAAGAGGGGTGTGGGGATTCTATTGATGATGTAAGTGGCTATGAGGACGGCTTCATTTCAATATTTTAATGGTAAATTAGATTGAAAGAGGAGAGCTCAAGTGACATTAAGCAAATGTTGGTGTTTCCTCTCAACAATGCCATTTTGTTGAGGGGTCTCCATACAACTTGTTTGGTGAATGATTCCTTTGAGGTTAAAAAAATCAGTCATATGGAATTCAGCACAATTATTACTTCTCAAAAATTTTATTTTCACATCAAATTGTCTCAATTAAATTGGTGAATGATTGTATGCATTTTCGGGTGTCAGCTTTAGTAGAGAGAAGGTAAAGCCATGTGGTTCTTGAGAAATCATATACAATAGTGAGATAGTACTTGGTGACATCATGAGCAACAACGGGACAAGGTCCCCAAATATCATAATGCACAATCTCAAATATTCTAGAGGATTTATGCAAGCTGGCAAGAAAAGGAATTCTGTGAAGCTTTGCTAAAGGACAAATAGTGCAAGGTTTTTCATTAACATTTGAACTATGTGAAGTTACAAGCAGATCAGGGATCAATCTTAGTCTATGTAAAGATAAATGACCTAGGCGACAATGCCAAAGGTCAGATGGTGTATGCTGTGCTACAGAAGTTGTAGAATTAAAAGGAAACTGCAATGTGTTTGGAACAGTAGGTAAGATGGTCGAGGAAGCTGTAGGAGGGAGTTCTGAGCAATGAAGGTGATACAAGCCATGATTAAGCACCCCCTTCCCAATCATTCTCCAAGAGTCTAGGTCTTGAATGATACAATAGGAAGAAAAGAAAGAAATAGCACAGTGAAGAGATTTAGTTAATTTGGGAACTGAAAGCAAATTAAATGAGAAAGAGGGAACACACAGAACCTCAGTAAGAGTAAGAGAGTTGGGCAATGTAATAGTGCCAACATGTGTAACTGGGGCTGAATGACCATTAGGTAAGTTGAAAAAGTAAGAAACATGAGCAGTGATGGATGAAAAATGCAAGGGATCATATCGTCTGTAGCACCTGTGTCAATAATCTAAGTGGAAGCAGAAAAATTATGACGAGGCATGTGTGTGCATGTAGATAAAGAGGTAAATATACCGGACATTTTTGGAGCAAAAGATGGTTCAAAAATAGGATGCACCGATTTGTGAGAGTGTAGGGCAGCAGCAGAAATGGAGGAATCCTGGGATTGGAGCAGAGCCATCAGCTGTTGGTATTGAGATTTGGTTAGTCCCACCTTGGCCTCACAGCTACCGTCAGAGTCACTAGCAAAAGAAGACTGATTAGCGTGAAAATTAGATAGTGATTTGGTGTGGAATTTATGGCCAGGGGGGTAACCGTTCAGCTTGTAACACTTTTCCACTGTATGACCAGTCATATTACAGTGAGTACACAAAGGGGGTTCGGCATTTCCCAACTTGAAACAATTGTCAACATAGTGCCCATTGATTTTATAATGAGTATAGGGGCGTTCTTTCTTGGCAGGGGGGAATTTTTTGGGGAAGCTTTGGATGAAAAGGATGATTTATGAATGGTGAGGGCTAAGGTTTCAGAGGCGGGAGTGAGATTAACAATTTGGTGATGGCGCTCTTGTTGTTGAACAAGAGAAAACACTTTGGAAATGGAAGGAATGGGATCCATGAGCATGATTTGGTCACAAATGGGAGTGTAAGACTCGTGTAAACCCATAAGAAATTGGAGGACACAATCTCTTTGAGAGCGGTTTAAGAGAGTCTGCATCGTACCACAAGTGCAGTCTACAATAGGATCGTATATGGCAAGTTCATCCAAAGGGATTTCAGTTTGCCATAATAGATACTAACAGGATCAGAGTTTTGAGAGAGGGAAGCTAGAGCTTGCTTGATTTGGAAGATCCGTGGGCCATTTTGATGGGAAAATCGTTCTTGAAGATCAAGCCATAGAACAGAGGCATCATCAACAAAGACAACGCTCGATTTAAGAGAAGAACTGATAGAATTTTGAATCCAGGAAACAACCATATCATTACAGCGTTCCCAGATTTCAAATAAAGAGTCATCTTCATCAATGGGTTTGGGAAGGGAACCGGTGATGAAACCGAGTTTGTTTTTGGCTCTTAGGGCACGATGCATCGCACGAGACCAGGTAGGATAATTGTCGATGGTGAGAGAATCAGAAACAAGGGTGATGGTTGGGCTATCGCCGTGATCGAGGCAATAGGGATTTGTGGGATCGTTCAAGTTGAGATACTGAGACAAGGTGTTTGTATGAAGGTCTGAGTGAGCAGAGAAAACGGGAGAGTTGGGTGGGGTTACGGTTGGTGGGTTCTCCATTGATAAAAACTCTCAGTGGCTTTCTGATACCATGTAACAATTTAACAATGCAAGAAAGAACAGAGAGGAAACAATGGAGATGAAAAACCCTGAAGAAAATTCCACACTCTCTTCTTGAGGAAGACGACTGTACAGAGCATATATAGACTATCGAGCATAACAAACTAACTGTAGCATCTAGTAATAACAGGACACCTGTAAGTGTAAAAAGAAAGAGTAAAAAAATACAAATATACATGAACGACAGCTTTACAAAGAGAGAAACGACATGTAGCTTAACTAGTATCTTCTAACAGACTGAACAAACCCAAACCCAAACCCAAACCCATTGAAAAAAAATTGCCATCCGACTCGCATTCGATCATAACGCTGTTCTAGATTAACGCATAGACCAATGTGGTTACACACACACACACAAAAAAAAAAAAGACCTCAAAGAATCTAAAAACAAAAAGAAATTCCAGTGATGGCCCATTGGGTAACGTATATTAGGTTCTGATTGATTTCTTTCACCTAAAGCCAACGAAGCCTTACTGTTTGTGTACCTACCTTTTCTTATGCTCTCGCTGAATAAAAACATCTAGAATACTTTATTTTCACCATTTCACCTCAATAATTATCTATTATCCTATATTTCATTCTCTGTTTATCTATCACCATTAGCTCCGGCATTCTTTTTTGTCTCCCATGAGCTTAGTGAATCTTAATCCCAGCAAAAGTTCAGTCTTGGTATTAATTCGCATACATTCATATCATTCCATTCTACAGAGATGAAAATGAAAATAAAACAAGCCCACGATATAAGACATATAAGAAAGAACTAGCATTGAAAAAAAATACCCTTTAGTGATTTTGCAAGAGGTTTTCTTGAGGCGGAAGTGCGAAGACGCTGAAACTTCTAGTAATGGAGAGTGGCTCGGGGCGGATCTTGGGTGAGCAAGAGAGCAAACCCAGAGATGCGATGGATATTCTAGCGGCGAAGCGGTGAAGAGGAGGTGACAAAGCGGAGGCAACACAACGACTCGCCATGGATTCTGCTACAAAACAAATCCTTCTTGCACTTTGGGATTATAAATTTTCAAGAAATAAACAAATAACTAATTTATATAAAAAAATTAAATTTTTAATAAGAAATTTTATATTTTTAATAATAAACTTAATACACAACAGTTGCACAATCGATTATTCATACCAAACAGCACATAATGTCACTGTGGATAGTTTTCTTGTTCATGGTACGACAGTCGTTTAATATATATCAGAAGCTCCGAGTCCGAGATCTTCCACGTGCAAAGTCAAACAACACTCGTCATGGATTTATGTGGCAGAATCCGTTGACAAGTGTCATCTTCAAGAAGCGGAATGAAGCCTGAAAGTACAGCCCTCACCAACCTGCAATGAATCATCTAAACATGAGTTCATCTAGGGTGAAAAAAATAATATTTGATAAGTGTTATGAAACTTAAAGAAATGAACTAGTATTGCAAAAGAGAAATAAGAAATTCTCTCTGAAACTCTTAAGAACTGAAACTTTCTTTCTCTCTCTATATTTTCTTATGAATTTCATTACAACTGAAGCCCCTATTTATAGGCTTTGAAATTACTATGCAAGTTACTATGTAAGTCACTATGCAGAATTTAAAATAATAGTGGTGGGTCATTCACATAATTTAGTGGTGGGACAAAGGGGCGGCTGTATTTCGTTCGTTCATTACACTCCCCCTTGAATGACCGCCAATAAGGAATCTGCCTCATTAAAACCTTGCCAAGTAAAAACCCAGTGGGAAGAAAAACCAATGGCGAAGGAAAAATAGTACAGTCTTCTTATGTATCCACAAGTGCTTTAAGATTGCCTCATTAAAACCTTGCAGAGGAAAACCTAGTGGGACAAAACCTCAGCGAAGGAAAAAGAGTACAATCAGCACATTTACTCCCCCTGAAAAGTGCATGACAAAAGATCTTTGAGTCTTCGCATTCCAATGTTATGCACAATCTTCTTGAATGTGGAAGTTGGTAACGCCTTTGTGAATAAATCTGCCAGATTATCACTAGATCGTATCTGCTTGACATCAATTTCACCTTTTTCTTGAAGTTCATGAGTATAAAAGAATTTCGGTGAAATATGTTTGGTTCTGTCACCTTTGATATATCATCCTCTGATTTGAGTGATACAAGCAGTATTATCTTCATATAAGATTGTTGGGCTATTATTGATCATGGGAAGTCCACACTTTTCCTGGATATGTTGAATAACTGATCTCAACCAAATACACTCTCGACTTGCTTCATGAATAGCAATGATCTCTGAGTGATTTGAAGAGGTAGCAGATAGTGTCTGCTTAACAGATCTCCATGATATGGCAGTATCTCCATAAGTAAATAAATATCCAGTTTGAGATCTACCTCTGTGTGGGTCTGAAAGATAACCTGCATCTGCATACCCAATCAATTCTGGACTTGAACCACGTTGATAAAATAATCCCATATCAACCGTACCATGAAAGTAACGAAGGACATGTTTAATGCCATTCCAATGCCTTCGAGTTGGTGCAGAACTATATCTTGCAAGCAGATTAACTGAGAATGTAATATTTGGTCGAGTGCAATTTGCAAGATACATCAAAGCTCCAATTGCACTGAGATATGGTACTTCAGGACCAAGAATTTCTTCATCGTCATCACAAGGACGAAATGGATCTTTCTTCACATCAAGTGTTCGAACAATCATTGGAGTACTCAGGGGATGAGATTTGTTCATATAAAAATGCTTTAGGACTTTCTCAGTATACATGGACTGATAAATAAAAATTCCATTTGGCAAGTGCTCAAGCTGCAGGCCGAGACAAAGTTTTGTTTTGCCAAGATCTTTTATTTCAAATTCATTCTTTAAATATATAGCGGTTTTTGAGATCTCTTCAGGAGTTCCCACAATATTTAAATCATCAACATAAACCGCAATAATGACAAATCTGAATTCTGATTTCTTAATAAAAACACATGGGCATATAGGATTATTCTCGAATCCTTCTTTCAATAGATATTCGCTTAAGCGATTATACCACATGCGTCCGGATTGCTTCAACCCATATAAAGATCTTTGTAGTCTGATTGAGTACATATTTCTAGATGTACTTGTAGATGCTTCAGGCATCTTATATCCTTCAGGGATTTTCATATATATGTCATGGTCTAAGGATCCATATAAATATGCAGTGACCACATCCATCAACCGCATTTCTAATCCTTTTGTAACAACCAGACTAATCAAAAATCTAAATGTGATTGCATCCATAACGGGAGAGTATGTTTCTTCATAATCAATCCCGGGTTTCTGCAGGAAACCTTGTGCGACAAGCCGTGCTTTGTATCGTACAATTTCATTTTTCTCATTACGTTTTCGTACAAATACCCACTTATATCCAACAGGCATTACACCCTTTGGTGTTTGGACAACAGGTCCAAATACTTCTCGTTTTGCTAGCGAATTTAATTCAGCTTCAATAGCTGTTTTCCATTTTGACCAATCATTTCTACGTCGACATTCTTCGACGCTTTTTGGCTCACTTTCTTCATTACTTCTGGTAATATCAAGGGCCATTTTATATGAAAATATGTTGTCGACAACAATTTTATTTCTATCCAGAATTTCTCCAGTTTTCATGAAATGTATTGAGATCTCATTATTTTCAGGTACCTGTTCCTCTTCAGGGGAAAACATTTCATGATACACCTCTTCAGGAGGTCCCTTTTTAGGAGATTTATACTCTTCAAGAGTTTCCTCTTCAGGAGGTTCTGGAATAGAAGATTTAAGCTCTTTAGGAGCACCAATTATATTTGTGGCCTGTATTGTGGGTACGTGTTCTTCAGGAACACCAAATTCATTTTGTATTCTTTTCCTTATGGGAATTTTATCTTTTGCACCAATAGGTCTTCCACGCTTCAGGTGTGTTTTAGATTCACCTATTGCTGCTTTGACAATTTGTCCTTCAGAGATTTCAATCCTTGCTGGAGTATTAACAGCAGGAATATAAGATTTTACTACACCTTTAGTGTCAGTAAATACATCCGGTAACTGATTTGCAACATTTTGCAAATGAATAATCCTTTGAACTTCCCGTTTACATTCATTTGTAGGAGGATCAAAATGAGACAGGGTCTTATTATCCCAGGTAATATCTTGTCATGCTTCAGGCACCGACTTTTCTTTACCCATTAACGGAAAATTTGATTCGTCAAAATGACAATCCTCAAAACGTGCTTTAAACATATCCCCTGTAAGGGGTTCAAGGTATCTAATAATGGATGGAGAATCAAAACCAACATATATCCCAAGTCTACGTTGAGGGCCCATTTTTGTACGTTGTGGAGGTGCAATTGGAACATATACAGCATATCCAAAAGTACGAAGATGAGAAATATTTGGTTGTTGACCAAATACAAGTTGTAATGGAGAATATTTATGATATGCAGATGGTCTAATACGAATTAGAGATGCTGCATGAAGTATAGCATGTCCCCAAACAGAAATAGGTAGTCTTGATTTCATAAGTAAAGGTCTAGCGATTAGTTGAAGCCTTTTTATCAAAGACTCAGCTAAACTGTTTTGTGTGTGTGTATGGGCAACAGGATGTTCAACATCTATTCCTATTGACATGCAATAATCATCAAAAACTTGAGATGAAAATTCACCTGCATAATCCAATCGAATGGTCTTAATCGGATACTCAGGAAATTGTGCTCGTAGTTTAATTATCTGAGCAAGAAGTCTAGCAAATGCAACATTTCTAGTGGAAAGAAGACAAACATGTGACCATCGACTAGATGCATCAATTAGAACCATAAAATATCTAAATGGTCCACTTGATGGATGAATAGGCCCACATATATCTCCGTGAATCCTTTGTAAAAAGGATGGAGATTCAACAATGACTTTTGAGGGAGATGGTCTAATAATTAACTTACCTTGAGAACATGCAGAGCACGGAGATTCATTGGGTAGAAATATCTTTTGATTCTTTAAGGGATGCCCATGCGAATTTTCAATAATTCGTCTCATCATTATAGAACCCGGATGTCCAAGGCGATCATGCCAAGTCATAAATACTTTAGGGTCAATGCACTTCTGGTGCATTACCACATATGATTCAATTGTTCTCATTTTTGTATAATACAATCCAGAACATAGAGCAGGCAGTTTTTCTAATACGAGCTTCTGGCCCGATATTGTTTTAGTAATAAGAATATGCTCTTTACTGCCTTCATTGGTCGTTTCAATATGGTAATCATTACGACGTATATCTTTGAAACTCAATAAATTTCTTCTGGATTGTGAAGAGAATAGAGCATCATCAATACAAAATTTGGTGCCATTAGGCAACACAATATAAGCTCTTCCGGAGCCCTCAATTAAATCCGATGAACCTGATATGGTATGGACATAAGCTTTACTTAGTTTTAGATTTTGAAAATATTTCTTTTCTTTGAGAATTGTGTGAGTTGTAGCACTGTCAGCCAGACATATATCTTTATCATTCAACTCAGAGATAAAAAGCTCATCAATGTGATCCATGATTCTACAAAATATACAAAACTTTTATTACTGATAGAAAGAAAATACATTAATTGAGTGGAATACTTCCATCTCCAATTAAGTGTTCAATACTACCATCAGGATGATTAAAGAAATCAGATACATTAAGATGAGTAACGTCTACATCTACTGAATCTAATAAATCATCTGATGGTTCTACTAAATTTGTTTCATGCACTTTATTATTTCCTTTAATAGAAACTTGATATAAATCAGCTAAGTGCCTGGCCGTACGACAGGTACGTGACCAATGTCCAGTCATTCCACATCTATGGCACACCTCTTCACTTTTCTTTGAAGAATTATTCTGAGGATTTTTACCCCTCTCTGAATTGTACCACTTCTGGTGATATGGTATATTATAATCCCTTTTAATGTTGTCATTCCTGGGACCAACATTTCTATAATTTCTCCTACCACGTCCACGCCTCCGATTTCTTCTAAAGGATGCACCATTCACTTCTGGGAATGATGCAAACCTATTACCATTCACTTCAGGGAATGATATTGAGCCAGTAGGGCGTGACTGGTGGCTTTCTAATAAGAGCTCATTATTCTGCTCAGCTATTAGAAGACATGATATAAGTTCAGAATATTTCTTGAACTTTCTCTCTCAATACTGCTGCTGCAGGAGCACATTCGAGGCATGAAATGTAGTAAAAGTCTTCTCTAGCATATCTTCATCGGTGATTTTCTCACCGCATAATTTTAATACTGAGCTTATTTTAAAAAGTGCGGAATTATACTCGCTAACACTTTTAAAATCTTGCAACCTCAGGTGCATCCATTGAGAACGAGCTCTTGGGAGGATGACAGTCTTCTGGTGTTCATACCTCTCCCTTAAATTGTTCCACAAAATATAGGGATCTTTTACTGTGAGATATTCAGTTTTCAATTCTTCATGAAGATGGTGGCGAAGGAAAATCATTGCTTTAGCACGTTCCTGCAGGGATGCTTGATTTCCTTCTTTAATAGTTTCTCCCAGGTTCATTGCATCAAGATGTATTTCAGCATCAACTATCCAGGATAAATAATTTTTCCCAGATATATCAAGAGCAACAAATTTCAATTTTGTAAGATTTGCCATTTTCTACACATATAAATAATAAATATGTGTATCTCAGAAAATATATTTATAAATTCACACAGATAATCATCAATAAAATATATCAAAGATTTCAAATAATATATTGAAAACCTTACAGAGGAATAAGGCCACTAGCTTCAGAATTGGTAGAACCGTCGTGCTGATAACGTGTTATGAAACTTAAAGAAAGGAACTACTATTGCAAAAGAGAAATAACAAATTCTCTCTGAAACTTTTAAGAACTGAAACTTTCTTTCTCTCTCTATATTTTCTTATGAATTTCATTACAACTAAAGTCCCTGTTTATAGGCTTTGAAATTACTATGCAAGTTACTATGCAAGTCACTATGCAAGTCACTATGCAGAATTTAAAATAATAGTGGTAGGTCATTCACATAATTTAATGGTGGGACAGGGGGGCGGCTGTATTTCGTTCGTTCATTACAATAAGGTCATATTTTAAGAATAAGGTTAGGATTTTAGAGCTCGCATAATTTTTTTATAAAAAGGTAAGTTAATTTTGGAAAAGAATGGGTTCTTGTACGTGGTTTTAGATTTGGAAAATATTAGTTTGTCTTTGGATTTGCTCTTTGAATTTGACTACGCAAAAAAAATGTATAAATTATTTTCGCATCTACATTGTCCTCCCTAGTTCTTTAAATCCAACGACAAAATTAGATATTTGATTTAGGAGGTTAAATAAAATAAAAATAAAATATATAAAATATTTATGTTTTATGTTTTATATAATTTTTTATATAGTATAGAACAATTTGATAATAAGATCTCTAATAAAAATAAAATAAATTTAATATAATTTATATATTAAAAAAATAATATATCAAAAATACATCATCATAATAAAAATATATCAAAAATCACCTAAATTTTTTTTATAATAAAAATATATTATCATATTATTATTTTATTTTATTTTATATGAGAGATATTTATTTTTAAATTAAATTAATTTTTGTATAAGAAGGTGAAGATAATTTTTAGAAATTGAATTAATATATGAGAAAATTAATGTTATTTTATTAAATTATAATAATTTTTTCTTTAAAAAAAAAATATATATATTTAATTTATTTTCTTAAGAAGGAGTAGGAGAAGCGCCGGCAGGTGCGGGGGCCGCCGGCCAGGGGGGTGGCTGTGTCGGGGGAGTGTTCTCTCCCCAACGTAGCTTCACCGCTGTTCAAACCATCCAAAAAGGTTTGCAACAGAAGCTACATAGGGGCAGGGCCCCCTACCCCTGATTTTTAAATTTTATATATATATATATATATTAGTTTTGAATATATATATATATATATATATATGTTAGTTTTATAAATATATATATATATATATATCTATATTATATTTTTATAATTTAATAAGATGTTAATTTCTTCTTTTAAAAAAAATTATTTTGATCCTCCCTTTATAAAATTATTTTATTTTTATAAATTAATTACTTATAAATTTAATTTTTGAAAAAATCAATTCAATTTAAAAATAAAATATATCTCATATAAATAAAATAATCTAATAATATGATGATACATTAAAAGTTATTAAAAAATATTTTATTATAAATATAATTTTATTTATAAAAATGTTAGAGATAAACACTAGAAATAAGTGGTAGACAAACGTCAACTAATAATATATGGTGTTTGATATCTGTTGTATACTGTACGATATCTATGAGTTGAAAAATAAATAAATAGATATAAAACTGAAAGAAATTGATTTAGAATGTTTTGTTTATCATGCTATATCAATTAGTATTTATTCATCACTTATTTTTATCATTTATCTCTAACATTTATCTTATTTGACCCTGTAAAACAAATTCTGGACTCTGGAATCAGGTTGAAGATTATTATACCAATCGCACCACCCCCGTTTCTCATATGATTCCCGCGAAACAAATCTTGTTTCGCAGACCTTGCAACGAAAGATGATGGCAAAGATCGTGTCATGAGGGTGTTTTTTTGGCATTGAATCAACAATTTAATTCAATTTAAAAGCTAAAAAAACTACAAAAGTAAGTTAAATTTTCCCGATTCATAGCAGAAACCAGCATTCAATTGAAATGTAAATTTTGTTTCAATTTCCTCAGTTTTAATGGAAAACGGGGCACGGCAAAAGTCTTCAACTTTAACCAACGAGAACGTACAGGGACAGCGGTGAGTTACTGTGCAAGTTCGCATATCAAGAGACGCGGATACAGATACAGTGCGTAATTAGCACCGACTTTGTGAGTGTAGAGGCAATACATCCTCATATTCTTCTCTAAAACCGAGAATTTCGAGTTGTTATTGTCTTTTTTTTTTTTTTTATTAGTTTAGGTTGTCATCAACAACCGAGTACCAACTACATTTAGCAAATCATCCAAGAAAAATTCTTAAAATATTTGAAATACTTTAGACTTGGAGATCGACTCGGTCTCCGTGCCTTTATCCAGAAGAAAGCGATCGGTCTTCTCTTCTCCCTCGGTTTTCGCTTTCACCCTAAATCTGTTTCACACACCTTCACTTTCCAAGTTCAGGCCCTCTCTTTTTGCTGTTTACTAATTCTTTTTTTTTTCTTTGTTTTTTTAATCTAATAAACCTTTTGGCTGGTGAGCTAAATTTCAGCTGCGTAGTTTTTACTTCCCGCAGATCGTGGAGTGCTCGTAACACTCATACCGCGTTCTTGGTTTCTGGGTTTCTCTTGAAAGTTCTTAAATTTAAGTTTTGTGAATGTTACAGAACTTCTTCTTCATTTCTGTCGATTGGACTTATATGAGTGGTAAGTCGTCTTCTTCTGCTCATCATATCAAGTATATCTTCTTCTTTATTCTGTGTTTAAGCATTCTAAGTTTCCGAAATTGACTTTTGATATTATGGAAATGGAATTCTAGGTTTTCACAAACTTTTTGTCCCCCAAAGACTTTCTTCTTGCCTTTATCTTGCTTTGAAATATAGCAAGGGGATTAAGCATAATTGATAGATTTTGGAACATGGGTTCTGTAAAAACAATGCTGAAAGAAAGTTCTAGAGTATAGGAATGAATTTGAAGTTGTTTTCCACCATGACACAGGTGTTGGATTTGCTGTGAATCAATTGGTTTTGAGGGTGCTATGGAGTGTTTTCTTTTCTCCAACAAAGGGAAAGGGAAACATGATGAACCGACGACTACAAAGTCCATTTCCATTAGGTCCACTTCCACATCCATGTCGGCCGACCAGGATATGAGGAGATCTAGTTCCGAATTCAATTCTCAGAATGTCTCAGAATTGTGCACAACATCCTCAGTCAAGACAACATCTGCAATCATGTCTCAAAGACAAAGTAATCTTAGAGAATTCACAATCTCGGAGTTGAAGACAGCCACAAAGAATTTCAGCCGTTCCGTCATGCTTGGAGAGGGTGGGTTTGGTGGTGTGTATAGGGGTGTGATCAGGAGCACAGAGGATCCTCACAAAAAGATCGATGTTGCCGTTAAACAACTAAGTAGAAGAGGATTGCAGGTAAGTTTTCTTCTTCCTGCTCTTCTTCCGTATTGAGTTAAAAATATGCTTCTACTGCACCTGCTTTTGCAATAATCCTTAGTATGTTGTTCTATGCTGGAAATTTTCAAAATTTTCTGACATATTTGTATGTTTGTCATGTTAATGGAATAAATTTTTAAGAGAACTGCTAGATATATAAAAAGATTAGATAAAAGTAAATTCCCAAACTGTTTCATGGGATCTGGTAGATTTACTTTACAATAAAAGTAATTTTATAATCTGTCATATCACATCAATTTGTGAGTTTATCTTTGTGTAATTTCTTTGTGTCCAAAGTATTTCCTAACTTTTAATACAAACATATCAGCACCGAAGGCAATACATGAGATCTGCTTCTGTCACATAAAGTATGTTGGTGAAGTTTAAAATGGAAAACTTTTAAGGGATTATTCTTTCTTTTTAAACTAATGTTTTCGTATTCCATGGATGTGTTTGTAGCATTTCAAAATATATACTGTTTTTAAGATGTATCTTGTCTGACAGGGCCATAAAGAGTGGGTGAATGAAGTAAACGTTTTAGGGGTTGTCCAACATCCAAACCTTGTTAAATTATTGGGTTACTGTGCTGAGGATGATGAAAGAGGGATCCAGAGGCTGCTGGTATACGAATACATGCCCAACAGGAGTGTGCAGGATCATTTATCGAACCGATTTCAGTCACCTCTTTCATGGGCCACAAGAATGAGAATAGCCCATGATGCTGCTCGTGGTTTAACATTCCTCCATGAAGGAATGGATTTTCAGGTCTCTTGCATTCTTTTCTATCGAAAATGAGCTGAACTATAGTAAAAGCTATTTCTTTTTCACTTTTAAGATGAGCTATTATTCATTAATAGCTTGTCTTTATAATTTCTTGCTCTTTGTGCAGATTATCTTTAGAGATTTTAAGTCTTCAAACATACTTTTGGATGAAGATTGGAATGCAAAGTTATCAGATTTCGGATTGGCCAGGCTGGGCCCTTCAGATGGATTAAGTCATGTCTCAACAGCGGTATGTCTAAACTATTCATGCATGTTTTACTCATGCACTCTGTATGAAGGCTAGTTCATAGAAACAGAGGAACCAATTTTCCAAAACTTTTGTATAGGTTGTAGGAACAATTGGATATACGGCTCCTGAATACATTCGAACCGGACATCTTACATCAAAAATTGATGTCTGGGGTTATGGTGTTTTCCTCTATGAACTCATTACCGGCAGGCGCCCTTTTGACATAAACCGCCCCAAGAATGAGCGGAAAATGTTGGATTGGGTGAAGTCACACCTCTCTAATATAAGAAAGTTTGAGCTGATTTTGGACCCGAGACTCCAAGGAAAATACTCTCTCAAGTGTGCTCAAAAGTTGTCGACCGTGGCCAACCGGTGCTTGGTTCGGCAACCTAAATCACGCCCCAAGATGAGTGAAGTCCTGAAGATGGTTAGTGGAATTGTGGAGACAACAGATATTGGAAGCCCCCAACTCCCCATCAAGAGCTTGGTTGCAGAAGATGATGATTTACTTGAATCCAAAAGACAACGTTTGAAGAGGTGGTTTTTGGATCCGCTGATCAGGGGAAAAGGTATTTTGAGGCGTGGTACATCGAGGCCCATGGTTGTCAAGGCATGTTGGGGATGACATTGAGGTCTTGACAAATACTGTTCTTCGTTGTTGTGGATCATTGGATATCAAAAACCTCTCTTTTTTCGCTTTTTTTTTTTTTTTTGGGGTCTTGCGTTAGAATGGGAAAATTACTCAGTTATCTCTTTACTGTGCAGCACGTGTAAATCCCATTAACATATATCAGTGAATGTATGTTGCAAGTTCTTAAACTCGGCATCCAGTATGGCAACCCAGAAAATTCGTTTTTTAAAATTAAAAAATAAAAAATCTACTCATCATTTTTACATCACGACGCATGATTTTTCTTTTTACAATAATTATGTTAAAATGCAAGCTATTATTTTCACTTAAAAAATCTTTAATCATTTGTTAGATTTCAGTGAAAAATATAAAAACATAATTACCAAAACAACGTTTGACAATTGCTAAACATCAACTTTAGAGGCCTAATAATAAAGGTTATAAAATGACGATTAACATCTTCTTCTAATTTCTTAATTAAATTGCGAGGTCTAATTTGAGAGAGAGAATAAATAATATCATTTACAACTTTTTCATCTTTTCTCGATTTACATCTAAAAGAGGACTGAATGTTTATTTAGATTACATGGTTTCAGGATCATTTTATATTAAAATTAAAATATATATATATACTTTGGATGGAGGTCTTCCGCCTAGGTGATTATATGATGGCTGACGTAAAATATGTACGGAGAGTGCAAATAGCTTGGGATAGGATAGGCAATGAAATAAATGCAAGATATAGGAATCGAGCAGGCATGTGACCCACAATATTTAACGTAACTTGATAACGTGCCTACATTCACATAACTGTTGGAGATTTTATTCCACAAGAGATTACAATTACACAAATGAATTACAATAGTTTCATTCTACTCGCATCTTTCTAGGACTCTTTCTCTCTTAACAATATGCTCTACAACATTTATTGCCTCTCTCTAATATACTATGAACATAAAGATAACATATATATGTATATAATAAATGACCTTGAAAATCCTAGTATGGCAAAACAAGGTTCTTCGCTCGAGCAAGTGTCGAGCTCGTCGTGAGCAAACAACCAATCCAACAATGACTCTAGCGAACTGTCGAGCAAGTTTTGAGCGAGCTATTTGTTTAAGTTTCGCTTGAGCCAACTGTTGAGCACGTTTTGAACGAACTTACCGTCTAAATTTCGCTCTATTGAATTCAAGATTTCAAATTTTGTATCTACGTGTAGATTTTGATGATAACAAATAAATTCAAGTCACAAGCTCAAATTATTTACGTAATGGAGCGAAACACACATCAAACATAAAAGAAAAAGTCTGCAAATGAAACTCATATATTATTTTTGTATATCTCTTGATAAAATTCGAAATTGGATTAAAGCTCCAAATTACTTTTTTTTTTCTTACAAAATATCAAATTATTTTTTTCACATATGCAAGACATTTTTAAATGTCTTAATTTTGAAAATTATGTTTTTTCACATGTGCATAACATCATCAAACAAAATAATTTCGAAAATTATATTTTTTATATAAAAGTTTAAATTTATAAGATGATTGATTATCATATTTAACATGTGCATATTTGGTTTGAAAGTCTTAAAGGGTGGTTGTGTATTTTTTTGACAAATGCAAAACGTAGATGATTTTGTTTGAAAATCTTAAAGGGTGGTTGTGTGTTTTTTTGACATATGCAAAAAGAAGATGATTTGGTTTGAAAAATAAATCATACTCATTTTGTCATGTATGAAAAGCAAAAAATTAGATTTGATTTCTTTGAAAAATGAATGGAGTTGTCTTTGACAAATGCAAAAATGAAATGTTTTTATTTGAATTTTTTGAAAAGTAAATAGTACTCTTATTTGATATGGGAATCTTTTCAAATTTGAAATTGAAAACTCATTTGCCTATAAATAGATCACTTGAGTTTTGTAAAAATCACAACAAGAGCTTACACATCTATTGTTAAGTTTTGCATCATTCTTTCAAAACTCACATTCTCTCTTTTCTAAAGTTTTAAGTCTTAATTCTTATTTTTTTGAGAGAGATATAGGTTGCGCTGTATTGTTTCTATCTCACTCATTGAGGAGTGTACTTTGATAGTCTACCCATTATCAACCCTTGTATTTGTAAGAGGGTGCGTATAACCCTTGTGTATGTAAAAGGTATTCTACACAGGGAATAGTTAAATCACCAAGTGTGAGGTAATTGGAAGTATAGAGGGTGTTCTACATTGACTCTTTGGAGCGGTGCTGCTCAAATGTGTAATAGGTTTTTATCTCCACCTAAATGAGATTAAATAGTGGATTTGGGATCCTCAAGTGAGGCGAGAACGTAAGCAGTGGGGTTGAACCTCGTAAAAATACTGAGTTTACTTTTTCTTATCCTATTCTTTACATTTCTTGCTGTTTTATATTCTGTTTATATTTTATATTGTGTATTTGATTTATAAGTGTTAATTTTTATAATATAACCCAATTCACCCCCCTCTTGTGTTAGTTATCTAAGCAACACGCTCAAGCAACAGTTTAGCGAATAATCTATCTATGCCTTTTTTAGCTGAGAAAACCAATCAAATTCTATAATCCAATAATCAAGATGTTTTGTTCTCTTCAACGTCCATCTTTTATATCACATTTTTTATTGGCCTTGTTTGTTTTGGGGAATGAAACTCAAAATACATCTCAAACTCATCATTACACTTTTTCGAATCCTCATACAAAATATAATAAAAAATTCAACCTTTTCAATTTCTCATATCATTTTTTCAAATTCCCATACAAAACTAATATTAAAAAAATATCTTACAATAAAATTTTATTCTTTTTTCACTTTTATTCTATCTCATCTCATCTCTAAAAACAAACAGGATCTTAGCAATTCATATAGCTTAGCTTGTGTTTTTAATATATGTATCCTCAAATGTGTCTGATTTAACTATGACCTTATTCCACCATAAGTAAGGGTGTGAATAAAATCACGGGGCATTGTTATTGTTCTTGAAAAATTATAGACAATATTATTTTCAAATATTAAATGTTTTAATACATATATATACCTAATTGTTTTGAATAAAGAATGAGAAATGATATTTGGCTTTAGGGTGTGCAAGTCATATGCATTCTATTTGTGAAATACAATGTTTTACAAAGAGAATACGCATGACTTGCATACCATATAACTATATCTACCATTACTTATAAAGAATATATCTCTAATTTATTTTTTTGAAAATAATATATATTTATAATAAAATTATGAGAAATAATATTTGCAATCTTCAAGCATGCAGTCCGTGCATACCCATTCGAACGAAATTGATAAACTTAAAATTCACAATGGCTTCCACCTTTTTTCAAAGGGAATACGGGAGACTGCAATCATTATCTTAAAACTATATTACTCATCTATGATCATGAGATGGATGATGCGATAAGTTGATTTTAAATAATAGAGATGCTAAATACAATTTTAAGATGTGCAAGTTCTTCACACTCTTTAAAAAATAACAAAATCAATATTATATAGATTTCATATTTACTAACTTTAAAAAAATGTGGTGCACAAATACGTAATTATCATTTTTGTTTAATGAAAAGTAAAGTGAACAACACCTTTATAACTTAGGAGCAACAATCATGTTAACGAGTTATGTTTGAATCGTATATATTATTTGATACATGTTAACCTGATTATGTAAATGACTTGAATTGATTCAAATAATTTATTTGACTTGATTAACATAATTTTACGTAAAAGTTAAAATCATAATATTTTTAATAAAATTAAAACTAAATATATAAGTTCAAAATTATAATCCAAACAATAAAAATATCAAAATTATAATAAAAGGAAGTGTGGGAGGCAGCCATTACTCGTGAAAATTGACTCAATTGAGAGAGTGATGATCAAAGAGAGAGTTAGGAAATACATAATAGGATTAAGACATATTTTTAGGTTAAAAATGATATAATTATGATTTTGAGTAAACAAGTTTAACAAATTTAAATAAGCAGCTACCATATTAACTATCAAGCAAATTAATCTGTTAATGAATTGTGTGACCGTGTCTTAGATCAACCCATTAACATCAAATTTAAATATACTAATTTCTTATTATGTTGATTTATTTATTTATTTGATAAGGAGTGAGAGATCCAACTCAAATTCTCCATTTTAGAGCATTCATAATAGTTAGTTATTGTTTAGTCAAATTTTGGTTATAAATTGTACTTTTAATTTTGGCTAGTCACTTTTTAATATACTAAATAACAGATTTAACAAATCAATGACTATTTTATTAAAATATTAATTTTCTAACTTTTCATTTATTTTAATTCTAATTGTAATTTGAATATTGTTTTATTATTATAAAATACACATTATTTTTTTAACGTTCAAATTATTGCTAATGACTAAAATTTTTTGAACGGTTATATTTTTCTGTAGAATTATGTTGAACTTGAATGAAATTTTTTGAAAATCCAGGTGAGCGCAAAAATGAAAATAAGAAATAAAAGTCTCCTATGTGAGAGTAAACAAGTAGGAAATATAAATATTTTAGTCTCAAAAAATAATTTGACTAATACTCGTCTACTAACTATATTTATTGAACTAAAAGAGAAAAAATTATTTTAACTAGTTATTTGTTAAAGTTATTCTAATCTTATTTTAATACCTTCATAATTATTATTTAACTAAATAATAAATTTATTGAATACATTATAAACACTCTTAGAAAAATGACTCTTGTGCCGTTAGGCCAGCTGGCCTTGGCATGTTGGTATTGGATTAACGGCCCGCGTATTGCGACCCTACTCTATATTCTTTCCGTTACCGGCTTTGGCGATCAGTCGCTATATTCTTTCGTTACAATTCAGTGATATATAACCGCTGCTCGATATTAAACCCCAGGCGCGTGCATTCCACACCTCGTCTTCATTGTCCTCCTTTCTCAAGATTCTATGCATCGCTCTCTTCCACAAACAATCGTTCTTTGGGTTATCGGAGGAGGTGCGTTTCCTTTCTTTTCATCTGGCAATGCGTAACTTTCTCTCCCTCTCTCTCCGTGGTTTAGGTCTAGGGGTTTTACGGTTCTTGGCATTATAAAGGGTGAAATTTGAGTTTTCCTAAAGTTCTACATCGAATGATTTTGAAATTTGTTATCCTCGTATGTTTATTTATTTGATTTGGTCTAGAGATCACAAGGCTGCTTGCAGTCTGTCCGGAGTTCAGAATCCAATGAACTATCCCTACCATGATTTGAGTTAATTTTCTTTTTAATTGCTGCGGGTACCGCATAAAATTGATTAAAAACTCTAGTAATAAAATGAATGGATTAGCTAAATTTCTCATATCTTGGCCTTTTTCCAACCCTCGGTGGGGTCTGATTATGACTAATCTAATTCACTCACCCGGTTCTCAAAATCTTTTGGGGCATAGAGATAAAGCGACATAATTGGAGTAGACAGCTTCTTTTGGGCGGAATGAGGAAATGGAAACGTACGAGCTAGATCCTGATGTTACACGGTGGGGCCTCCATCTGCTTGATGTTTGCACCCTTAAAAATACTGATTGTTGCAGTACAATTATTCAATATGACCAAGATTTAAGTCAAGTTGAGTATGTCAGAGAAGTTTTTTCTGAGAATGCTAATGTGGAGAATGATGAGGTTGTAGCACGTGCTCTTCAAGAAGAATTTTCGCGAATCTATGCTCTAGAAGCTTCAGGATTATCTAATGTTGGGGAAGCACATTTGCAAGCGTCTGTTCTGGCACAAGATTGGCTTGGTCCTTCAGAAAGACGATACACTTCTGGTGAGGAAAGCTTAGCTGCTGCTATTCTGATTGTTGTTCATTTCTGGTATTCTGTGTTTTGCTTACTGTGATGGATTTCCAACAACATGTAGGGAATGAAAATGATAAGGAAGCAGGACATAATCCTGGCAGAAAGATGGAGGCTACAGATCCCAGCAAAAGGGTAATACTGAAGGCTGATGATCACAGAAAAAGTGGAAATGATCTAGTGGCTGAACTTGAAATTTTCAATTCACGTTCTTGTCCATGGGAAAGATTATCCAATGCAGAAGGCTATTTGCGTACATTGGATATTACAGACGAGTCTGCTCTTGATCGTGAAGTAGGCAAAATATTTAATCAGATGATTCCTGTTCCTGTAAGTCTTTGCTTTTAAGGGAGAAAATTATGGCATTTGAACTCCTCTTGCTGGTTCCAACACCTCATCATGTGTAGTGGTGTGTCCTTTTGTAAAACATGAGGGAGAGCGTTTTGTAAATGTGAACGCCACATATTGTGATACCTTGCCTGTCTATTTTCATGTATGTCAACTGATGCCATTTGAAGCAGATTCCACAAATGAAGTAGGAGAAACTTTTTATTTGAACATCAGGAGATTGGCAGCACTCTTTTGTGAAGGAGCAGCATTTTCTACTTTTTTAAAATTCTCTACTTTTTTCAGGGTGCTTTTTGGAATAGAATGGCATAAAATTATTAAATATCCTATGAAGCAAATTGTCAAACTAGTACCTTAAGTGTTCATAAATCCATTTTCAATATATTTTGTGAGAGAGAGAGAGAGAGAGAGAGGAATGCATGGGATTTTGATGGGTGTAAATTACCCATGGCAAAGTTGAAGTTTTGATTCTTGCATTCTTTTTGAATGGACCGCAGCCACCAGTTATTAGTGGAGTTTATTGCTCTTTTAATTCGTAGGTGTTAGTTTTTCCCTTCTGGGTGCTTCTCTTTTTCTTGGTAAGTCCTACTGGGTGCTTCTCTTGTATACTCTTTGTGGACTAAGGTTCTGTCCCTACTTGCACATTTTCCAAAAAAATAATCTTAAGACGGATATAGCTTACATTTTAGCAGATAAATATGCTTTTCTTATTTGTTGTTAAGGATATGGTGGCTATTAAAATTTCGTTTTGCAGCATGTCCCTAAAACAAATGAGAAAATACCCTCTGTGGATGAAGAAATATCAGATCACCAAAGGCTGCTAGAAAGGTATTCTGTTATCTTCTCACTGTATATTGCTATCCTTAGTACATTTGATTATTGGGAGCTCTGGATTGTTATATATCTATTATGGTTTTTTCAAACATAAATTACTGAAAATATCTAATATACTGAAACAGACATTACTTGGTAATATTTATATATATTATATATATATCTGCTTAATATATATTCCTTTCTCACATTAGTATATATAAAGTTATCAAAACTTTATATATGTAATACTTATTAAGTTTTAAAGCTTTTTTTTTTTTAAAAAAAAATCTTTGCTTTCTTTTGGGGCACTTTCTGTATGTAGAAACTGTTCAAATTATTGTGTATCTGGTGTTAAGATATTTTGTCTTTTCAGACTGCAGTTATACGATCTGGTTGAGCTTAAGGTTCTAGGAGATGGTAACTGTCAGGTTTGTTATCTTTTGCCCTTACCTTTCTGCACAAGTAGTAAAATCTTGGAAATGCAAGTGATAGGTTTCATGTTATTGTTATCTGAGATTAAAAGAAAAGGCTGTTTTATTGCAGACTTGAGAAAAAAAAAAACAGCTTATTTGGGGATTGGAGGTTGAAGATAAAGAAGTTTAATTTACAATTATTTTTTAGTTTAACCCTCATTGAGATATTATAGGCATCACTTTACAGTGCATTTTTTTCTAAAATGCAAGTGCTGATTATATCACTGTTCTCCTCTTGGGTCAGAGACCTAAAAAAGCAGTGTATTGTATAAGGATAGCATCCTTATTATTACTTTTTAAAAAAAAAAAACGTTATTTGACTAAATTTCTTCCATTTTAAAGTGAAAAAGGGATCTCAAGTAGTTTTAACTTAATTTATCTAGTGAATCATGTCCATAAGATCTCATGAGTTGTTTGCGAATATTTTGCGGCTGATAAGCATATGATGAAGACAACAAACATTTTTTTGGATTTTCTTCTATAATTGGAGAAACCGTAGAATTGCTCTGTAAATATCTATTCTGAATATATGGTAGTTTCTGGGACCAAGAAAGTAAAAAAGGTTGTATGATAGATAGGGGTGGTTTCTTTTGCCAGCTACAGTTGGAGTCCAAATCACATGCAAATATAAAGAATATGACAGTGATTTTTTTAACTGCTATTAACTATAGGTACCAACACTTGGTCTTTTGCTTCTTAATTTTCGTGTAAATTTCTTCTTTGAGTTGCAAATTAAGTTGTTCAGTAACGATTACTGTTTCTGCTACTTCTCTGACTTTAGTTGTTTGATTTATTTCTCTTCACTTGCAAAATACTTTTAAAAACTTCTTGGGTTATTTTTATTGCTCATTCCACAGCATGATTACTTGGAATAATATATATTTTTCAATATTATGGATTCAAGAGATTCTTAATAGTTCATCTTTTCCCAGTTTCGTGCTTTATCCGATCAACTGTATTGTTCTCCTGGGCACCATGGTTCTATTAGAGAACAGATTATTCGACAGGTTGGTGGCATTCAAATGCATTCTCTTTTTGTGATGCCAGCACTTAAACATTATAGGGTATGTGACAACCATGATGTGTTGATATCATCAGCTCAAGTCTCACCCAGCAATGTACAAGGGTTATATCTCCATGGCCTACGATGATTATTTGAATAAAATGAGCAAGTATTGTACCATTCCTTGTTTTTACCGTACTTCATTCAAAGAAAGGTTTGTTAAAATATCTATCACGCTTATATGCATCCTTTTCTGGGTTCATGAAATAGGAATGGCGAATGGGGTGATCATGTGACATTGCAAGCTGCTGCAGACTGGGTATAAGGAATTATAGGACTTGTTTTTTTAATTCCTCCCTTTAATTTCTGCTAGATTTGTCATGGCAGTATTGAAAAGAATAAGAAGAATTTAAATATTGTGAATTTATGAAAGAGCTTGAATAGGAATATCTTCTGCAAGTGAATATTGTTGAATGCAGAAAGGACTTTGTGATGCACATTTGGAGAAATTATGTGTTGCATTTTTAACTTAAAACAAGAAAATACTTTTGATTAAATATCTGGTAAGACTTTCCAGAATTGAAATCTCATTTGTGTAAGCATACAGATTGACTGGTTTAAAGCTGATCATGTAAACAGCCTTTCCTTATCGAGGTTTTTCTTTTTTCTTTTTTCTTTTTAAATATTAAAATATGTTTATTTGCAAAATTAGGCACAGGTGCTGCTCCTCCCGGTCTCCCCCTTTCCCCGGTTCATGTAATATATAGCATGAGTATTGTGGTGTTTTTTTGTTTCACATACTTGTTGACATTTACATGAATCTACATAGTTTCATGTGATGACCTACTCTGTAGAAAAATGATGCATGTTTTATCATTTGTTTGCAGTATGGTGTCAAGATAATTGTTGTAACTTCATTTAAGAACACATGTTGCATTGAGATCCTTCCACATATCCAGAAGTCTAACCGAGGTAAGTATTGAACTTTTCATCGTCACCATGAAACTTGACATTTTATAACCGAAGGAGATGCATGGGGTTGTTCTAATTACTAGATATTGAGATGCCAAAACTTTTAAAAAAAGAAAAAAGAAAAATGAAAAAAGAAAAAAGAAAAAAGAAAGGTGAGATGCAAAATTGGAATAATCTATTTTTATTATGCCAGTCTCAAATTTAAGATGTCTGTGTGTTCATGCATGCCAGTTAGATTCCCTGAAATTTTAAGGCAACTCCGAGTGTTTTTATATAAATATATTGGATACCGAAGGCAACTTTTATTTTGCGGGCAAAACCCACTGTTTTTTAAGATACAAAACATTCTGTTATAATATTTTTTTTTATAAGTAGAAAGCATTGAAAGCTTAAAGCCAATGTTTCAAAATGAAAACATTCTGTCATAATATAAAAGGAGTATTAATAAATTTGAACCTCATCATCTGATCCACCACACCCTGGGTTGTATGGTAGGTTTTTCACATATATTTAAATCCCTTTAAAACCTTGACACAGCTTGTGATGGCTTGCTTGACTTTGTATTTGTTCCATAACGGATGACTCCATTATGTTTCTTTTAGTATCTTTTTTTGGCTTGATCACTGGACTGCTTTGAACAACTTTGTGGAGTTGTAAGCTTGGTACCAAACTTGGTAAATCACACTAATTAAATTTATTGGTAAGATAGAAACATTTTTTACTAGCTATTATCATCTGAGTGGATAAACTTTCGTGCCCTTCTTTGTCCTTTCATATTTTGATTTGTTTGGTAAGATGGTGAGCATAAACGCTGATTTTTTTTCTTGGGGTTTGTGTAGTTATTTTCATGAGCTTTTGGGCTGAGGTGCATTACAATTCAATTTATCCAGAGGGAGGTAAACATTTAATTCTTCACAATATACATGTTGTCCAATTTAATAAAATTAAATATTTGACCCTTGAAGTACCTACAATGACACTGCGACTAATTTTTCTTTTGAACTGGAAACCGAATTTTGTTTCTTGATTCTTATTGTTCTTTATCATGTTTCTCCATTCATTATAAAGCTATCACCTTGTAAGGGATAGGATTAAAGCTTTCACCTTGTAAGGGATAGGATAAAGTTATCAAAAGAAAAAAGTGCTAGGAGTCATTGTCATTTGTCCTTCACTTGCTGAGGCTTCTAACTAAGCCTTGGAAGGAAGAAATGAGCAAAGAGAAAATTACTAGAAGAACAAGTTAGTTCTCTACCTACCCACCTGTTGAAGTATGTGGCTTATATTTGATGTGTGTACAACGGCAAATAGCAAATGCCGGAGGGGGTATTTTTGTCATTTTCTTTAACCAAGTCCGTACAACTAGGATTAATATAAATATATTTGATGTTACTCTGTTTTGAGTGAAATTTCTGTTGCTCGCTCTTTTGGATGAAGGCACACTGCCGAACCACATTAAATCTGTGTGTTATTTTTTCTTGTTTTCTGTTTTGATTATTCTGTATATTTATCGTAATTGCCGCACAGCAACAACACTACCTGCGGAGAAAAAAACCCCTATTTAACTAGTCCACCTCTTGACTCCACTCACTCTCATGGCAAGACATACCGCACGTTTAGCTTTTGAATCCAAGGCATTCTGAGATACCCTTTAGTGCAGCATGTAAATGAAATATTGAAAGCATTCTTTTTGGAATGGATTGGTAGATAAAGGTAAAATACAGGTCCTAGGAAGAATTAATGTAAGAAAAAACCTGTAGAAAACTCATCTAAAAGGGAAGGGAATTGAGTGTGAGCTCATATCAAGCCTTCTATACATTATGAAAACTCATTTTAAGGAGCAATGAACAGTTAATCCATCTATCTATATTTTGTCTTCATTCAGCTAGTCTTTTTGTTATGGGTTGTATTTCTAAATCTTAAGTTTTGAAGATGTTAACAACCCATTGCCTAGTCATGTACATTCATCCTTTAAATACATTGGATAAGGCATCTTGGAATGGAGGAACCAATGGAATAGGAGCATAATACAATTCCTCCAACTAGTTATTATCCTTTGTGCTTCTTTTAAATTTCTAGTTATCGAAGGAGCTTTTGAAAAGAGTTGCAGATATTATTAACATTATGGATGATACGACAAGCTTAGTTAAGGTTGCTCGTTAAATTATTGTTGGCAATGTGGCATATTTATTACAACCGTTCGTTAAGTTTTTATGATTTCAACTCATCAAAAAAATAGTTTTTATGATTTCTCATTTAATTTACTGTTGTTTCATCTCAAGATCTGCCTGCACCCAATGTAAAGAGAAAGAAGAAATGGTGGGATTTTGGAAACATGATTGGCTCATGATGGTTGCAAAACTTCACATTCAACTCACGATGGTGTATAGCTCTTCAACCAGTTGCCCCCTGCGAAGTATAGAGGGATATATCGTCCATTGACTAATAAAAAAAGTATATATATTTTTTCAACTTGTCCAAAAAGAAAGAAAAAATAAATTTTCCATGGTTTGGCGATGTGGTGGACAGAGAGATTCAGAATGATATGATATGCAGATGGTTCCTTTTTGGGTGCTGCTGATGAGTGATGCTGCGCTGCCGATTCTTTTGTATATATTTATTACATTACATTATATTCTATTGATTTGAAATTCCTCTTAGCTCCATCACTGTATATTTACCTTTCCATTTTCTTTTGATAATGTATACTAGGATTTTCCCTTCCTTTATAAGTTAATTTTGAAATTCCCTTTTTATCCCTGTATGGCCAAATATATCTAACAATTTTCACAATCAAATTTGTTAGATATCAATCGTATGAATATTCATAAATATGCAATAAATAAATTATCAAGCATAACACACCGATTAGTTACGAAGAGAAACCTTTTGAAGAAATCTTCAAAAGTAAAACCCTACGGGGCAACCAAACCCAGGAAAGTCATTTTTATTGATTGAAAATCAGTTTACAAGTAAGCTATTCAATTACAAAACCTTTGTCAATTGACTCCCTTACTTGATCGGATAAACGACCCGTTTATCCCTACCGCAGTAGCAGCCAGAACCTCTGACGATCTTCAATCTATGCCTTTCCTACTGGAACCTCCAGTGGTTGATCATGTATACCAATCAACGATCAATCAACGATCTTCTCAAACCTTGAAGAAGATCACACTCGCAAGTGTATAAAAATCACAAGGAAAATTCTCCACTAATTTTCCTCTAAAATGGCTCTCAAATATATCTAAAATCAGCTCTGGCCGAAATCCCTTCCTCGGATTACCATATGACTTGATTTAAATAGACAATCCAAAAGTGCTGCTGAAATGCGTCTGCTGACAGGTCATCCTTCATTAGAATCCGTCTGCTGACAGGTTGTTAACAGACTTTCGGATTTACTGTTGCAGTTTGAATTTCGAATTTGTCTTCTGATTTTATCCTTCCAGATCTCGAAATTCAACTTTCCAGCCTCTTTAACAGATTCCTTAGACTTCTAAATGAATTCAAAATACTATGGATAAATCCCATAGTTTAAATTACATTCATTCAAAAATCAAACTTATCCTATTTGAATTCAAATTTAACAATTCAAAATTACAGCTTTAGAGATAAGATGAAATCTTATCCTATTTGAATTCAAATACGCCAACACTAATCCAAGCCAATAAAATTTACATTAACAATCTCCCCCTTTGGCTGATTGGTGACAAAACATTTTTGATGAATGTATGTTTCATGTCCTGCTCGGGTTTTCTCCCCCTTCATCAATGCTTCTCCCCCTTAGTATATGCTGCTACTCTCCCTCACTCCTCACTTTTCTCCCCCTTTTTGTCATCAATTTAGCCAAATTAATGTCATGTATAAGCTTAATTGTAGCCTCACTTGAGGAATCGGGTAAGGGATGATTTTGCTTTTTCCTTAGTTCTCATCTGAGCACCCACAACCAAAATGTTAGGAAAAAAATAAACGCAAGTTAGTTTTATAGAAGAACCCGAGTATCAAACTTGCATTGAAATGAAAAAAAATCCTAAAAAATTAACCATATGGTTCGGTATCCAGCAAGGTTATCTCAACTTGTCATAAACATATATGCATCAATTAACTCAATCAACCCAACATTCAAATCCATACTTCTAATCCAATACCAATACAAAAACTGAAACCCATATTTCTTAAGAATAGAATCCGAGCCTTAGAATGGAAAAATCAAGATTAAAATTAAAGTGACTTACCTGGATGCCGAGAGATGGAAGATACTTCTTGAGCGTAGTCCAAAATCACGCAAAAACTGTGTGAGATTTTATAGAACTTGGGACTTAGGGTAGAATGAGAAGTGGAGCCTTAGAGTACCAAATAGTCTTGCATGTGATATGGGTACCAGAAGGTCTAACGCACTAGGAATGGGCAACTAAGGTTGCCGTGAGTCACTTTAAGTGACCAAACACTTGGTCACATGTTGTGACCTTGTCGAGACTTTTCTTTGTGTCCCACCGGGACTTAGCCACAAAATAGAACAATTAGATCACTCTCATTATTAAACCTCAAGAAATCCTAAGCATTGATTCTCAAAGAATG
This sequence comes from Platycarya longipes, assembly GCA_036559045.1. Classification (NCBI taxonomy): domain Eukaryota; kingdom Viridiplantae; phylum Streptophyta; class Magnoliopsida; order Fagales; family Juglandaceae; genus Platycarya; species Platycarya longipes. The sequence goes on along the minus strand of CM071790.1, from coordinate 10,229,964 downwards.
CCTCATATGCACTTGTAAAACCAAAAACTTGACCAATTTTTTTTTTTTTTTTAATGTTGGTCAGAAAATAAATTGCCAAAAAAAAATGTTTATATGCAATTTTTTTTTTTTTTGAAAAAAACAAAAAAATAATGATAATGAGGCAAGTAGCATAAAGAGATGCATTTAGGTTTAATCAAAGTGCTACTCACCAAATAAATTCAAGACCATACATCCTCTTGATTGCAACACCCACAATAGATTTTCACTCCTCGTAAAATCACCAAAGTCAAGGTTCATGTGAGTGTGTGAGTGAGCAACTTATGAAAGGTAGCAACTTTTTCTTGATGATTTTATTCCTTAATTTTTTTTTCATGAATTCCCTTTTTTTTTTCATCATTTTTAATAGGAATCTTATTTTAAAAGATGCTCCCAAGAGATTGTCACTCACTTTAAGGCAAACTTTATGCTAGGGCCTAGATACATGAGTGTCTCCTCCAAATACTTTATTTGCATAGCCCCTTTCTGGTTCATTTTTATTGCTCATCTTTTTCCACAATGATAGGAGCAATGATTTTTTCTATAAGAACTTCCAAGGTTAGATCCGTGTGGGGTGTGAGTCTTTTTCCATAATGAATTTCACACCGACTTTTTCTATATGGATCAACAAGTGGTGTTTGGCAAGGAGAGACATTTTTCATACTTGTACTAGGTTCAACTAGTATTAGTCAATTTAAAGTTTGGACTCTCTCTATGATGAGCATCTCAATACACTTATTCAGCCCCCCCTTTTTTTTTTAATCAAACAAAAGTGCATTCACACAAGTTTTTCACAGTGCATTAAGAGTGAACCTTTACTATGACGACCTATAGTGTTAGGATGCACGATGTAGGATGCACAACACAAGAATAGTGCATGAGTGCAAGGATTTATAAAGTGAGTATCAACATGTTCAATTCCTTCAACACACCATGAAACATGCACTCTACATCATTTGGCCAAAAAACACAATTTTTTTTAATAATAATTAGGAAACCAAAACAAAATAGAACCGACCAATAAAAATTCATTTTTTTTTAAAATATAAACAAAACGAAACACAATAAAAATGCATATCCTATACTAACGATATGCAAGAAATACAAGAACATACATGTGGTCCTATAAACTAACGTGGCACGACATCCTTTTTAACCACCCATTTTGCCTTGAGATTTGGCTTGTCCTTTCCATTCTTTTGAATACACAGCCTAACCAATTCACCAAGCTCACGACTTACAAAATTAATTTGTTGGCCCATCTCGTCAACTTGATTTTGTAGGCTTTTTTCACTCATTTTCGGACTTTTTCCAATTTTGATTTTCTGCCCTTGAGACACATTAAAACAATATGGTCTTATATGCCTAACAATTCCACAATTATGACAAGTAGGAGTAAACTTACCTTCATACCTACCTTTCTTCATCATGGTTGATGGAGAATTTTTGTGCAAATTTCTTGAGTCGCTAGCCTTCGGCATGAGAGGATTGTTATGGTTCTTCTTTTGACTTTCCTTTACAAACACATTACTTTTGGAGCTCGACGTAGCGGATAAGGGTATTTGTTTTCCTTTTCCGAAACCACATATCCTAATCTCATCTTATCACTGCTTGGTTTTTGAAATCTCAACATTTCATTTAATTTTTGGGTTGCTGAATTTTGTTCACACTCTTGAAATTTTTTCAATTTTTGTTCTATTTCAACCTTTTGACTTTTTAGTCTCAACACCTCGACCTCAGAGACTTTTACAGCCTCAATCAAATTATTTTTCTCATTTTCTATAGCTGTAAGGTTTTTATACAGCTTTTTATTAAGTTTTTTCAACTTGACTACCTCTTCACATACTTTATTGTAAGCAACTTGAACACTAAGTTCTTGGTCGGCATCAACTAAAGTAATGTCCAAATCACTAGAAGCACAACTACTTTCAGATTTTGTTAGTAAATTTTCAGCCAAATCATTCACAATAGTAGAAAAAGCTATAAAAGATTTTTCATTATCGGAAGATGAGCTTTCACTTTCAGAATCCGAAGTATCACTAGATGACACATTTGATGTTTTTCCTTTATTTCTATTGAAGTTAGGACACTCAATTCTAATATGACCATAACCTAAGCATTCATAACATTTTACCTTCTTATTTTTCTCAACTTTTTCTTTATTCCAATTTTCTAATTCATTTTTTTTTGCTGAAAATTCTTTTGCTCTCTTTTGTTTTTCATTAGTCTTTTTCTTAAACATAAACTTTTTGAATTTCCTCACAATAAGAGCTATATCCTCATCATTTAAACTCTCCTCACCACTATTATCATCATGCTTTTCTTTCACAGTTTTTAAAGTAATAGATTTACCTTTTCTCGTTTGGGGAAGAGATGATTCATACGTTTATAATGACCCAACGAGCTCTTCAACTTTGATTGTATTCAAGTCTTTACTTTCCTCAATGGCTGTGACTTTTGGTCGAAATCTCTCAGGTAGAGACCTCAAGATTTTCTTCACGACTCTTGAGTCTTCAACCTTCTCTCCAAGATTAAACCTGGAATTCACAAGATCATTTAGTTTAGCATAAAAATCATTAAAGCATTCATTTTCAAGCATTTTAATTTCTTCAAATCTAGATGTTAGCAATTGTAATTTAGAATTTTTCACAGTCATTGTTCCTTCATGTGTGACTTCCAATATGTCCCATGCCTCTTTCGCTATCTCACACATGGAAATCCTTTTGAACTCTTCTTGAGATACCGCCATGAAGATGGCATTCAACCCTTTGCTATTGAAATTGCTATTAGTTAACTCATCTTTCGACCAAGTATCAATACTGGTCTCAGGTTTTTTCCACCCTCTTTCAACGGCGTGCCATACTCGTTCATCCAATGACTTTAGGAATACTCTCATACGTACTTTCCAATACGCATAGTTCTCACCATCAAATTTCGGTGGAATATACAATGATGCCATCTCTACCAGGGGAACGAATCACACTCGGATGAGTGAACCCGCTCTGATACCAATTGAAATTCTCTTTTTACCCCTGTATGGCCAAATATATCTAACAATTTTCACAATCAAATTTGTTAGATATCAATCGTGTGAATTGTTGCCCAGATGACTAACACAAGAAGGGGGGTGAATTGAGTTGTATTAAAAAATTAACAATTATAAATCAAGTATATAAAATAAAATATAAAATATGAAACAGTAATAAATATAAAGAGTAAAGGTAAGAGAGAAGCAAACTCAGTATGTTAACGAGGTTCGGCCCCACTGCCTACGTCCTCGCCTCAAGCTACCCCTTGAGGATCCCAAAATCCACTTTTCAATCTCCTTTAGGTGGAGATAGAAACCTATTACACCTTTGAGCAGCACCGCTCCAAAGAATCCGTGTAGAACACCCTCTACACTTCCAATCACCTCACACTTGGTGATTTAACTATTCTCCGTGTAGAACACCTTCTACACTTCCAATCACCTTACACTTGGTGATTTAACTATTCCCCGTGTAGAACACCTTCTACACACACAAGGGTTATACACACCCTTTTACTGATACAAGAATTGATAGTGGGTAGGCTATCAGAAAACACTCCTCAATGAGTGAAATAAAAACAATACAGCGCAAACTATATCTCTCAAAATGAACAAGGGTTAAGGCTCAATGCTTAAAGAAGAGAGAATGAAAACTTTGAATGAATGTTGTATGCTCTTAGTGTTGTAAATGTGAAGTTCTCAAATGATCTATTTATAGGCATATGAGACTTCATATTCAAATTTAAAAAGATTCACATGTCAAAGACATCATCATTCATTTTTCAAAAATTTCAAATCAAATCTTTTTACTTTTTGCATGTGACAAAAGGAGCACACTTTATTTTTCAAAAATTTCAAACCTAATCTTTTACTTTTTGCATATGACAAAAGGAGCACACTTTACTTTTCAAAATTTTTCAAACAAAGACATCTACCTTTTGCATAAGTCAAGAAAAGCATCCACCACTTTTGAAAATATTCAAATAAAACATGCACATGTGAAAGATGACAATCAATCATCTTAATATTTTCAAAGTTCAAACCTTTAATCATGTCATGCACATGTGAAAGATGACAATCAATCATCTTTCAAAATTTTCAAATTTAATTTTCAAAATATTCATGCACATGTGGAAAATGTATTTTAATGCTTTATGATAAAATATTTATTTTGAGCCTTAATCCTAATTTCGAATTTTTAAGAGATTTACAAAATTACTCTATGATTTTAATGTGAACTTGTTCCCTTCTTGCTCATGCTTGGTTCCTTGATGTGCTTGATTGTATTGTGTAGATAACTTGAGCTTGAGACTCCTTTATTCTTTGAATTCATTTGTTATCATCAAAATCCATGTGTAGATTTACATGAACCTTGAAACCTTGAGTTCAACATGAATATTCATAAATATGCAATAAATAAATTATCAAACATAACACACCGATTGGTTACGAAGGGAAACCTTTTGAAGAACTCTTCAAAAGTAAAACCCTACGGGGCAACCAAACCCAGGAAAGTCATTTTTATTGATTGAAAATCAGTTTACAAGTAAGCTATTCAATTACAAAACCTTTGTCAATTGACTCCCTTACTTGACCGGATAAACGACCCGTTTATCCCTACCGCAGTAGCAGCCAGAACCTCTGACGATCTTCAATCTATGCCTTTCCTACTGGAACCTCCAGTGGTTGATCACGTACACCAATCAACGATCTTCTCAAACCTTGAAGAAGATCACACTCGCAAGTGTATAAAAATCACAAGGAAAATTTTCCTCTCAAATGGCTCTCAAATATATCTAAAATCAGCTCTGGCCGAAATCCCTTCTGCAGATTACCATATGACTTGATTTAAATAGACAATCCAAAAGTGCTGCTGAAACGCGTCTGCTGACAGGTCATCCTTCATTAGAATCCGTCTGCTGACAGGTTGTTAACAGACTTTCGGATTTACTGTTGCAGTTTGAATTTCGAATTTGTCTTCTGATTTTATCTTTCCAGATCTCGAAATTCAACTTCCCAGCCTCTTTAACAGACTCCCTAGACTTCTAAATGAATTCAAAATACTATGGATAAATCCCATAGTTTAAATTACATTCATTCAAAAATCAAACTTATCTTATTTGAATTCAAATTTAACAATTCAAAATTACAGCTTTAGAGATAAGATGAAATCTTATTCTATTTGAATTCAAATACGCCAACACTAATCCAAGCCAAAAAAATTTACATTAACAAATTTAATTAAGAATTTGAAGATGGTTTCTAGTTCGTCCCAAAAAAAAATGGCGAGGAAAACCTAATTCCCCTTTGTTCAAAACGATGTTGTGCCAATATGTTTGATGACGCCATTTCACCTCCCGCAGCCAAGCCACGTTTTCCGTTTAAAAAAAAGTTCTCTGGCCCAAGTCCAATGGGGGGCCCAGACTAGAAAGTTGCGTCCCCTAAATAGAAACCCAAGCCCATATTAGAATCAAAGCACAAACGAACGAAGTCCAACATTTGATCCGGTTTCTATTTCGCACCCTCGCCGGAGCCCAAGACGTGACCCCTGGACAACGTTTTTTTATCTGGTTTTCCACCTCGTTCAGGCCCATGTCGTGTTCAAATCAAGTCGTTATAAAGCCGAAAAGAAGGTAATTTGAGGGCTCGACATACTTATAATCTTACATTTTATTTCAATATACAATACTTACTACTCTCACGGGTCATTGCAGTATATTAATTCGACCAAAAATAACAGCCCCTGAAGTGTAGGCCCCTCGCTGAAGCGTATACGTGAAGGCCCTTGAAGGAAAAATGTATCAACAATATTCCTACTTGTGGAAGACTGAATCGAAAGGCTCGAACTGAAGAAAAATTGGAATTTGGAAAAGATAGACAAATGTTCTCAACACACGTAAAGATCGCCCCATCATGTAATATCTTAACTCAAAACCATCTGAACGTTTTCATAATTCCTGAAAAATAGGCAAGAACTCTAATCTCGATAACCTTGCATGAACAAGTACATGAATTGAAATAGATACAAAAAGATCAATCTATATGACGCGTGCGGGTGGGCCATTGATCCCCTCTTCCAACAACATTATTGTTGTGTATCATGATGCTTATACTATAAGAAAAATAAGTTTTTGTGATTAATTATTTGCATAAAAAGATTATTTGTAACTTATTTTAATTATAAATAGTTATTTTGTTGATAATAATTGGCTATAAATAAACAATTTTTTTTGTAGTGTTAATTAATAGTATATATATATATATATATAATTCCCTTGTCTTGGGAACACACATTATGCCGATCACTTCGTTAATAAATTGTGGGTAGAAATTAAGTGAGAATGACAAATGATGTGCTTGTCCTACTCCATGCATAAAATTAGAAGAGGAAGAAGAAAAGCTTTTGGAAGCGTAGAGGAAGAGAATAAGGACAAATAGATCATGTGCCATGTGGTAGTACTAGACGGAAAGATGACTGAAATAGCAAGAGGAATCGATGAAAAAAAAAACTATTTCAGGTGCGGCAAGAATATATGCACGTACAATTAATGTACTCTAGTTAAATCATGAAGGTAAGTAACAGAACGGCCCAAGTTAAATCAAATCCAATAGTCATTAGTACGGATCCTCGAAGATATGACTCTCCAAAGACAAGACATGGCTAAAAACAGAAAACTGTGGCTAGAATCTGCTCTCCCATTTGAGAAATATAACATCGTCGCAGAAATATTACAAAGTACTCCTCATTAGCTTTTCCTTCGATCACTTACAACTAGCCATATGTTTTGATTGGTGGACAATTAGCCATCGTGGCCAAGCATGGCGACCATGGATTTTGTGGTTGAGCACAACCATAGCCCATTGTCCAAATTGTACTAGCTAGGTACATAATTTAATGGTCATGGAGAAAACAAGGTACTATATGAAAGAAATTGGTACAAGTTTACCCATGTGGCTTTTCTGTAGAGCATTTAAGTACCCACGAGTTATGATTACGTTGGTACAAATATTTGCATGCATATTGGCCCATTGGGGACCATGATTCTGATCTTTCATTATGATAGAGAAAAGTTTATGAAAATGATCAGAAGAAAAGGATATTGGGGACCATGATTCTGATCTTTCATTATGATAGAGAAAAGTTTATGAAAATGATCAGAAGAAAAGGATAGAGCAAGGAATCACAAATCGAGGAAGATTTTTCGGGATCATGATCATGTGCTTGATCATTAATGTGCATGATCTGTGTAATATTAAGGCCTGGTCTGTATATAGGTTGCAATAGTACGTCTTGTATTTGAGACCATCGAAAGGGAAGTTTCATGGTACGCCCGTATGCGTTTTTAGGTGGGTGCATGTCTAAGTTATTATTGAGTTTTTTTTTTTTGCAAGCTGTAGTACTCATGTCAGCTTATAATATATATTTCGAAAATGACAATTAACTGGAGGAGATTGATTATGAAGATGAAATAACTCATCATCATCTTTTGATCTCGACTGCATAACACAGATTATGTTCTATGTATGATGGAAACAGTAGTACTCGGATACGAAATGAGTTTTTGTAATTAGAGTAGTGGTAGGATTGTTATTTTTATTAGAATAAGAATGAGTTTTTGTATATGGTCAGGAGTACTGCATATGACTATATATACAAGGGACGTTTGTAGTTTATTTGGAAAAATCAGAAATAATATAAAACTTGTAATTTGTTTTAACATTAAATAGATCACAATTTATCACTTTTCATCAAAGTAAGATCCTGGTTCCATCAATATATATGCTAAAACTTGAGCTTCAAAAGATGGACGACGGAACCCCTATAATTAATATGCATTCATGGTTATCGGAGTAGTGGCATGAGACTCATTAATTTGCTGTCATGATGTGTCATGTGGAGTGTTTTCAGCAGTAGGGTAAACAATTCAATAATTCTACATGTATATCGAGCTATGTGACTATATAAAAAAATAATAATTATATGTCATAAAATTGTATAAAAAAAAATACATATTTAGAAATCATCTTATAAGACAATTTTTCTTAAGATTTTTATAATTTTCTAGAGACAATTTCAATAAAAATTTTGAAAAATTTGAAATTTGAGAGTTCAATTTCACTAAAAAAATATAAGTATTGAGGGGGAAATTTTAATTATATAATATTTTTTTAATTATTTATATAGTAAATTAACTTTTTAAAAAAATTAGGGGGGGGGGGGGAATTATTTTTATATTAGGATAATTTTAAAAAATTATGTATTACCGCCCCCCAATGGACCATGTAGGTCCGCCTCTGAGTGGATCAATTGTGTATACGGTATATAAATTACAATTTTAAGTATAAATATTATAAAAATATTTAAGATTACCCCCCAACAGTACTTAAACACACTGTATAATTTAAATATCCTCGAGTTCATTAACATATATATAGTCTTGATTTAATATATTAAAAAGTTTAACTCACACATGACACGATATGCTTTCTTCTTTAGTTTTCACCATTTGAGCCTGAGAGGGTAGCATTGACACATCTAAAGAGATTTGAGAGTAGCTAGTATCGACACAACTTCAGAGAGTAGCATTAACTCGGCATGCTAAAAAGCTTACCTGACTACCTCTATCATCTATGCCAGATACCCAACCAAATGCCACTCCTTTTACCAGAACGGATGGATTTGAGAGAGAGCATAAATATTTCTTTTTTTAGATTTAATATTAAGAAGAAGCAAAGCCTTTAGAAAAAAATCACAGAACTCGAAAATCTACCCCAATAATAAAAACACCAAAAGCAGAAATAGTAATGATAATACAATTATACAATAAAAATCTAACAACTTTAATATCAGGTACTTTTGAAACTTATTCTTGATCTACAAATTTTTCTTAAAGCTTTGAAAATATGAGTATTGAGTAAGCCAAGAATAATTGTATAATTTTATAATACATGTTTTTTTTATATACTTCACATGTAAAAAAATAAATACTACTTATATTGACATATATCGCACATTTTGCAATCTCCCCCACACACCAAATTCTAGTTCCAGTCTAATATCGAGCTTTAAAAAAAGAAAAAGAAAATAAAAATGTACTGAGCTGATCTCCTAGGATCCATGCATATCATATGCACATGCATGCATGTTGTGATTTTTAGCAATATATATGTGTATATATACATATATATTAGTCACAAAAAATCTATAAAATTTATAAATCTACAAATTAATTTGATTTAAAGTGGTAAATTATTAGATTATAAATTAGTTATTTTTATTATAAAGTATATCTAATTTAAGAATTTCCTATATATGATACAAATAAATTATTAGATGATTCATCTTACTAATATATGATACACAAATAATAAAAGAATGTGTGAAGATGATATTTGGGTACATAAATGTACCCAAATAAATTATTAGGTTTTTCATATATCAGATTATGAAATTAACACTACAAGAAAAATAAGTTTTTGTGACCATTTAATTGCAACCAAATGACTATTTACAACTAATTTTAGTTACAAATAATTGTTTGGTCGCAATTAAATGGTCACAAAAACTATTTTTCTTGTAGTGTAATGCTGCCATGGGGAAGAAAGTGATGGAAATATTATTGGCATCGATCGTGGAGGAGACTAATGACATTGATGCTTCATTTAATCGAGGTCAGATCGTGTCTCTTTAATTTATTTTTTCATCTTACTAATCAGTCAGATCGTGTCTCTTTAATTAATTATTTGGGTACATTTATGTGGATTTATCTTCATATGTCAATGGAACTATGATAATTGGCAGGTGTTCAAAACCAGAACGGCCATCAACAGTACAACTTTTTCTAATCCTAAGCAAATATATCGACATTCCCACAAGGAAAATGAAATACATGAGAAAGGCGTGGGCCGGGTGCTATTTTTTTTTTATTATATATATCTTAAGTAAAATGACGCCGCATGGCTTATAAATAAAATTAGAATGACATCTTCGTTTCAATTTAGGGTTTAATACCCCCTTCATTTCTTATTTTTCTTTCAATTCTCATCTTATATTCTCTCTCTCATCTCTCACGCAGCGGCGCATCTCTCTCCCTCCATCACCTACCACACATTTGATTTCTCTCTCATGTCGCAACGCCGATAGCACCATTCTCTCTCTCTTTGAGTTTTCATCTTATTGCAATGCTAAAAGGATATTGACGACCGACTAGGATCACGTCGAAACCAACATTACCGCTTTTCTCCCCTTCATCGATCAATTTTAATAATATATATAAGTGGTCAGTTCGATTTTGGTCTTGGACCGAAACAGTTGATTTTCACCTCTAGTTTGCATATTTGTGCAAATTGTGGAGTTGAGAATGCACGGTAATTTGTTGTTTTGAAATATTTCTTAAAGAAATTCATATTACTTTCTCAAAATTATCGGTTAGGAGAAGACATAGAAATTGCTCATCTAAGAGAAAAGCAAACAAGTAATATATGTTTGGTAAACATAAGAATTCTCTCAAAGTTTCATTTTCAAATATTATTAAAACACAAACCACTTTTTAATTCTAGTTTTTTTTACTTTTCATCTAATGATTACTCATATTACCAATAATGAATATAAATTTTACAAATTTCAAAACAAAACAGAAAAATTAATACAATTTTTACAATTTTCAAAACAATTTAAAAAAAAAAAATTGCATTCCAATAAATTTTCAAAATTTATCTATTCTGCTTCACAAACTCCAACACAATACTTATTTTAAAATATGTTTTCATTCAAATATTTGTCTCTCATTTCTCAAGAATTTAATAAAAGTTATTCACTAAAATCATTTCACTATCATTCATATATGAAATTCTAAGGTATTATAACCATATCCACACATGCCGTAATATATCTCGACTGAGCTAGTACGTTTATTATATGTAATCTACCGGAAAGAAAGAACTCATCATGATCATGACTTCCCAACTAAGGAAAAATTATCTAAATTAAGGTGAATTTTTTCTGTTTCATTAACTACAAGAAAAAATATTGTTGTCACTAATTAGTTGTGATAAAAACAGACTCATTTTGCCTAAAAATAATTATTCTGTTGAAAATAACTGAAAGCAAATAAAAGTTTTCTTGTAATAATTTTTAGTGGCTTTGAGATGCCAAATATTGCCATGCAATGGACAACTTAACGAATATATATATATATATATATATATATATATATAAGTAATGAAAATATCTTAGACATAAAAAAATTACATAAAAATAAACTCACAAATTAATGTAGTTTGATGGGATATATCAAATTATAAATTTTTATTTATTGTAAAACAAATCTAAAAAATTTTATATAATCATGTCAGTTTATAAATTTAATATTTTATGTAATCTATTTATATATAGGCAATTTTATGGGATTCTGGCGTTGAGGCTCCTTTGCGTTCTTGTAATGTAAAATTTTTTTACACATTTTTGGATTTTATTTATTTTTTATATAAAATTAATAAAAAATATATAGAGATAAAATATATGTGATTTTTTTTTATTTTTTTATTTTTTTTCTTATTTAAAAATCTCCATGAGAGCGCAAAAGGCCTAACGCCGGGGCCCATATATTTAGCCGTTCTCATTGAGTAATCATGCACGGTACGGTAACACATGCACATGCACCACCCAGGCCGTGATCATGGTAATTTCTGAGTACTACGTTAATTCTCTGTGCCGGTAATACTCCTCCTTCCGGCCGGCCGGCCGGCCTGTAATAAGCCGGGATAATAGCTGCCGTTCATCAGCTCCGTGTCTGACTCAACTATCGCATCTCTTTTGACTTTTGCACAACCTTTTTGGGCAAATGTCTGAGGCTTAGTACAAGTCTTTACAACTGTCCATGGCATTGGATCCGCAACTGTACGTACTACGTACGTATATATATAGCCACCCTCCCTCATTAATGCTGGATATAATTCTAACCTTTACAAGCTATACATAATTTTTTGCTGTTGAACTAATTATTAAAAAATAATTTTTTATATAGAAAAGAATATATCTCAAGTTAATTAATACTACTTATTTATTGCTGTTAAAAATATTTATATATAAGGGCAACAATAAATACTTTTTTTTTTCTAATTTCTTACCTAAAATTAGCATAGTAATTATATGGACAGGCGGGATGCATATATATATCTATATAGTTTATATATGTTCATTTACATGAGCTAGGTAAATAATAAATATTGATGTATTCAGCTTCCACTTTCAAGAAATTCAGACAACTAATAAAAGTACGGATCGATCTCTTAATTCCCTAAGCTGGTTTTCGAGAATCCACCCTTTCTGATCATCAAAGCCCCTGTCAAAATTAGTATGCATCATACGATCCAGAAGAACAGACACCACCCATATATATCACAATTAGTACTTCACGTACAAGAAAAAAAAATTGTAAACTAAAGAGAGAGAAACACAAGCTAGGAAGATAACATGACATAGATCGACAGTACAGATCATTACTCGCGTGTTTTATATAGACGCTGTTCGATAATGTAATCTCTAAAGTTTACATTGTTGGTTTACTACTAACGATCTAAAATGTAGATGGATTGGAGTACTTGAGAATATGTAACATTCAGAACTAACTAACTAACTATATATAGATAACAGTACATCATCACATATGTATGAACGTTTATGGAGTACCAACTCATGAGTAGTACTGTTCCTAGCTAGCTAGATAGCCACCTAAAAGGTTGTGATCCCAGAGCTGGCAGTTGTGGATATGAGTACGTAAGGACATGAATTAAGAGACCAAGACGCATGAGCGCCATCATTACATGCATTATCATCTCCATATGCATACAATTGCGACTATTATTTTTTATTTTTCTCACTATAGGATATGTAAGATAGGGTTGTTCATCTGGATTCTAAATTTAAAAATTTAGATTTCAAATCTTGAATTTTTTTAAATATTTAAAATAAAAATGTCAAAATTATTAAAAATAAATACAATTTCAAAATTGATACCAAATAAAATTCGATCCGGATAAATAGACATACTGCTGGGGACCTTTGGAGGAGAGAATGATTCATCCCTTTTTTTTCTCTTGATCACTAACTGCCCCCACATGGCATGGCTCAAGATTCTTCTTCTTCACTTCCATGCAGGCTAATACAGATCAAGAGTCTTGAAATTCATATTACTGCTTCTTCAATTTCGGCAATGGAATTAGGTTAGGGTTTCTCTGATTTAGCAACCAGTTCTACCTGCTGCAACTAACTAAATACAACTTCAAGGTCGGAAATGATGCCAAGTTATCTGGTATCTACAAGCCCAATCTTTCTTACTGCAAGGATGCTGCCAGGTTTTTACATTTTTCCAACTTGGGCTTTGAAAAATCTCCCTACACTTATAATAATACAATATTTCTGTCTTGAAATTACTAGTCTTTCATATAATATATAGCCCATGCATCAGATATTTCACCTTCAAACTTGATGTTTACTTATTATAACATAAATGTCGGGACCCCTAATATCAACACTGGGAACACTGTAATTAAGTTGCAGTCGCCTAGCTTCCAAAAACTTGATCTGTTAATTAATCTAGGTCAGTATATAGTTCGAATATCATGTCAAAAAATAAAATAAAATAAGTTCTTTTTTCTCTAGTACTGTTGCTTTTCAAGAGACCATTAAAACAATTTGCCATAGTACGATGATCTTTTATTTCTCTGAGATGCAACTAAAACATTAGTTGTTTTGTTAAATATTGTTTCTACTCATGTACGTTTTTCAAGTGGGACATGATGCAATTCTCTGCAACAATAGATATCAACCAGTAAGGAACAATGTTTCCTATTCTCGATACAAATCTTAACAAACCTCAGTTCCTAATATACGTAGCTGATCTACACTCAAGATAAACATAAGAAGCCCTAGCTAACCTCTAATAAAAGTCACTGCCGTCTGCAATGAAAACCTATGATCCGTAAATATTGATGCAGTGTGTACAAAAATATATATATGCAAACGAGTGCATGGATCCAATATGTAAAGGAAGGAAATTACAACTATATATGACACAATACCCCTCATGAAAGGTTTAGTCCACCAGCTAAGCAAATGTTGGGAAGTCCAATCATCTACATGATTTCTTTGTCAGTTGATTGGTTCACAACAGCAATAATAAATTATATGGGTCATTTGGGGACAAAACCAAAGAAAGAGCAACGAAAGGACAACAATGAAACAGGACATACATAATGAGTAGCAGCTCTCAAAGATTCGCCAAGTTTTAGAGTGTGGGATATGAATTATTCATACACGAGGAAAAGAGAAGAAGGCCGACATAATAATTATCTATATCCGAAAATCCCAAACGGTAACCTAAGCAACACACTATTAATACCTTTAATAAATGGCTTGGGTTGAAAGCGTTAAGATTCTTTCTAAAAACTTCTTGGACAATATAATCTAGCTACCTGCAGAGAGATAAGATAAGATCATGTGCGTTTGACATGATCCGCTAAAAAGTATACACAAAATCTGATCTTTGATCGAGCTTGAAAGCTGCTAACAGGATGTGTTCGTGCTTGTGTGCTTTGGCTCAATGAATATTCATGGTTTCAAGAGTTTTAAGAAACCCAACCGATCGATGACTGGAAGTGCTAAGTACATCATCTTAGATTCTTAGCCCCCCCCCCCCCCCCCCAAAAAAACAAAAAGAAATTAATAACAATATCACTGCCTTCCTGCAAAGAAATTATATTAATAGTCATGTTTAAAAAAAAAAAATCTAAAATTATATATATAAGTTTGTCTCCAAGATTTTTATAAAAGCCAAAGCATATATTTTTATTCAAAAAAGAACTGCTCATAACAAGCATGTAACATTTTTTGCCTTAGTTTTTTTTTTTTTCCTCTTGAGTTTGATCTTCTAATTTATTTTTTATTTTTTATTTTTTACTTTCATTTATTTTGTTTCTCCATATCCATAACTCAGAAGGATCAATATAACGAATATAATAAGTTTTCAGTTACCTAGCTATCGTTTGTTATCTTTGACGATGATAAACAATATATATAGATCATACATATAATAATATTGATCTGTAACTGATATCTTCATTATGATCATAATATTAATTAATCCGACCCTCCAAAGATAAATTCCTGGTTCCACACTGATCATTAGGATATATATTTCCAGGGGGAAAAAAAAAGAGGACTATCATGATATAAACAAAAAAATTCTTCTTCAGAGTTAACAAAACCCTAAACCTGAATTTGTATCAACATTAAGCCACAATCAAACACGATGGAAAATATGCATATTTCATATGCTTGGAAAATATCAGAGACCTGACTTGACAGTTCACTCTCTTTCTTAATTCTTGCACTTTAATTTCTTTCAATTTCTCTCTCAATTCATGAAAATTATCAACCATGCATAATGAAAAAACAGTCAAGTCATTGAAGGAAGGGGGATAAAGTTCACAGCATCATGTCCAATTAATAGCCACGAGATTAGAATTCAAAAAAAAAGAAAAAATAGCCACGAGATTAAATGGAAAAAATAAAAATATGATAGGGAAAAGAAAAGGACAGTGAGTTGAAAAGATTTCACCTCGTAATTGTGATGCAAGAGTACTTCGGTACCACGTGTCATCTGCTAATTTCGTAGTCATTCATCCGCCGATGCAGCATCATCAAGATTCTCAAAATACCACAGTTGGAAGAAATTCTCCGTGATGCCATGTTGTGAATCTTAATGATGCTGCGCCCGCAAACAACGACTGTGGAAGCGTTAACGGAAACGGTGAACTAGCAGAATAATGCTCCAAAATCAAATTATAATATGAACAAAAATCGAATCTTAAGTCAAAGAAGAGGAACACAGAAAGATTATTGTCACATGATAGAAACAGAAGAAACTCGGACAAGGTTATTTCACACCTGGGTTTTTCTCACAGACTCTCCATGGGTTGACATACGTGGCACTTAGATTTGGGTGGGACGGTAGCAGAATATGACCCGAAAGGAATCCTAATAGGAAAATATATATGATTCTTAAAGAAACTGCGCAGAAAGGATGAACTGAAGGTAAAGTTTTTTTTTTTACTGCTTTTTAGATTAAATAATCTAATACGCACGGTCAAATTAAATAGTTTGTAAAGGCACCCACAAAAAACCACCAACGACTCAAACTACTATTCTTGAACTCTTGGGTCGGATTTCCATGGGGTATCCTGAGACAAAAATCACCACCAAAATGATATGACCATAATAAAAGAATATGGGGGAATGAGACGGATCAAGATGACAAGAACTAGACCAGAAATCAACGAAATAGTTAGAAGAAGATGAAGAGGATATATCTAAAAATTTAAAAGTGCAAAACGAAAACTGCTATTAAAGTAATAGTATCAGGACCAGAAGTAGATGTAGCCGAAGAAAACAAATCAAGATCTAGTAGCGTTTGAGACCCAAGAGTGTTGTGGCTGAGAGATGAGGAGAGAGAAGGAAATTAAGGAAGGGGGCTTTATGAAGCGGAGAAGTGGGAGGGAATAGTAGGTGAGGAAGGACTTCATATGTAGGAGAAGTGCTCTGAATATATACACACAAGATGTCCTTTGTGTGGGGGCGCTTTGAAATATAGAAAACGACGTCATTTTGTGAGGTTCTTACTTGACTGCTAGGTGTATGGAACTTATGTGCTATTAATTTACCGTACGTAAAGGTGTAAGGGGTCTGGTCCTTCGCCGTACGACAATTTATTATAACATTAACATGGATTTTACTAAATTGCGTTCCATTGCTTTCAAGTAATTTAATGGGAATAGATTTTGTAAATCAATAATTTAATTATCATGAATATAATTTGGGCAATGCTATATACAGTCTAAAAAATTGAATTTTTTTACCGTCCAAACAATAAATAAATAAATAAAATTCCATTTTAGAAAGAAATTGATTAAAATATTCTTATTTATAGATAAAAAAATTTTAAAAATTTTAAAAATTCATTTCATTTAATCATAAAATGAGAATATTTTTATGTGGACTGCATTACAGTCTATCAAATATGGGCTACAAAAAAATTACTCATATGATTTTAATTTCAAATATTTATAACAAATTTGAATTTCGAAATAATAGTACTCTTAACTTTAAGAAAAAAAATCATACCATTGATTTCTTTTACATATTGGAAGCAATAATTTGGGATTTGATGAATTAATTAAAAGCATTGAATCCAGAAACAATTAATAATTGGATTTGATGAAATCCACCTATTGATCTATTATCCAAAAATTTTAGAAGATCTTACTAGATATGTTGTGATGGAGGGCATATATAGTATAATAATATTGTAATTAACTCATTAATTGCATGTGGAAAATCTTCATATTAATTACTTGATATTAAAGCTTATAAGAAAACATGGAAGCATATTTTTCATGCATCCACATGATGAGAAGTGATGATATATATAGTCCTGGTAATAATAATTAACAAATAATAATAATAAGGATTATATATTCCTAGCTGGATTAAGGCTTGAGATCACCTCATGGGAAGTATTTAAGGATTTTCTATAGGTTGTGATATTAATATATAATATATAGTAATAATAATAATACCAATAATAACATCATGATGTTAATAATAGTAGTAATAATAAAAACCAATAATAACATCACGATGTTAATAATGCATGCTATAAGCAGCATAAAGCTGGCTAACACCGAATTCGAAAAAATACCAATTAATTCTGCGGACTTTGGTAATTGTTTAAATAATATCACACATTAATTCTGTGTCATGGCGGCCTGTACCCGCCCTTTTACAGCTCTGACCTAGCTAACTTAAATAATGTGGAGATTAAAATTACTTGCTTATTTGTAATTAATTATATTTTTTTATTAATATAATTATTTTTTGTCAAAATAAATTTCTTTTTATTATAAATAATAATAATTATTATAAATAATTTATCATAAATATTTATTTTTCTTATAATAACGTAGTAGCCGTAGTAGTAGTTAAGAAATTAACAGTTCCCAAGTCGACATGAATTTACTGGCTGGGGACGAGAGGCCGCATGAAACTTCAGGCATCAATCACTGCAGTCTACGGTTTGAATTTACAAAGAAACAATTTATTATAAGCAGTTGAATATATATGATATGCATTCAGGGCGGGGTCAATAAATTAGGGAACTTAAGGTAAAAATTTTAATTGAAGTTTTTTTTTATTAAAGTAAAATTAAATTAATTAATTTTAATTTTTATATTGTATTTTTATTTAATGCAAGTAAAATTACTAATTAAAACTTATACTATATTTTCAATTAAAAACCAACTTAATTTTTATTAAAAAAAAATCGATGTAGAAAAGATTTTATAAAACTTAATTTTATAAGATGTGCCCTTAAATTTTAGTAGTAGTTTGAGAACACAACTATTTTATATATTCTCAGATATTTTCGAATTTATTTTTATTTTTCTCACTCAAAACCCAATAAAATATCTTAGTTTAAATCATTTCACTACTATTCTAGATATTCTGATGTATTCTTAAATATCTAAAAGAGATCTAAAAGTAATTATAAGAATTATCATCAATAAAGTTCTATAAAAAAATAGACCCTTATCTCTTTAAAGGATCATACAAATTTCTTTTTGATAAACATTCAAAAATTAAATTCTGTTATTTGTAATTCTTACATTATATATTAAACTATTAAGAGAAATATATTCTTATAAAGAGAGTACTTGAAATTATAATAATTATTTGAAATACTTCCAAAACTAATAATGATATATATAATATCTATTTAATAATTTTTTTCTTTTATTATATTAATTAGATTTTTTTTTAATTTTTGAAAATGGGGCCTTTTGTAATTAGGGGGCCTTAGGCAATTGCCTATCTTGCCTAAAGCAAGAGTCGGCTCTGCATGCATATGACTTTGATCATGAAGTGTAAAGAAGCTGAGTTTTACACCAACTAGTATCAGGGCCGGCTCAATAAATTTGGGGTTCTTAGACAAAATTTTTGATTAAGACATTTTATTTAATTAAAATAAAATAAAATAAATTTAATTTTTAATATTACATTTTTATTTAAAAATAATGCCTATCATTTGCTAAGTAAAATTATTAGATTTATACTACTTTTTCAACTAATAATCATCTAAATCTTTATTAAACAAAATCTAATTTAGAGAAGATTATATCAAATCTATTTTTATAAGACGAGTTCTTGAATTTTAAAAGTCGTTTGGGGATACAACTATTTTATGTATTCTCAAATATTTTCAAATCTAACTTTTTTTATCACTCAAAATCTAATAAAACAACTTAACTTAAATTATTTCACTATTATTTATAAATATTCTGAAGAATATTTTTAAAACTAATAATAATATAAATATATATAATATTTATTTGATAATTTTCTTCTCTTATTGAATTGATTAATTTTTTTAATTAGATTTTTTTTTTTAAAATTTTGCTGTAGACTGTTTTTGGGATGCCTTTTCCTCCTAGAAGGCCATAGGCGATTTACCTCAAAATTTTGTCTAAGGGTGGAGTCGCCCTGACTAGTATTACTGTACATATTTGCTTCATGTTGATCTAACGTCGTCCCTGGTAAATTACTAATTAGTGAGATACAAAGCCTAAAGGCTAGGACATGATCGAGGACTAGCGAAGCATAAAAAGCTTGAAAAAAAAAAGAACACTATTCTATGATTGGATCGCCAAACATGTTTTTATTTGTCCATACTTTGAACAAATGCCATTCATGTCTTCTTCCGATCCATTTTATACGGCCATATATAGTTTCAAGACCTTTCGATAGTACTTTGACAAAGACTTCGAAAATCAGGTCCCAAAGATTAGGGCTTGTTTGGACATAGATTCCATCCTAAAATTCTCATCTCTACTTCTCATCTCAATCCATTTATTTCTCGAACATAATTAAGTTACAAACATTTTCAAACTAATCGTTATAATTTTTTTTTATCTAAACTTTCAAACAAAAACTCAACTTTTTTAAATTTTCAAATAAAATTAATATCATAAAATTATATTATAATAATAGTTTAAATATATAATAGTTTTTATTATTCAAAATTTTAAAAATACTAAACTCAAACTATCTCACTAATATTTATAAATTATTTTACTATTATTAATAACATTTTCGTCTCATATTACTCTCAAAACATACCCAACCTTTACAAAATTAAAATAGTACGTAATTTATTGATCATCTTGTATCATTAGTACTACGTGTGGGGTCTATTGGCTAATTCAGATCTCATTTAGATTTAAAGTTAAAGATGAGATGAGTTGAGATGAGTTTTTAAAATTAAATAAAATATTAAGATTATTATTATTTAAAATTAAAAAAAATTAAAAAAATTTAAATTAAAATTTAAAAAAATTATATTAAAATTTTTAAAAAAATATAATAATAAATTTAAAATAAATCAAGAACACTTAACTCGTTTTTGAATTCAAACGAAGATTCAGTGGGCTAATAATTGTTAATTTATTTCCCATCTGTAATTAGTATTAAAATACTCACAAAGAATATATATCAGTACGTAGTACTTTTGCAGAAAGCTGCTAAGGTTAGTGTGCTTTAGTCCTCATCAACTTTAAAGTTTTTTGGGCCCTATCATGATATCTATCACATAGATTCTAAATTATTCTAATGATCTTATCTTAACTGGTTATCATTTGAAATGATGTAGATCCAACTGTTGGTATATATATATATATATATATTGCTAGCTGTACGAAAGAATCCCTTTCTCGATAAGCTAGCTGGTTGTGGTTAAAATTTTCACCTGATTTTCCTGCACTGACTACCATCTGGTCCTCTCACAATATTAACGTGGCCAAAAGAAATAAAAAGGTCTGTGATTTGATGCAGCGTTTGATTTCTTGTCATTTTTTCCTCATGGTTCCACTAATTTGTCTCTTATTTTTTTTTAGACTATTGATATTGAATTGATTAAAAATTTTTTTTAAATAAATATAAATTTGTATATATATCAAAAAATTTTAATCTAATTAAATTGATAATAGAGAAAAAAAAGAAAAAAATAAATAAAAGTATTCTTATTTTAAAGAAATAAACAATAAATTTAAAGTTATTTTTAATTTAAAAATGACTCTAAATTTATTATTCACTTTTTTAAAATAAGAATATTTTTATTTATTTTTTCTATTTATTTTTTCTTATTATTAATCTAATTTGCCAAATTTTTTTAATATATATGCTAATTTATATTTATTTAAAAAGAAATTAATCAATTTAATGTCAGTACTCTCAGACGTCACATGCATGATTGTGAATCGATCTAAAGCATGCATTAATAATGATCGGAATGCCATTTGAGAGAAAATGCAACAGCCTTTCATCATTATTTTCATTATCCCTGCCGCCAAACCATTAGACTGCATGCATTGACATCATGTCAAGTCCAATATCCACCATATAATAATATTTTTATCTCTGTCATTATCTTCAAACACATCCTTAATAATTCTAATCGTACGTTAATCCTTATATTGTAACTGAATATTAATTAATGATCTGTAGAAATAATTATCGCGAGCTACATACCTCGAACATCCTATATCTCGACGAACCCATGCATGCTAGTTGCCGGCATCGGATCATTCGTGAGCTTTGGGATCATCCCAGCATGCAATATCATGCAGAGATCATTTCGGGACCAAAAAACACATATATTAAAACAACTGTTCTGGTTATATATATATTTATATATATATATATATATATCTATATCTATATATAATATTTTTCAGGAATTACTGATCTAGTCACAAATTAGAAATAATTACATAAAAATAATTTTATAAATTGACATGTAATTTGATATATTATAAAATTATAAAATTATTTTTATTATAAAATAAATCTAACAAATTAAATGAAAACATCAATTATGAGATTGTTTTGTATGATTGTTTTGTGAATGTAACATCATATTTTCCATATCTATTTACGGTGATATAGATGGATGTCCCTCGTTTTGAAACTAATTTCTCGTTGGTCCCAATTAACAGTTTGGCGCGGTCACTGTCCAAAACCTAGTAGCAGGTCCGTTATATACCTTCAAATTGAATACATATATACTCCTTTCTCTTCTTTAATTATAGTACTGTTTGGTCGATATTCTTAGCCAGCTTTGAATCTCGGATTGGACTTTAATCAGCTCATCTCCAGAATCCCAGAACTTCTGCTTGTTTATCCTTTTGTTTGTGTTAACGACAAATTAATGCGTCTTTGTAGCAGAGAGCTCATGATCATGATCAATATATATGCGCCAATTGACAGATTCCAGCTTACCATAAAGCAAACACCTGAAAAAAATAATGCAATGCAATCCGCATATATAATCTGATATTGTACGCGTGGGTGCGCTCCACACCACTCCCACCTTCTCTAGTTTCTCTTCCTTTTGGATAAGTGAGTGAATAAATTTTATAAAGAATCAATATATACATATATACATATATATATATATATATATATATATATATACAGTTGCACGAAGATTAAAAAACGAAAAAATGTTTGTACGACCACTAAGTTTGACACCTGATCCTTTTGATAATTCATGCATTTTATTTTTATTTTATTTTTTATTTTATTTAATGATTAAGAAAGTGATTATTAATATATTGATATTTAATTTATATTTTTAAAAAATATTTCAAAATGATTAAAAAAAATTTACATTAGCAGTACGTTGCAAATTTACCACTAACATTACCTTTAAAAAAAAATACTCAAATCTAAATTAATATAATTAATAGTACTGTTGTTCATGCAAATTAAAGATTTACTATATGATTTTTAGACAGATATAATTAATCTGATGTATTTTAAATAAATAAAAATAATTAAATTATATCAAATTAGTCATTTCTATCAATTTTAAATGTATTAAATTGATTATATCTAATTTTTTTATTTTTTTTGTAGTGATTGTATTATTAAAAATGATCTCCCCGCATCAGTTACCAATATTTGTTATAGACAAGAAGTATTATGATTAATTTGTTTTCGTACAAGCTGATTAAAAAAAAAAAAGGCAGGAACTCGATCCGAACCAGAATCTTCAAAAAAAATATCAGTACTTAAAAGTCAAGCTGATCAGTGATTAATTAACCTGGCCTATGCTAGAGCTGCTAGCTGCTAGGGTTTTGTTTTTTTTTTTTAAGAAAATAAAAAGCTAATAATATTCTAATAATATATATATATATATATTATATATTATGTAAGAAGTACTGAATCTAACCAGATCATCATCTTGCATGAGGGCAGCAATATGAGTTTTTCAATACAATTAATAGATTAAAATAAAGACGCACACACACATGATTAAAAGTGAGTGTAATAAGAGAATCTTTACTTTTTCCTAAACTCCTTTATAATTTTGAAATTAATCAGTACTCTTCAGATGGTGACATCCAATATTATGGTACGCCGTTACAAATGAACTAATTTAAATGCCATTCTAATTAAGGACATTAATATTCATGAGACCTAATTAGCTAAAACCAAAGGCTCCCTTCAAAACAAAACATAAAAAAAAAAAAAAAAACTAACTAAAACCAAAGTTTCGATCGAGGATTGTAGATATTTTTTAAACCGCGTGGTTTAAAATATTCTAGTAATTAATCAGTTTCAACGTTAAATCCAACGTGGTAGTCATTGCGCCTAAATGCAAAGAAATCCAACGCCGTTCGTTGATGTTTATCAACTATTTGGTAATTTTATTTGGTATAAGAATATAGATTTATTATAAAAAAAAAATGATTTTTTATAGCTAATTAATATCAGCTAAATAATTATTTATCGTTAAAATTAATCGTAAGTAATATTTTTTTATTTATTTATTAATGACAAAAACTCACATTCCTTATAATAATTTTCAATGTGTACATAGTTTTAATGAAAAGATGATTATATTGACACGACAACATATATACATACGTGATTCGTGAAGCATACGTACATTATATACAGTTTGAAACCATTTTCAGATATTTGTAGTTCAAATCATTGTCCTGATCATAAATAATCACGACTGTACAAGATTTTTTTTTCTCTCTGATAGCTTTTGCGACAAATAAGTTAGTAATGACTCAAGTCACTCAACGTCTTATACAGTACAAGGGTCATTGACAAACCTACCTCCAAACGATCAATTGAGGTATGAATTTTCTTCCTAAATCACAGACTCACTATTAAAAAAATAATATTTATAATAGATTATTTATGATTATAATAATTATTTATAATTAAAATAGACTCATTTTAATAAAAAATAAGTATTATAACAATAAATAATTAATAAATAATAAATAATTTTTTTATAATGACTTTTGTGGACAGTCTAACGTCCCGTACGTAGTACCAACGTAGTACTCCCTTTGCAAGTTATTACAAGTCATGAACAAGAATATGTTTTTTTTTCCCACATAATTAATTAGTGTACATTAATAAATAAATTTATCCATGCATGGATATATGGGAGCTAGGTTAACAATAATAGGAGCTAGAGCTGGAGCTGGAGCTAGCATGCAATATTACGAGTTTGTAATTTACCCTTATTAATCTTTATTGTTCTTTCCTTGTTTTATGGCACCATGCATCCTATATTTGTTATAAATTCCATACAAATCCTAATAATATGAAGTGGTATCAGTGGCAGTGGTCCTAGTCCAACGCCGAACCGAAGACTTTTGGCGGGGTTGGGGGGCCATCCTCTGAGGCTGAGATGGCAATAATTAACTATGTGTGGCCAGCTAACATCGGTATCTTAAATCTTGGCAGGTCGTCTGAGTATCTGACTCTTTTTAAAACAATTGTTTGGATGGGCACTTCGTGTCCTACTTATGGCCAACAACCTAGTACTACTTTAGATTTCTTCATCCGTGGCCTCCATAATTTTAACCCCTTTCTTTTTTTAAATCATTAACTTGTCAGATCCCATCCTAAATGCAAAGATTGGAGGGTTTAAATAAATAAAAAACAATAGTTAATACCATTAGTACTATTAATCATTTTAAATTTTGTTTCTATTGAATAAAATAATTTTTAATTATGCATTTTTAAACTCTTGTAAGTTTCAATTTCTTAAATGCTAATTATTTAAAACATGTCGTAAAATCATTTTTGTAATAAAAATTATGAAGTATTATAAGATAAAAATAGCAAATAAACTTCAAATTAATTTTAAAAAAAAAACTATTTTTTTTTCATTTTTAATATTATCGTGACAACAAACTCGGATGATGATCAAGTTTAATCATAAAAGAAAATGCGGATGAATATGATTTTATCACGTGATCCTCGATTCTTTGTCGCGCATGATTTAAGTCATCGATGCCGATTTATTATTTTATTGATTTGATTAATTTTTTGATTAGATCGCTTTACTTTGAAATCCGTTCGCATTTTTCATAACAATCCAAAAAAAGATTGATTAACTTTTGAATATGCTTTGCTATTGAATAAACGGTGATAATTAATATGAGGGACATCGACAATACATATGGGATTTGGATGCTAATGCACTAGGGATTGATCCATTTTATTTATCCCTAGGAGATCAGTATGTTGATGCGTACTAAATTTCAAAGTAATTATCAGTTTAGTGAAAACACTTTATTGGTTAATGAAAACTAAAGCTTTTCGAAATTAATGACTTAATGATCGACCCTCTTGATTAGGAGGTATGTTTTGTGTTGGTGTGGTTTTTCTTCAAAACAGTGGGCTGTTTCATATTTTACATATATATGTTCTCCAACTAGTGCTTAAAAATCTATTTACGAGCCCACGTGCATGTTATAATTATATATATTGTTGGGGTGCCTTGTTGGATTGTCTAAAATTGCCACCCTGGCACCTCGATGGAAAACATAATATATAAATGTTCAATTTCACATGGATTTTGCTTCCTATGAGAAGAAAGCAATCACTTAATTAGTTATAGATTAAAAGGATACGTACTAAATGCTCAGTTTGACCTAACCCTTTTTTTAAACTGTTTTGATAAAGGTGAAGTTTGATGCTTTATTTATTTATTAAAAATTTATATTTATAGTCTTAGGTATAAGGGTAGTGATACCTTACAATTTAACTATAACTTGTTTATTATTTTATGTGTATTTGTTTTTTTATTATTTTATTTTAAATATTTTTTAACATCATTAATCATTAAAAAAAAATTTAATATATATTTTTATTAAAAATCACTTACTTATTTATTAAGTAAAAAGAAAATTAAAAAAAATGAAAAAATAGTAAAAGAGTTATAAATAAATTGTAAGATTATCACTTTTCTAAGTATAATGTGTAAGAATCCAAAAAAAAAAAAAGTATAATGTGTAAGTCACGTACTTTCTTTCAAAAAAGAAGTAAATTTGAGATTTTTAAAATAAAATAAAATAAAATTTAACGATATATTCCATTTGTCTCAAATAAAGTAGGCTGGATTTACATATATTATGACTATATTTAATATTATTTTTATTTATTTATTTATTTATTTATTTATCATGGTCATTGACATGTGAACTTCTAATTTGATTCCCACCAAACTTTCTTTTCAAGCATAATATATATGATAACAATATTACAGACAGTTATAAAGTATATAAATATTTCATAATCACTTTAAAAGAAATCCATTGTTAAAAGTTAAATTTTTTTCATATAAATTTTAAATTTACTTACTTTTAAAAAAAAAATTACACAATATTTATACGTTTTACTATTATAAATATAATTTTTTATATATATAAAGCACACTAAAAGAGAACAAAATAATTTCATTCATTACAATTTTTTGTCTTATTATTATTAATATTATTTTTTATAAAACTAATGATGTGAAATATAATACATCTCTTAAACAGTCAGAACCCAATTAATCCCATAATGATTAAACGTGGCTTGTCTCCTCCAAAGTTGTTCACTTTAGCAGTATGGGGCTGTTTATAAATTAAAAAAACTCAATGATTGTACTTGGTCTATAGTAGGTAATTAGTATAAGAATAATTCTTATATATAAATATCGTATAATTATTTATGAAAATAAATTTATAATTTATTATTAAAAATATAATTTTCTTATATAAATGATTTATTTACTATATTTTTAAACGACTACATCACATTAAAACACTTTACCACAACAAATATTATTTCTCTATATCTATCTAATATTTATTCTCGTGCATTTGTTCGGTGTAAGACGAAAGAGTCTAGCTAGCTAATACCTATATAAACGGTAGTTATGATTAACATGGTGTACGTGCGTGCGTGTGAAAGGGTTAATTAATCAGGCTAATTAATATTACTATTTAGGTTTTGGATTAATCTAATTGATTAGCATAAAATAAATGGATAATATTTTTTTAATTCTTTTGGGATGTTAAGATAACATAAACAATTTGTGGATATTCGACGATGGATGCCGAATGGAGTACCACTATTTAATGGATCCATGTTCTTCAACCGTCTTGTATTCATCGTTAATTAATTATGTCTTTTTTTTAAAATAAATAAATAAAGGGATTTGTTTGGCTTAGGTACAACAACTTTAATCGTACAATTGCTTGGTTTGTCCTTGGAATTACTCTGTCTTTATAGTCGACAACAAACCCGACCCAATGTCGTTGGAATTCGCTAGTTGCAATATTTATTTCTATTTATCATTTTTTAAAATTAATTATATTCTAAATCTTAAGTTTGTTTAATTATATTGATTGACGTGTTATATTTTAAATGATTATGATTGGACGTGATCAAGTGAATTTAAATGGTAATATTTTTATTTTTCTTCCTGCTATTTTTACCTACTTCATAATTGCAAAAAAGAATTTTATATAAGCTACAGAGAGATTGGAGCGAAACCTTTTGAGGGCAGGGGGCATGGCCCCTGGCCCCCTCTCCCTCCAAATCTGGAAAAAAAAATTGTATTAGTTGTTTATCATTTAATAAGATAATATTAATTTTATTTTATATTAATTTTTAAAAATTTATTTTTATTTATATAATTATTTTAATTTAATTTAAAAATAAAATAAATAAAATACGCCTCACATAAAATAAAAAAATTTAATAACACGATGGCACATTTTTATTATAGATAAAAATAAAAAATGATATTAGATAATTTTTAGCTTATATTTTTGCTTGTAGATATTTTTATGAAGATTGTTAAAATAAGACTTTGTAATAAAATTGAAGATGAATTTTTAACAAATAATTTAATTATCTATATTGAAAGAGAAATAGCTATGAATCTTGATTTAGACTCAATATTTGATGATTTTGTTTTTTTAAAAGAGCACAAGTTACAATTTAGACATTCTATATTTCTTTTGTTTAATATATTTAGATAAGTGTTTTTATATTATTTTAATAATATATTGTTCTTGACATATCATATAATTTTCTTAATACATAAGTTGTATTAAATGTGTTTTATTTTTATTTTAGATCTTATTATTGTCTATTAGATTGTTCTATATTACAAAAAAAAATTATATAGAAATTAAAAAATATATATTTTATAAATATTATTTTAGTTTTATTTGGCCCATCTAAAGCAAATTTATTATGACAATATGAAACCACTTCAACTTGTGAAATTACTTTTGTATAACTCATTTGTAACTAAAATATTTCTCAATTATAAAATCATGCACATGCACACAAAGAAATATTCTAAGAAAAATAATATTTGTAATCATGTAGTGCTCTAAGCATTGCGAATTAACATAAGATTTGTATAAAAAAAAATGAATTTTTTGCTAATAAATTTCATTTTTTTAAAAATAAATGCAAAATACGTACCTAACTAATTAATTATGACTTTGTATAACATTACTCAAGATGTAGTACTCCCTGATTAACAAACTGTCAAAATAACAGGCCCGGCCAGGAAAAGAGTTGGGTATGGAGGTGGACTATGGAACATCAATGACCCAATGGGCCAGACAAGATCGAACCATTGTTTGTTTTGTTATCTAAAAGACTAGAATAGAATCAAGGCCCATTAATTAATAATTAATCCCATCCAAACGGCTTCGTTTAACAGACGATAAAAAAAGCTAGGTTCAACTGCCCGTTCAAGCGCCCATCGGCCCTGCATTTTAGGTAGAACGTTTGACGGGTTCAGATCTGTTAAGGTCCTTTTTTTTTTTTTGGTGAATTTCTTTAAATCTCTATTCCACTTAATTATTATCTATTTAATCATTTTTAATTCATGACTTCACGTGTTAACGACTTAAATATGAATGATTTAAAATGGAAATAAATATCAACATTCTCATAATAAATTCTGCAATGAGGATGATCATGTCGCATAGATATTTATCAATTTTATATTTAAATCTGTATTAATTCTATAAAATCAATACTTCTCATGTTTAATACCATAAAATTGTGCTTGAATTAGTAATATGGTAGTTCTGCGAGTTGGTATTTGATAGCTCAAAATCAAAATTTTAACTCACGATATAAGTTGAATCTACTTGTATCTAGTTGTTTCAACAAATTGTAAAATCGAAATAAAAAATTGAAGAAAATTATTATATTATTTTTAAAAAATCAGAATTATTATATTATTATACTTTGTAAATATACCATGAATTAAAGGCATTGTATGGCACTGTACACTTGCATTTTCTTTTCTACAGTTCTGTAAACTGTTTTTTGATTATAAAATATTGTACACAAGCATGTATAAAAACTCATGTAATAATCATTAAAATGCAATGGAATACATTTAAAATTCCTTTTCTATTATGGTATTAGAGAAATTTGGCCAACGTCTCCTGATCCATGGCTCAATCATCGTCCTCGTCTTTCTCTTCATCTTCATCTTCTTCCTCATCTTCATCTTCCTCCCTCTCCAATTCCTCCTCTCCTTCCAATACCTTCACCATTTCCCCTACCATGCCATCCTTTTCTCACATCGTATCCACCAAATTAACTACTGCAAACTATCTAATCTGGCAAGTTCAGGTTTCTACATACCATAGGAGTCAAGAGTTTTATCAATATGTTGATGGCTCTCTTCCACCTCCCCCTGCTTTTCTTCTAGACACTAATCAACCCAACCCAGCATACTCCTCGTGGAAAAAGAATGACCAGCTTTTTCTCAGTATTTTATTTTCCTCCATCTCTGACTCGGTGCTTGGCCATGTACTTTCCTCAAATACCTCGCGTGCTCTCTGGACATCTCTTGCCTCCCTTCGTGGTGGTCGCAACCAATCTCGTGGCGGTCGTAATGGTCACAATGGACGTGGTAGATGCTCTAACTATCCAAACAAATGAGGTCAAAGCTTTTCTCCTGCCACAACTCCACGCCTCGTCTGCCAAGTTTGCCAGAAATCTAGCCATGTTGCGCTTCAATGGCGGCATCGGTTCGATTATAGCTATCGGCATGAAGCACCACCCTCCTTCTTAGCTCACTATACTCAACCAAGTACCTTTCAAGATGCGACGTGGTATCCAGACTCTACAGCAACCCACCACATCACTCATGATCTCAACAATCTCAACATCAACTCAACCCCTTATTGTGGTAGTGAACAAATCTGGGTAGGGGATGGTTTGGGCCTCCCTATTCAGAATACTGGTGACTCATCTCTACATTCTCCTTCCTCTTCTTCTTTTCTACTTCACAATCTTTTTCGTGTTTCTACCATTACAAAGAATCTTATATTTTTTTCCAAATTCTGCAAAGATAATCATTACTATTTCGAATTTCATGATTCTTGTTTCTTTGTGAAGGACACTTCGACCGAGAAGATCCTCCTCACCGGTCCAACCTGTAATGGCTTGTATATCTTCCCTCTAGCACCAGCTTCCAGCTCCACCTCTCCTACTTCTACTCATCTCAATGTCTCCTCTTCCCTGGCAAACTGGCATTGCCGCTTAGGGCATCCTCATCATACAACTCTTTCTCGTGTTTTGCACAACACATGTTTGAAGAAAGTATCGTCTGTTTCCAGCTTCAAATGCACTGAGTGTCTGTTAGCTAAAAGTCATCAACGTCTGTTTGAGTCCAGTTCAACCTAGTCCAATAAGCCACTAACTCTAGTTTGTGCATATGTTTGGGGCCTGACCGACACTGTATCTAGGCTTGGTTACAAATACTACGTTTCTTTTGTGGACCATTATACTTGCTTTACTCGATTTTACCCATTAAAATACAAATCTGATATTGCCCATGTTTTCTCCATTTTTTTACTTTATGTTGAACGTTTGTTTAATTCCAAACTCATCACCCTTCATACCGACGAGGGTGGTGAATTTCAAGCCTTAACACTTATTTGCAAAAATTTAGAAATTAATCATCGATTTTCCTGTCCACATACCCATCAACAAAATGGGCTTGTGGAAAGAAAATATTGTCATATCGTCGAGATCGAGCTTGCCCTTCTAGCCCATGCCTCCCTTCCATTCATCTATTGGGCTGATGCTTTCGAAACGACTGTCTATCTCATCAATCATTTACCATCGCCCATCACTAACAATAAGGCCCTGCTTAGATGTCAAGTTGAGCTGAGCTGAGCTGAGCAGAGTTCAGTTAAATAAAATATTATTAGAATATTATTTTTTAATATTATGAGTGTTTTGATATTTGAAAAAGTTGAATTATTTATTATATTTTGTATGGAAATTTGAAAAAGTGTATGAGGATTTAGAAAAATTGTAATGATGAGATGAAATAAGTTGAGGAGGGTTAAACATCTAAACGGGGCTTAAGTCTCCATACTTCTACGTTCATCAACGTGATCCTGATTACGTGTTTCTTAAAGTTTTTTGTTGTGAATGTTTTCCCAACTTATATTC
The DNA here is from genome assembly GCA_036559045.1 of Platycarya longipes. NCBI lineage: Eukaryota > Viridiplantae > Streptophyta > Magnoliopsida > Fagales > Juglandaceae > Platycarya > Platycarya longipes. The sequence continues at coordinate 10,197,991 of CM071790.1, read as the reverse complement.
CTATAATTCTCACAAATTAAATTTTCGTTTCATTTCTTGTGTCTTTCTGGGCTATAGTTCAGCTCATAAAAGCTACAAGTGTTTTGACTATAAGACCAATCGACTTTATCTCTCTAGAGATGTTCAATTCCATGAAGATTCATTTCCTTTGTCACGGCCCAAGCCCACATCACCTTCTTATTCCTCTCCCTCTTTGTTGCCCAACCATACTGTTTTACCATTTTTCTAGCCTCAGCCCTCTCTTCTTGGCCCAGGTCCAAGTCTTCCTAGCTCCCCACCTGCACATTCTAAGTTCTCTCTTCTCGGCCAAGGTATAGGTTCATGTACCTTTCCCTCATCTGACCCACAACCGACTCCCTCTTCTCCATCGAACCTTCTTCATTCTTCCCCAATTTCATCAATCTCTAACTCTGTTCCGTCTGCACCTCCAAATCAACTCCTAATCTCATCCCTCCACGATCCCCCATCATCACAAGAGCACAAACAAACTCCTCCCGTCCCCATATTCGAACAGATGACACCATTTCCTTCCCTCATCGACAATGCTTCACTACCAGAAAAGTACTTGAAACCCCCTCCAATTTCTCTGTTGCCTCCAAGCATCCTGAATGGTGTGATGCTATGGCTAAAGAATATCAAGCTTTGGTTCAAACCAATACTTGGTCCCTTGTGCCCCCTAATCCTGCCTTAAACACACTCGGTTGCAAATGGGTATACAAGACAAAACTTAATGCCAACGGATCCATTGAGCGGAGGAAAGCACGTCTTGTAGCCAAAGGCTACCATCAACAGTGTGGGCTTGATTTTCACAACACTTTCAGTCTCGTGGTCAAAACTCTTACAATCCGGATTATTCTATCTCTTGTTATGACTCGTGGTTGGCCATTTCGACAACTGGACATCCAAAATGCCTTCCTTCATGATACTCTCACTGATCAAGTATATATGCATCAACCTCAAGATTTCATCATTTCTAACTTTCCTGATTATGTGTGCAAATTACGCAAAGCCATTTATGGCCTTAAATAGGCTTTGAGGGCCTGGTTTCCCCAATTAAGTTCTTGATCGTTTGATTATGGCTTTCGAGCCTCTCAATCCGATACTTCTTTATTTGTACTTGCACAATGTGACCTGCAACTTTATCTCTTAGTTTATGTTGATGATTTTATCATAACTGGATCTCAAGCATCTGCTATTACTACGTTTATTAGTGCTCTAGCCTCGACTTTTCCATGTGAAAGACCTTGGCCCATTATCCTATTTTTTGGGTATGGAGGTCACAAAATTGAGCACTGGTTTACTGCTCTCTCAGAAAAAGTATATCAAAAATCTACTCATTAGAAGCAACATGTTACAGTCTAAGCTTGTTACCTTACTTATGACAACATCCTTAAAATTGTCCAAATATGTTTTTAGAGATGAGATGAGATGAATTGAGATAAAAATGAAAAAAAATATTGTTATAAGATATTTTTTTAATATTAATTTTATATAAAACTTTAAAAAAATATAATAATAAATTTAAAATATAATAATAAAATTTTAATCTCATCCCAAAATAAAGAAGGCAACTTTCTCCGGATTTCTTCAAAGAGAAAAAAAAAAACTTTCTCCGGGTTTAAGTTCGTTGACCAAAGATATGACTGAATTAAGAGAGAAGAACACGTGTTGCTTTATCGTGCTTTTCATCACAGATCAACTGTGGTCGTTGAGATTCGCTGGCTAGGCCTGTAAAGTTTTTCGTAGATCTTGTAGTTGAAAATCATACGTGGCATGTTTTTAAGCAAACACTAACAGGTGACGAGGATGATCCGTAAAGAGCCGCGATGAAGTTGAATAAACAGTTAAGCTACTACTTCCACTTGGCCAAATCAAATGTCTGCACGTGTAACAGTAAAGTTGAGGGTGATTGAGTTGACTTTGCCAGATAAGATCAAGTACTTTGCCAGATAAGAAGTACCATTTTCCATTTCCTGGCTTTAGAATAGTAAACTCAGGATGTCAAAAAATAATTCACCATAATAAGAGTATTAATCATACAGCAATAATTTATTTTTTAGAATTATTTTATAAATTAATTTTAAATATAGAGTATATTGTAAAAATAATATTTTTATTCATGACCTTGAACTTTTTATCTTTTATAATTTTATCCCACATATCTACATTAAATTCTTTCACATAAATATGTTAAAAAAATCAAAAAACGCTGATCAAGATAAAGCCAAAAATTTCCATAATCACTTGTATTGGGTACTTTTCCTAAATATTCATTGAAAGTTGGGAATAATATTTAACGCAATTACATCAAAATAGAAGGAAAAAAAAAACTGATGATATGCTATATATATTAATATTAAATTGTAAAAACGCCGAGGTAATTGGCAAAATAATTTATAAACTTTGGCTATAGCCTATAGATAGAGTAATGAAATGCACGAGCATCCTGATCACTTGCATCGTGAAAAAAGTGAAGTACCCAGCTCAGTGCTCACCGCACAAGTATCAACTAGGACCAGATGCAAGAATATGCTTTACTTTGCTAGCTAGCTATAGATCAACTCTCCCATGGCCCATGAGCCTATTTAAAGCCTGCAATTGCATTAGCCTCTTCAAAATAAATACCACCTTTCGATTCTACGTACGTCGTTTCACCAGTATACTCTCTTAATGACTCTGCTCCACCTCTTCCTGATCCTCCTCCTCCTCCTCCTGAATCCTTCACTATTGCTGATCCTCGTGGTTGGGTCAGACTCCATGACTAATATTTGTGTTGCTGCTGCGACGAGGCCATTGGATGAAGATTCATATGATCCAGCTCCAAGTCCAAACTATGTGTCGTTGAAGCCCAAAAGAATTGGTGAGGGTGGATTAATTCGAAACCCCGATACTGTTAGCAGTTGCTTGCCGAAAGGATTTCGACGTTCATCCGCACCTAGCCGATACGTCAATTATCACACTCTTGGCTCCGCAATGTGTTTTCCGGCCAAGCGCATGGCTAGACCATGAGGACATGATAGAACTTAATTATGATCAATTATTACTGCTAATTATTTTCGTACGAATAAGGTATAATTATAATAAGTTGTTCGGTCAGTATGTACGTACGTATTCTGTTTCACAACGTCTATATATGTTCTGAAATGATAAGAATGGCCGGAGATGTAAGTCTTCCGTCATGATCGGCGCCATATAATATAGATCGATAATGTTTAATATAGATCGATAATGTTCAATTCGTAAGCACATGATGAACGTAGCTCAATTATATATATATATATATATATATATATATATATATTATAGTTGGACACTAGCTTGAAATATTTAATATTTAGATACTCCATCTGAACATTTTTCTTTCATTTCTTACAGTTTTTTTTAATATGTTTTAAAACTCAGTTGGGATTGAAACTGAAATGAAGCAAGTAAAAACGAAGAAAAGAGATGACTCCTGAGAAGGTCCGAAGGGATTTCCTCATAGTCAGGTACTCAATGATCAGAGACCGAGATCGAGGAGTCCCCTAGCTCGATTGAGAGCTCAAGGAGTTTTCAATATATGAGTACGTTGCGTCCTTATATATATATAATATATAATATATATATATATATATATGCATGGGGTGCTGCAATGTCATCAACATCTAATTTAGGCCATCCATCCAAAACTCGGTCTGATCCTGTTTTTGTTTTTTTAAATAATTTTAATACGTTTATCTAAAAGATTTAAAAAATTATTTATTTTTCGAATTTTGATTGGACATCCGGATGAATAGGCCTGATCTAATTAATCATCCAAATTTTATGAACGTGGTGATTTATCGGTTAACTTGTGATCTCGATCTGCCGTACTCCACACATATATTATACGGGCTAACTAATTAAGTGGCCAATACTTGTTAGAAATATGCTGATCATGATGTAGCAAACATGTCACACACCCCCCCCCCCCCCCCCCCCCCCCCCCCCCCCCCCCCCCCCCCCCCCCCCCCCCCCCCCCCCCGCGGTGTCCTTGACAGGACTAGTCTTGTAAATGTGGAAGTGGAACTAATTAATTACTTGGGTGGATAATACTGAAGGGCTTTCTTTATCCTGGATGAGTTGGCCGGGTACGTAATTTGCAGGCTCCGTGGGCTGGGATTGGCCTAGTTTCTCTACACGCTGGCCGCTAGAAAATCCAAGTAATGAAGCCACCATGTTTCCTCGAACTTCTTTTACTGGAGACAAGTTGGATTGAGTTATGGCGTAATGCATGCTTATATAGTACATCACTCCACTCCATGAGTTTTGAGATATTTCCGATCGCGACAATAGGCAAAGTTTATGTCGACCACTACCACATATGTGAGGTGAGGATTCGTCTTTGTGAATCATCAATATTTCTGCATGATGTATTGGAAAGCACTTCCCAGCAATGTTTTGAATATATATATATATATATATAACATCGGTAGACGAATTGATCAAAACCTTAGAATTAAATATTTGAATATCAATATTGATATTTTGTATATCGTTTGAGAATAATTTATATATAAATAAATTATATACATAAATACATATATAAATTATATTTTAAAATAATAATTAATATATGAATTAATTATATATAAATATACGTGTAATTAGTCTAATCTGAATTAAGATAAAAAAAAATCAAAACACGAAGAAAAAAAAAGTAAAAAGTTGAAATCCGATACGGTTGATAAATACATATATAAATTATATTTTAAAATAATAGTCATATATGAATAAATTATATATATATATGTAATTAGTCTAATCTAAATTGAGGTAAAAAATAGCAAAACAAGAAAAAAAAAGATAAAATGCCAAAATCCGATATGACTAAATACAAACCGAAATATCAGCCAATACAACTGAAATATTAACCGGTATAAAATTACTATTTATTCTATATCGAACAATCAATCTATATAACATATTTCGACCGTGGTCGAGATAATATATTTTGACCGTATGATATGAGATTTAAAATTATACTCCTCAGTCCTCCCCACATGCAAACTCATCTATTCTTCAAGCAACATGTAAGTTTAATAAAATGATATTTATAATGATCTTTTGTTTTGTTTGGATTCAAAAATGAGATGAGTTAAGATGGATTTAGTTTATTTTTTAATATTATTATTATTTTAGGATTTGAAAAATATGTATTAGAATTTGAAAAAATGTATTAAGATTTAAAAAATATGTATAAAAATTTATATTTTATATAAAAAAATTAAAATTATAATGATAAAATAAAAATGAGTTAAGATGAATTTCGAATATAAATTAATCCTAAATTTTGTGCAATTCTTGTAAATTTATAATTTTAAATTTTTTAAAAAATTTTATGAAAAATTATCTGTTAAAAGAGTGGTTTGTACTCTTTTTTTTTTTTTTTTTTTTTATATTTTGGAAGTGAATGCCTGAAATTTGCCTCTGACTTCGTAAAACTTTGTCCTGATTCGGATGCTGAAATAAACTCGATGGAAAATTTTAAATGAGCACTTGTACCCTCCCAATCTCTCCGTATCATAATTTTTTAATTTTTTCTTTAATTTTGTTTAACTTTTATTCTAAATTGGTTCTTTTTAAAATAATTTATTTTTTATTCATTATTTATATATCAAATATTTAATAAAAGAAACGATAGGTAGAGATTATATAAATAATAAGAGATTGTATAAATTTTTTCATTTTAAATATAATTAATATTAATTTGGCATTCATATATACATCAATATTAAAATAAAAAGATTAAATTTAATAAAATAATTTATTAAAATAAAAAATATAAAAACAACTAATTAAAATATATAGATACACATATATATATACAATATTATTTATATATAGTATTACTCAAACTCGATATATATATATATATATATATTGTCTTGTTTGGATTTAGAGATAAGATGAGTTTAGTTGAGATGAGTTTAATTTATTTTTTAATATTATTATTATTTTAAAATTTGAAAAAAATGTTTTAAAATTTAAAAAATGTGTATAGGAATTTGTATTTTGTATAAAAAATTAAAAAAATGTAATGATGAAATGAAAATAAATTAAGATGAATTAAGATAAGTTTCGAATTCAAATAAAATCTTGTTTGCTCATAAGGATGAGATTAAAAACTTAAATATATCTCAAATTCATCATTATATTTTTTTAAATTCTTAAATAAAATTTAATAAAAAATTTAATTTTTTCAAATTTTCATTCTACTTTTTTAAATCTCTATATAAAATTAATATTAAAAAATTATTTTATAATAAAAATTTTATTTTATTTTTATTTTTTATTTTATTTCATTTCTAAAAATAAAAAGGCCTGTTTCGATTTTCAAGTTCAAAGTTTCAAACTCCAGATAAAGTGGCGGAAATAAGGGGCGTCGGGGCAACCGTCCACAAAATCCAAGGGCTCTCTTCCAGGATTGCTGATCACTTGCTTCTGTCGGCAAATCCTACACGAGGTTGTCTTTTTGGCCGACCAATGAAAATAACTCAAATAAAAATTTTCTCAAAACTCTAGAAGATATTGTTTACTTATGAATATTGATCATCACGTTGGAAACACAAATTTGGGAGATATTATACGACCCTGCCTCTATTTTTTTTTTTTTTAAAGTTTCACCCTAATTTTTAGTGATCATAGAATTTTTTTTTTTAATAATTTCCAGCACCCGTGTTTTATAAACTTATAATGCAGGCCAAGGCAGCATCACTTACCAAATTAAGAATATTGATATTGGATTCATCAATTTTTTTTTTCAAAAAATAAAAATTTATATATATCAATTTTTTTTTTATCATATTTGATTAAAAATAATGAGAAAAAAATAAGAAAAATAAAATAAAATGACTTTTTGTTTAATTTTTAAATAGTGATCCATCAAAAATATATATTTTTTCTTTAAATTTGAAAGAAATTTTGAATTTACTATTAACTTTTAAAAGCAAAAAGTGATTTTTGACATTTTCCCATAATTCTTCTCTTCACTTTTGATCAAATATGACTATTTTTTTTTATATGTATACAAATTTGTACTTTTTTAAAAAATTTTGATTGATCCAATACCAATGCTTTTAATGCCGACATCAAATTATGAGTTTATTTTTATATAATTTTTTTGTAATTAAAATATTTTTCATATATTTATTATCACGCACTATATATATATTCTCTTTCTTCTTTTTTTTTTGGATAAAACTATATATAAATATTCTTGACCATTAATACCAACTTATATTAATATAAAGTCACATGGATAGTGTGTGCTACTTTTAATATTTTCTCTATATATAAAGATTCCCCAGTACTACTTCCGAGTCCCATACAGTACCAAAACAATAATTAATACCAGTACCGTATATCTCTCCATCTCCATGTTCTTCATCAAGTTTCCTGTTTGAAGTAAAGAACTGATCATTCAAAGCTTGCATGGTACGTAGCGCGTGATCTTCACCACAAAACACAAGAGAATACTGATCGATCGATCGATCGATCGAGGTAGCAGACCATATTAGTGATCATGAATCGAGATCAAGACGCAGGCTTCTGTTGCAAGCTGCACCTGGGAAACCCATGTCGGGCGTTTGGCCGAAGATGCAGTATGCTGGTAAAGGAGCAAAGAGCAAGATTCTACATACTACGGAGATGCATCACCATGCTTGTTTGCTGGCAGGAGTGTGGCGACCCTTGATATCTTTTAAATATTGTTTTGAGTTTTTTAGGATACAATATATATATCGAAGGAAACTTAAAAATCCTTATCTCAGAGAAACTAATTTTAATTGTATCCCATTTTCACAAATTAGTTCAATATATATATTATAAACCGAGTTTTGTTTCCTATATCTAATTAATAAGTTCTTTCTTTAGAGAAATTTTCTTCCTAATATATAGTACTATTGTAGTGTGCTAGTTGAAAATTCAATTAAACTTGAGTGTTTTTCCCTTATTTTTTTCCCATTTTTGATAATTTGTTTTGATGGTGGCAGATCATGTTTGGTGACCATCTGAATGTTAAAATAATAGAAGTATAGGTGAATTAATTGGTTTGTTTTACCTTATCCATGAGAAAGATGATATGTTTAATAACTTTGATATAATTTATTTATGCTATTTCCCAGCTATTATATGGTTTGTGGCAATAAATATTTTATGATCGGATGGCTGGATATATATGTCATGCATACTGCATAGACCATTAATATATATATATATATATATATATATATGTGGAGAGGATCGAAGAATATTCAAAAATTCCAATTATCAGCGAATATTCCGCTAATCCATCCATGCATGAAATATATATGTCAATATCATTTCCAATTGAATATTTATATTCTAAATTTACCACAGCCTAATAATTAATAAAACCAATTAAATTTGAACTTAATTGAAGTACTACTTATTCCCGTTTTCACTATTGGAATTAAATAAATCACGTTCATATATGAAATAAGTCATCACCATTTTGCAGAAGGATTTAATAGGAAGAAGTCCAACAAAATTTTCATGCACCGAATTTCAGCAATATATGGTCGAATTAAAGTTTTAAACAGCCGGAAGGCCTAATATATTTGCTGATCTTAGACATGACATCTTTCTACGGTTCTACCTATTTGATATATATTCATGATCTGCATCCTTCCTCTCTCTCTCTCTCTCTCTCTCTCTCTCTCTCTCTCTCTCTATATATATATATTTTTTTTTTTTTTTAAAGTGGGTAATATTAGCTGGTCATGAAATCATAACCAAAACAAGTATTCCACCACATCGAGTTAGGTAAAATGGGAATTCGATCCGGATCATGGCAAGGCACCGGAACAAAGGATTGTACGTACTCATATTTGTGACAAGTGACAACGTTTGATCATCCATATTTATCCTTATTGGACAATCTTAAATTTTGTGGGAGTTTTAATTAGTAGTTTCCGCTTAAAAGTATCATGACTAACGGAGGATAATTTTTAACAAACCATGAAGGTGATAAAAAACTTACATATTATTTCTCAATATACCTGTTTCTCATAGATCATGGGCGGAAGATAATTGGTGACAAATACTCAAATATTGCAAAGCTAGTAGTTATATATATATATATAGTAAGAAGTTGAGCAATACTTATTACTACAAAAAGAAATTAATGAAGGAAATTATTTTATTGGAAGAAAGGGGATTTAGTCAAACGCACATATATACATGCAAGAGAATCCAAGATATTTCAAGAGTCTGAAGAATAGGGTATTGAAAAGATTGGGATATTCATCTTGTCATCAAGTTTACAAAAACTGAGAGACAAAGTTGCCTCTAAATTGGATTGAATTACTTAATGGTATAGAACAAACTGGACCCCATTCACCTACAAACTTCAGATGGGGCTGTTCCCTGCAGGTAATTAGTTGGCCAGTCTAATCAAGAGCTCCAAAGTATCACCCAAATATGGGGTACATTCACTTCACCTTTTATTTTGGGCTCCCTTTTGCCCAATGGGGTCTCTTACTCACCATCTCTTCAATATAAATGGATCTTTCTATTATCGTTCGAAAAAGTTACCATTTATCATCTTCATACTATATATTAATATATAATTTATTAATTTTTGTTTTTATTTAAATTACATATTAATGTGTGATATAGAGATGATAAATATAAATTTTCATATCTTTTTATCAAATATTTACACTTCTCAATGCTCATGAAAAGTTTCTTTTGATATATATATGATGTCACGACCTTGTCGTCTTATATTCTTGAGAAAATAAAAGTCAAAAATAAAGTTTTTTTTTTATACAAAAAGCAGTGTATCACTTTATACAGAATAATTAGAATAATTTTCGAATAAAATGAAATATATAAAAATTTGTACCAAAAGGCTCAGCATTTACCGAACTTAATTTCCTACATTTTATTTTATTTTCCCCATGGGATCAGCTTGAGACCCCATTGAGTTCTAATATTCACACAAGGCTCGGGCTTTCTGTCATATGATTGAATAGACTACTGGGCCTTCGTCCTTTTAGATGATAGTAAGTTAGTAACTCTTGGTCCCTTGAAAGGCTGGGCCACTCTGGTAAACGTGGCATAAGATGTATAAGAAAAACGTGGCATAAGATTGTCTGGTTTAATTTTTAATAAAAATTTAAAGATTATTTATAATTAAATAAATAATAAATAATTATACGTTTTTATTTATTATAAAAAAAAAGTATTAATAAAAACAATAAAATAGTCTTATAAATAAACATAACTTATAAGTTTATCAAATTTATTTAAGATAATTTTAATTGAAACTTTAATAAAAGATTTATTCAAGATATTATATTTTTATAATTTCAAGACGATGATCTAATATTTGTGTCATTTTGTACGGTTTCAAAAGAGAGGACATTAAAATACCTATGTCTTTAGTCTTAGAATTTTTTTAGATTTACATAAACTTGAATCACCCTTTTTAATTATGTGATTATTTTTAAGAAAAATATGATTTTTAAAAAAATTACATAGTTTATAATTTATATAAAAGAATGTTATATTATAATTTCTAACATGAAATTTTAATCTTAAATATGTAAATTTATTATATCATATATATTTCAATTAAATATCAAACATATATAATACATTAATTATATTTATTGCTTATTATTATTAATCTAATATAATTATAGTTAATTTTATATACTGTATATTTATCATCTCAAAAAATAAATAAATAATACATTCATTTTAAAATTATAAAATAATTTTTAAAGAAAGAAATTATTAATCATATAATATGAATAAATTTTCATGAATAAAATTAAACTCTCTAACGTATAAATTAACATCTCTAAGTGAGGATTGCATTGTTATATTGTTATGAATGATTTATTTATATATAAATTATTATATTCTATATTATTATTATGTCATTCTATACTATTATTATTATTCTATATTTATTTTACATAAAAAAAAGTTTTAAATAAAAAATTTATCGCTATAGAAAATTGAAGTGGTGTAATTAAATTTAATGCAAGAGCATTATTTTGGTGATTAATGGGTTTAATGGATTGTATTTAAAATGATATTTCTCATTAAATGCATTATTAATTTTAATAGAAATGGATGAAAAGTGTTAACTTTAACAGAAAAATAATAATTTCCGTTAAAATAAAATTTTTCGTTAGATAGCCACTTTATATATATAAAGATATATATATATATATATACATATATTATATATACATATATACTAGGTGAACGCAACGTGCAAAGCACGTTAGCTTAATTTGTTTAATTAATTTATATTGGATTAAACCAGAGTGAAACCAAATCACATAAAAAAAAAAAAATTACTTAAAAAGACTTTGAGTTAGTGTTTTGAACACAAAAAGATGCTGTCAACAAAAATTAGAAATCATAGATAATCTGCATTAAAACATAGGTAAAAAAATATAAATATACTTATTAAAGTGAATGTAGGCAACAAAATCTAATGTTTTATTTATGTTAATAATTTACCTCAGACAACATAAATAATATAATAACATAAGAGAAATACCTTGAAGTGTGTTAATAAACTATGAATTTTGGATTATGAATTTAACCATTTAAAAACTTAAAACAATATATAACCAGAGCACAATATATCACCAGCAAACATAAAAAATATATATATATATATAATAAAATATACTTATAAAGAATGAATAGAATAATAAAAAGAAGAAAACTACTTAAGAATTTCCTGCACGTCCTCTAAGTACAATTCTAGGTTTTACCATTCGATCTTGTTTAAATATTACTTAAGGCAATAAAGAAAAGAAAGCCCATATTGGGTGGGTGTTAACTCAATTAATTTTTATATTAAGTTTACATTTAATTATGGTAGTAAAAGTTTTGGAATCAATAGCCAGTTACAGAAATAAAAACTTTGGAATCAAGAGTCATTATTGAAAATACCAATGTTTGGATTTTAAAAATGGTTGTACAAAAAGTTCATTGATATGCATGGGTGGAGATAAGTTCGATTGGTTTTCCAATAAAAATGTTTTTGTCACTGCAGGGCGTACATGTGAGATTTGAGAATATTAAAAATAATAGCATTTCAAGAGTTTACTTTTTCATGAATTGCATTCCTAAAGAATACATGCAGACTTTCGACAGATATGTGAATGGATATAATGTATTGCACTTCCAAGAAATACAATCAGACTTTAAACAGAAGGACGTGAATAGATTTAATGAATTTATTTATTTTCTTTAAGTTGTAAGAATACAGACTTAAATTGTGTGAATAAATGAGGATTTAACTGAGCTAACATAAATCTAACGGAAATTTCACATAAAACAACAAATTTCGTTAAAATAAGATTTTCTGTTAAAATAAAAATTTTGTCAGATAACCAATTTATATATATATTTATCTATATGTATAAAGAGCCTATTTAACAGATTTTCTTGTTTTAACAGAAAATATTAAACAGAATCTTTTATTTTAACAGAAATTGTTACCGCTGTTAAATTTAAACCAGTCAGACGTTTCATTCATAATTCATAAGAAAATTTATAAAGAAGTAAATATTTATTTAAAATTATGAAAAGGTCTAGAAGACGTGCAGACATCATCACATTTATTGAGAATGATAGGTCATTCTATTACAGTAGGATGGAAAGTGGAAATGCAATTTACGTTTTTATAATTTGTAACATTTATTTTCCGTTTATTAAAGCAATGCTAAGTTAAAAGAACAATTCAATGTATATTCATTATGTCGATTGATCTGCCATGCATGCATTCTCTTCATTCAATGTATCAATAATGACACAAGAAAGGCTCCCAATTTGTGGAGTATGAAACGTTAAAAACTAAGACACTAAATATACACGCCGTGCACGTCTTTATAGCTGTCAATCACTTAAATCCATGCAATCCCTACTAAGACAATAAATATACTGTGAATTACATGCCAAAAAAATAAAGCAACAGATATATTTATCCCTAAAAACCAATTAAAAAAATTACCTATTATGATAATTAGCTAATGCAAAAACAGAATCCTAAGAGCCAATAAATACCTATTATGATATTCGTATTTATCGACCATAAATATACTCTGTATTTATCTTAAGAAGGACGTGCAAGATTCTATATTTATTTTTATTAGTGATTCTCATTCCCATCTATCTAACAACATTTAAAGACCCTCCAAATAGTTTCTCCTTATCCTCTTTTTTCTTAGTCTATTCATTAGAAAAATATTCTTTAATAAGAAAAATGTCATATATAAGATCTTGTTACTCATTTATCTGAATTGTTTTGTTTGGTTCTGCAGGATAGTGCACTTAAAAGAGTATTGCATTTGGTGATTTCTTTCAAAGCTACATTCCAATTTTTAATTTTGTAAGCATATTTGTTTTATGTTTTATGTTTGTTGTTGACATTTTCGTTTCTAGTTATATATTATTTTATCTTTGTAAATAGTTTAATTTAGTTAATCGAACAGAAGATTTCAAGAATAATGTTTTCCCAAGTGAAAATAAACTTATTGAATACATCTAAATATTTATCCTCATTAGTCATTCTCATTCCCATCAATCTAACAAATTTTAAAGACCCTCGAAATAGTTCCTCCTTTTTCTTATTCTATTTATTAAAAAAAAATGTTGTTAATAAGAAAAATGTTATATATAAAATATTACTTCTCATTTAACTTATTTGTTTTGTTCTGTTCTGCAGGACAATGCACTTTAAAGAGTGTCATCGTGTATTATTATTTGATGATTTTCTTTCAGAGGTGCATTTCAGTTTTTAATATTTGTAAGCATATTTGTTTTATGTTTGTAGGTGATATATTCTTTTCTGGTTATATATTGTTTTATCTTTGTAAGTAGTTTAGTTTATTTAATTTCATAAATGGTTAGGACTTAGGACATGTAGTTTTCTTTATATTTTATATTCTATTTTTGTTCTTTGAAGCATTAATTTGAGTACAAGTATTCAATAAGTTTTTCTTTCTTCCTTGCATCTCGAAAGCAAAATTGATGAAAAGAAAACATGAACCCACTAATTGATACAATATAAATGGTTAGGACGTTTAATTTACTATAAAGTAAGTTTTTTTTTTTCTTTTGGTGTGATCTGGTTAGATTCTGATTAGTTCATTTGGTTGAAAACTTTGGTATTGCAATGATTCTTTTGAGTTTTTCTTATTGATTTCATTCTTTTAAATATAGAATATTTTATAAACTTCAAATATGTAATTCTTGTCTATCTTATTTTTAATGCTCTACTTTTCTCAGGTTTTATCTCTCATGTTATTACATCAGTAACAAACATAGAGTTAAAATATTTCACTGATTGATTATTTGGTTTCCATATTATTATTTATAACAATTATAAATATACAAAAAAAAACCAGGATGTGTGGATAACACATCTCCAGTTATGAGATTCCCATTTTAATATTGATTGCAGTTTTTAAGCTCACAGCCTAAATATATCAATTAATATGCTTAACTCAAAACCCACAATGCAAAGACAATCAATCCAATTACAAGCAACCATGTGTGTGGGCAGAAACAACTTATCTTGATTTATATACATATATAAGTTCTATTATTAAGAAACAGTCCAAAATTGTTTAATTAAATCGATTTATAAGGTAAATGTTTGCCTACCGTCCAATGATTCGATGCATTCTTAAAACAAGTTAAACAATAAGGTTCTTTCCCACTAATCCAAAACAGCTATTCAAAAAGAATGCAGGAAAGCTTTCTTTTGTTAAAACAATTCCATAAATTATGGTAAGTGATAGCAAGCGACTTGCAATACTTAAAAGAAACAATGAAAAAAAAGGATCAAGCCACCAAACATTTGAAGTGTAAGACTCACAGAATAGATCTACATCAACATCCACAAAATACTTCCCTTCAATCAAAAATATGCCAAATGTAGATTAAACGAGGGAGGGTAAACCATGAAAAAAAAAACTGAGAGAACGAGGTAAAAGTGTGCGGGTGGACAATAGAGAGTGGGGAGAGAAAGCTCACCAATGATCAACACTTTCGGTACAATGGAGCTCAACGAATCCAATGATTTCGAGACCTAGAGGCTACTACACAGTGAAAGCATCCTAACAAAATCACAAAACTATCGAAGAGGCCAAAAGAAAGAGAGAGGGAGAAAAAGGGTGGCTCACCGTCAGGTAACCAGTTAACGGCTATAGCTTTCCAAGACTCGCGAGACTGTGGGACCATATGAAGGTGGATGAAGATGAATCGACTTGCATAAGATGAGTGAGAGACAAAATAAGAAGTAGCATGTGGCAGTCTTGGTGTGGATGGAATGAGGTTGAAGACGAGAGGTTGATGTGCAATTTGGGGTTGAAGAACAAGAGATGTTAGGGTTTCAACAGTGTTGAACCCAAAGTTTCAAGTTTCGTGTAATTATAAATTTACACATGGATTTTGATGATAACAAATGAATTCAAAAAATAAAGGAGTCTCAAGCTCAAGTTGTCCACACAATAGAATAAAGCACATCAAGAAACCACGCATGAGCAAGAAGGGAACAAGTTCATATTAAAATCATAGAGTAATGTTGTAAATCTCTTAAAAATTCGAAATTAGGATTAAGGCTCAAAATTAATATTTTATCATAAAGCATTAAAATACATTTTCCATATGTGTATGAATATTTTGAAAATTAAATTTGAAAATTTTGAAAGATGATTGATTGTCATCTTTCACATGTGCATGACATGATTAAAGGTTTGAACTTTGAAAATATTAAGATGATTGATTGTCATCTTTCACATGTGCATGTTTTATTTGAATATTTTCAAAAGTGGTGGATGATTTTCTTGACTTATGCAAAAGGTAGATGTCTTTATTTGAAAATTTTGAAAAGTAAAGTGTGCTCCTTTTGTCATATGCAAAAAGTAAAAGATTAGGTTTGAAATTTTTGAAAAGTAAAGTGTGCTCCTTTTGTCATATGCAAAAAGTAAAAGATTAGGTTTGAAATTTTTGAAAAGTAAAGTGTGCTCCTTTTGTCACATGCAAAAAGTAAAAAGATTAGATTTGAAATTTTTGAAAAGTGAATGATGATGTCTTTGACATGTGAATTTTTTTAAATTTGAATATGAAGTCCCATATGCCTATAAATAGATCATTTGAGAGCTTCACATTTACAACACCAAGAGCATACAACATTCATTCAAAGCTTTCATTCTCTCTTCTCTAAGCATTGAGCCTTAACCTTTGTTCATTTTGAGAGATATAGTTTGTGTTGTATTGTTCTTATGTCACTTATTGAGGAGTGTTTTCTGATAGCCTACCCACTATCAATTCTTGTATCAGTAAAAGGGTGTGTATAACCTTTCTGTGTGTAGAAGGTGTTCTACACGGGGAATAGTTAAATCACCAAGTGTGAGGTGATTGGAAGTGTAGAGGGTGTTCTACACGGATTCTTTAGAGCGGTGCTACTCAAAAGTGTAATAGGTTTCTATCTCCACCTAAAGGAGATTGACTAGTGAATTCGGGATCCTCAAGGGGTAGCTTGAGGTGAGGACGTAGGCAGTGGGGTTGAACCTCGTAAAAATACTGAGTTTGCTTTCTCTTACCCTACTCTTTACATTTCTTACTGCTTTATATTCTGTTTACATTTTATATTGTATATTTGATTTATAACTGTTATTTTTTTTTTAAATACAACTCAATTCACCCCCCCTCTTGTGTTAGTCATCTGGGCAACAAACAGGGAGGAAGAGAAGAAGTGGAGAGGAAGCGGCACTTGCTAATGAGATGAAGCCCTAGCTTGCCGATTTTATACCACCCTAAAACGGTGTCATTTTGACAAGGGGGTGGACAACGAGCTTGGCACAATAGATAGTAGATGTGAAGCAATTGCATGTTGAGATAGATAATTTGTTGTCCTTAAGCTAGGACAAAATCCAAAGGCCAAAATTAGGCACAAACAAATTATGCCCATCTAAAATTAGCACATGTTTTCTTGTTGGATGCAGGTCCCAGCATGATCACAATGATCTTCTGGAATCATCCACGAGAATTGATGAAATTTGAAAAAATTATCTTGAGAATTGAAAAAACTGTATTGAGATTTGTATTTTATATGAAAATATGAAAAAATGTAATAATGAATTTGAAATGAGTTGAGATGAGATGAGCTCACTCTCGAATCCAAATGGGATTTAAGGTGTGTAAGGAAAAAAAAATAAAGTACATAATAATATAAAATAAAAATCCAGTAAATATAATTAATATATTATATACGTTTTATATTTAATTTTTTAACTAAAAATTAAAATAACAAGTATTAAAAATAACAAATAAATCTTAGTAAAATAATTAAGAACAAAATACACTATATACAGTATATAGAATAATTAATTTATCCACATATCAAAATAGCCAATAAATATAATTAATATGTTGTATATATTTTATATTTAATTTAAATAAATTATAATGCTTGACCATTATAATAGAATTATTTTAAAATATATAATCTTGAAGAGAAAATTAACCTAATGCCTACCAGCAACAACATTCCCAACCTCTTTAATACCGGCAAGAAAGAGTATTTCTTATTTAAACATTGATAATGGTATTTTATTATAGTGTTGAATATAATAGAATATAAAATATTTTAATTTATTATTATTTCTTGCAAAGGAGGTATGTTCTAGAATCATGAAAATATCAAATACTGAATTAATCTTTTTTAAAAGATTATATCAAAATTATCTCAAATAAATTTGATAAAATTATTGCCTATGTTTATTTATAGGATTATCTTATTATTTTTACTAATGTTATTATTTTATAATATATGAAAACATGTAATTACGTATCATCTACTTAATTATGAGTAACTATAAAATTTATGTCATAAATTATATTTACTTATCCGAAAACATTACGTTATTAATCAAAATTTATTTCTTAATAAAAAAATATTATTTTTAAAAAATTAATTAATTAAACTGGACAAACGTACTTTGCACGTTGCTATCACCTAATACATATATATATATATATATATTTTTTTTTTTTTCGTGTAATAGTTTTCTAATTTCTTTTTGGGTAAACGCATAAAGATGTATGAGATGGGCTCCACAGAGTGTCCAGTTCACCAGCCATTAACGACTTTGATTCCACCCATAAGCCATTTGTGCAATCTTTCGCTCTCTCCTCTGAAACAAACTTACTGTCTCTGCTCGCCATGGGTTGCTCTTCCTCTATCCCAGGTAATTCTCGCAGGCATTTGATTGATTCTGTTGTCCTTCGTTCTAGGGTTTGAAGTGGTTCAGATAGATTGAACTGGAATCTCTCTTCTGATTTTAATTTTGTTTATCCCAAGGCTAAATACGGATACCCTTATGTGGGTTTCCGGAGTTTTTTAAATCAAGGTGCTGGAAATGGGTTTTCAGTAGGGCGATTGTCATTATGTGGGTCTGGTCATGTCCGAATCTATGGGGGATTTTGGTTGAATTGATTGGAGGGTTTAATGTTTGCAGATAGCAATTCTGGGCGGTTGGACCGTCCGAATTTGGAGAATGGCGGAGTGGCCGACCCAAAAAATCTTCGCGTAAAGGTACCTTTTTTCTAGAGGCAAAATATTCGAATGGCTGTTTCAGTCAACTCTTAGGTTGAGATGATAGCTAGTTGTATATTTGCTTTTTGTTCTTTTTTTCCTCGACAATTTGCACTTGTTGTGGTCGAGGAAGTAAACGAAAGGAGTGACATCTTGTAAGATTTTATTTTGGTTCTTTTGTAACTTTATTTGACAATTCATTGTGGACATAAATCTATGGCTTATATTGTGGACAGTAGCTGATGCTAATGTCTTGTTCATGATAGATTAATTTACTCAAAATTTTTTTTTGATAAGTAATTTACTCAACAATTCATTGGAGCCATTCAAGTTATATTGGCTATGCTAGGCTCTAATTAGCTGAAGAATTATATATGGCATTGATCCCAATTAGTGGGGATGAATGAATTGAGCTGAGTATAAAAAGGATCTTAATAAAATAATGTTGCATAAATTCTATAAAACTTAGGGTACGGGCCAATTGGCTTTATATTTCAGCTTCATATTTTCTACTTTC
This sequence comes from Platycarya longipes, assembly GCA_036559045.1. NCBI lineage: Eukaryota > Viridiplantae > Streptophyta > Magnoliopsida > Fagales > Juglandaceae > Platycarya > Platycarya longipes. The sequence goes on along the minus strand of CM071790.1, from coordinate 10,178,852 downwards.
TAGTGGATTTACTAGACAAAAGGATAATTTCAAAGGAAGAGGCTTTTCTCTTTAATCTTCAATGGTGCATTACTGGGACAAAGGTGGAATTCCCCGGAGGACAGAATAGCACCACTTGGGGACTGGGTTAGATGGCATCTATAGGCCTCGGTGAAATTACTAATGTTCTTATTGTTTAACCCCTTAATGAAAGAATGGAACTAGCCTCTCAATTATTTGGTTTTGTGCAGCTGGTGTTGTTAGGTGACTCTGGAGTTGGCAAAAGCTGTATTGTTCTTCGCTTTGTTCGTGGTCAGTTTGACCCAACATCCAAGGTAAGAAATATATTACTGTTATACACAACAGATTTTTTAATGTTGTTTTGGTCATTGATGTTCTTTAATGTATATGGGCACCTACTCTTCCTCTTAGCCTACATTTAGGTTATAATGAACTTACATTTGTTGGTTTAAATAATTTCAGGTTACTGTTGGAGCTTCATTCTTATCACAGACAATAGCTTTGCAAGATTCCACAACAGTTAAGTTTGAAATATGGGACACTGCAGGACAGGAGAGGTATTTTTCGTCAACATGCTTAAATTTATGAACTAACTTACATTCTGAATATTTTAACAAAATCTCATGCGATAATGTCCTTGTTTCTATCTACTCCATCTCTCCCTTGCCCATGCATACTACTTTTTGCTTTCCCATGCAGACCAATTTCTGCGGGATAACATTAATGATCAATTGTGTCGTGTTCAGATATGCAGCATTGGCACCACTTTACTATCGAGGTGCTGCAGTTGCAGTTGTTGTTTATGATATAACAAGCCCAGAATCATTTGCCAAAGCACAATATTGGGTTAAGGTAGACATTTCAGGGATAACTTATTATTCATTTTGATGTTTTATTTTGTTTGTGTATCTCGTTGTAATATATTCTTTTTTATTTCAGCGCCTCATGTATCTCATTGTAAGATATCCTTGTTTTACTGGTAAAAATAAAATAAAATTTCAGTTCAAACTATTAGGAGATGCTTGGGGAATGAGATGGGATGAAAGTTTTGTGAATAGTAATAAGATGGTTTGTGAATATAGTGAGATATTTTGAGTTAATGTTTTATGGGATTTTAGGAAGGGATAGAGAAAAAGTTGAATAAAAATATTATAAAATTAAAATATTGTTAGAATATAATTTTTTAATATAATTTTTATTTTAGGATTTGAATAAGTTTGAATTGTTTTTTATTTGAAAGTTTGGGAAAGTTGTAATGATGAGTTTGAAAGTGTTTGTGTTTAAGTGATATATGGAAGGAAATGAGATAGGATGAAATGAGATGGGATGAGATGAGATGAGACCAAAAATATTTCCAAACATATAGTGCAAAGGGTTTGGGGGAAAGGACCGAACTTTATGGTAACCTTTTCACAAGGTGGCAAGTGACATTCATGATGGAGCTTTACACTAAAGTTAAGAACCTATTCTAGAATTGAACCGAGTCATAATTTATTCGCATTGAAGGTAATAACTTTTTAAAAACTTGATATTAAGAGTTATAAAAAATCGATCTTGATAGTTTAAGATGTCTCAATATCTGGAAAAAAATTCCAAGTTTATTCCTCTCCCTCCCCAGCCTTCTCTAGGAAACATTAAAGGCACGGAGGAGTCAAGGACGATTACAAGTGTTTAGTTGCAACACACTCTGTTTCCAATCTAATATTCTTTATTGCCCATATTGTAGAACAAAATGATCTGGTCGATGTAATCATACTTGGTGACCTTTTGTGGGATTACATGTTATGCTTTCATTAATAGTTGTGCCACAAAATTAGCCTAATGTTACTGGCGTATAACAATGCATGAGTTTTGACAGAAGTTCCTTAGTTGGAACTTTGAAACACACCGTTGGTGTTTCATATTGCGCCTGGGTATGCCCTTGAAAGTTTTTATTTATGAATTAATTTTGTTAATTGCTTCATGTTAAGGGTGCATGATATTGGTTGGTAATACTTAAAGTTGGGAATCAGACTGACAAGTAATTGGGCCAGTAATTAGGTGTTGATAGTGGTTGGGTGATTATCAGTTGCCTAGATTTAGTTGGTAATTATTTCCTATGGTTGACATGCAAATTTGCTTTTCCAAACAAGTGATGAATATGTCATTATACAGGAGCTACAAAAACATGGAAGTCCTGATATAGTCATGGCCTTAGTTGGTAACAAAGCTGATCTTCATGAAAAGCGGGAAGTGCCGGTTCAGGTAAGCGCAATACTCAGTTTGATACAATCTGTTTAACTACAAAATAACATTTATTTTTCATGATATAACTTATCCAGCTTGTTAGCATTATTACTTGGAAAAAAAAAAGGATAACTTATCCAGCTTTTGTCTTGCAGGATGGCATTGACTATGCGGAGAAGAATGGAATGTTTTTTATCGAGACATCTGCAAAGACTGCGGATAATATAAATCAGCTGTTCGAGGTATTTTTGAAATCAACTTCATAGAAATATCCAGTATTTTGTTTGGTTAGTTTATGGGACCATTACAAAAGTAAAGGGCCTGAAGATAGGTTATCTGTAGAATACTTTGTTTTTGAAATTATATGCAATTAGAAGAGTAACCATTGTTCCTTTCTTCTGGCAGGAAATTGCCAAGCGGCTACCCCGCCCGCCATCTTCATGATTGCAGGACCTTGAAGGTTAGAACCGAATCAACTAAAGAATGGGTCAACTTATTGGGAGCCCTTTATCTGCCTGTAATATTACTCAGCTTGTGTATATCGTGATCTTTATGTGTCAGTCTGGTATTCTATATGCTTTGGTTCGAACTCAGTCCTTTCATTTGGAGCTGGAGCTGGAGCTTTAAGATTCAGAATCACACTTGTCAAAACGGCTTGAGTCTAAAATTGAACTGAACATGTTTATTGGAAGGAATCCCACAATTATTGCATTATCTCATATCTACTTTGGTACGATCTAGAGAAATAATGCTCCAAAATGTTTATCATACTTTATATATACTGAGAGATGTTTAATATAATAATTTACTCGTCAAGTTAACTCATCTACCCAATATTGAACTTCTTAATTCATTCATTTACTTAGTATTGCATTGCCCAATATATGTTATTATTATTATTGATTTAAACAATCCTGAGGGGTCGGTGAACTTAATTTCAGTAGCCCTAGAAGTTTAGAACCACCTCCGTTGACTTTTTGACAATATAATTGATCTCTGCCTTATTTATTTATCTTTTAAAAAAAAAACAAAAATAGACCTCAAAATTAGGCGGCTTAGGCTTAAATGCAAGCCGTTCGGCGGGTCGAGTTCGAGAGGGGCCAGGCCTGGGCTTTCGAGTTGGTGGTTTCCCACCGCCCAATTGACAATTCTTCGCGGGAAGGAAAAACGACCGCGTTGATGTTGATGATAACAACGGCAAAGGTAGCCCGTCCACACTCCCCCAAATGTCGGATCAAAGTGTTCTTTTTCTTGCCTGTCCCTGTTCCAACAACTGCCCGACCCCAAACATTCAACCACCAAACACTAAAATCAATTTAAGATTTTGGTATTTTTTGGTTAAGCAAGTTAATAATATTAAATTAAGCAAATAATACAAGGGGTTGAGGTTTCATCAAGATTTTGGTTTTGTTTGAACAGTTAGTTGATATTATGTGAATAATTAAATAATAATAATAATAAGAAATAAATAATAGTAGTATAGCTTTTCTATTCTCCAAAAGTGACCAATTATCTTCCTCATTGTTATATACAAATATTATTTTATTTAAACTACATAAATTCTATAATTCTTTCTGTTTTTCTCTTCTCCTAAACCTCATCGGTCATCTTCAACCTCTTACAGAAACCCATCTTCCTCTGCAAATCTATTATGCGTTTCTGGCTTTCCAATTTTACCCTCCCCATCCCAATCCCAATCCCAATCTTACTCCAACGCGTGATTTCAATCCGATTCTAGGTGTTTTTTTTTTTTTGGCTTGTTTCCTTCTGCCCAATTCCGCGGCTTTTGAGCGCATGGGTCCGACTGACGATCCGGATGACTCGGTGCTGAGTCGCCTCGTCGAGTCCGTGAAGACGATCTCCGAGTTTCCCGACTGCAGAAATGTCTACAAGAAGATGTACGGGAGCCTGGTTCGGAGAGTCAAGCTCCTCGGCACTCTCTTCGAGGAATTGAGGGACAGCGATGAAGAGCTCGGCGAAGATGATTTGAAGGCCCTGGAGTCGCTGGCAGTGGCTCTGGATTCCGCTAAAGATGTTCTTTGGTCGGTCAACGGAGGGAGCAAACTCTATCAGGTACCGTTCATACTGAATTTCTTTCCGTTCGGTTTGCCAAGAACGGGAAAGTTTTACCTTTCGATTGTGTTTCATCTTTCATACATCTTTTCAGTAACCAAACGGGTTTTGAGATTGAAGAAAACTTCTCCATTTTCTATTATTTTTCCCTTTTAGCAAACGCATAATTATTCTCATTTAAATCATTGGTTTTGAGTTAAGCAACGTCTAACTTGTCGCAGGCTCTGCAAAGGGCAAAGACTGCACAGAAGTTCCAACAGGTGACGGAACAAATTGAAGCTGCGCTGAGTGAGATTCATTATGATAATCTTGATATATCTGAGGAGGTCCGCGAACAGGTGCTTTACCAATTACTACCCAGCTTATTTTGAAGAGAGTGAACTGCGTTCAGTTTTTATGCTAGCTTTCAGCATGTAGTTCAGCATCATCCTACTCTTTTAGTTCCATTTTTTATCTATTTTTTAAATCATTTTAAACATTTAAAAACAAATCACAAATTCATTTAAAAACACTCACTTAATAAAAAAAAAAAAAGAAGAGAGAATCCGTAGCTTTTATTGGGATGCAGATATCATTTCCCTATCCAAAATATTGATCATTGATGACTTTTCACAGAAAGTAATATTGCCATGTCATGGAATAACAGATTTGAGAGTTTGACAGTAGGTGGGACATGTTTGGTTTCTTTCAGATTGAACTAGTACATACTCAATTCAAAAGAGCCAAAGGAAAATTGGACTCCTTTGATTTTCAACTGGACCTTGATTTAGCCATAGCACAGAAAGAAAAAGACCCTGAGCCTGCAGTACTTAAAAGACTTTCAGAAAAGCTGAATCTCAAGACTATCAATGATGTAAAGAAAGAATCATTCACATTCCATGAATTGGTAATCTCGAGTGGTGGTGCTCCAGGGGACAGCTTTGAAGTAATGGCATCCTTACTTAAGAAGATTAAAGATTGGGTACTGATGGCAAATCCACAATTTGACACCCCTGAGGATGAAAGGGGCTTGATTAAGCACAGATCTCCAGTTATCCCAGATGATTTCCGATGTCCAATATCTCTTGAATTGATGAGAGATCCTGTGATTGTCTCTACTGGACAGGTAAATAACCTGTCAGCAGCCTTCCCAGTTTAAGCTTACAACTGTATATTGTATCTATAGCTATTACTGGTGACCTTTACCATTTCCTTCCTTTTTACAGACATATGAAAGGTCCTGCATTCAAAAATGGCTTGATGCAGGACATAAAACCTGTCCCAAGACACAGCAGACACTTTTGCACACGGCCCTAACACCTAACTATGTTTTGAAGAGTCTGATTGCTTTATGGTGTGAGAACAATGGTGTTGAGCTGCCAAAGAAGCAAGCAAATTGCAGAAGCAAGAAATCAGGATGCAAAGTTTCAGACTGTGATCGTGCTGCTGTTGATGCCTTACTGGAAAAATTAGCAAGTGGGGTTCCGGAACAGCAAAGAGCAGCTGCTGGTGAGCTGAGGTTGCTTGCAAAGAGGAATGCAGATAATAGAGTATGTATCGCTGAAGCAGGAGCCATACCACTTCTTTCAGAACTATTGTCCTCTCCGGATCCCCGAACACAGGAGCACGCCGTTACAGCACTTCTCAACCTTTCCATCAATGAGAGTAACAAGGGAACCATTGTAAATGCGGGCGCCATTCCTGATATAGTAGATGTGTTGAAAAATGGCGGCATGGAAGCAAGAGAAAATGCAGCTGCAACTCTTTTCAGTTTATCTGTAATAGATGAATATAAGATGAAAATAGGAGCAGCAGGAGCAATCCCAGCTCTCATAACGTTGCTTTGTGATGGGACTCCAAGAGGGAAGAAAGATGCTGCCACCGCTATTTTCAATCTTTCAATCTATCAGGGTAACAAGGCAAGGGCTGTGAAGGCTGGTATCGTGGGCCCACTGATAAGATTTCTGAAAGATGCTGGAAGTGGGATGGTGGATGAAGCACTAGCAATTCTAGCGATTCTCGCAAACCATCTTGAAGGGAAGGCAGCAATTTGTCAAGTTGAGCCATTTCCTGTTTTGGTGGAGATTATAAGAACTGGTTCCCCACGCAATCGGGAGAATGCCGCTGCAGTATTGTGGTCTCTATGCACAAATGGTTTGGAGCAGTTGAAATTAGTGAGAGAGATTGGTGCAGAAGAGGCATTGAAAGAACTATTGGAGAATGGCACCGATAGGGCCAAGAGAAAAGCTGGAAATGTTTTAGAGCTCCTTCAAGGAATTGAAGTGGATGCTGAAACGTAAAATTCCAACCGTGTTTTAGGAGTCATTTGGTGCCATTGTTGACCTGAAGAGAGTATGGTGCCTAAATATGTTTCAGAAGATTGTGAATGACAAGATGGGTTGAAGTTTATCAGACAGCTCTCACCCGTGAAAAGGTAGAAACCCTATGAACTGTTCCATTTTTAATCAGACCAGCATTTTCAGCCATAGCACGGGGTAGCATACATCAACATTTGGAAAGATTTTCATACCTTTCTCGGATTTTGCAAGAGAAACAAGAAAACTGAAGAATAAGGTATATCCCGAACTCTATCTTTCTTGCTTCATCCATTTTACGAGTTATCTGTATATGGTAAAGCAAGAAAGTATCAAGTTTCACTTTCATATGTATATTTGAACTGTAGTAAATGCTTCAGTATCTTGGCTGTGTATGATGCTTGTTACAGTAGTAAAAATCTATAAAGGTGAATATTTTTAAAGGATCACTTAGAGTGACGGCAAGACACTTCCAAGAATTAAATGGATTTTTAGATTTTAATTTAAGTTCAAGTCACTGTTTTACGCTACTTTAAAAATATGCTTACTGATAAAAAAAAAAAAATTATCATAATAATTTAAAATTTTCAAGGATAAAACAGTGTGTTTGTGTGTGTGTGTGTGTGTGAGAGAGAGAGAGAGAGAGAGAATCGACTGAAAGGGGAATAGTCGTTCAAGAAAGATAAAATTGCCTAGATGATGCAATTTCATAATAAAAATGAAACATAAGTCAGATTAATTGCAGTCTTTGTTGCAATGGCTTCTTGTCATTATCAAACGGATGGACTCGATGTGATTCTATGGACACAAAATTAAGTGGTGTTGCCGATTGCAGAGGATCGAGACCATCTTATGGTCATGTTCCCCGTTCCATAAGATCTAGATGTCACTGTCAGCGTGCTGGACGCCTGCCTGCCTACCTAATAAGTTATGTTTTCCATTCCATTATTTGTGCCCATCCCAAATAATACGAAGGTGCATGTCCTGTGAATACATAGGCAATATAATTGGGATATGGGACTGTCACGTAAGAAACAATCAAACTAGGAAGGATGACAAAACTGTAATAAGATACACCCATTTTATTTATTTTAAAAAGGACTAATTCTAGAGTATACAATCTTCGCGTACTCGAGAACTCTATATTGTATTATCCTTTTATTTTTTATTTATTTTTATATATTATTGACTACAAAATCACATTCTTTTGAAGGGGAATTCATATTGAAATATTAGGAATATTGGCTATTTAATCTAAATAAATTAACATTATTTCAAGCTTTCCAATCTTGATTACTTTGGGTTAATTTATGGCAACAGAAAAATATTTTAAAAATTGGCATGTATGTGTGCATATACCATATGGTTTGTATTTATTCATATTATTTTATCTTCGGTTGAAGTCTGTATTATCGAATGATCAACAACAAGCTGCCGAGATATTCTTTAGCTACATGATTAGCGATGAAAGCAGACAACATGTATTTGATTGGGCAGATTTTGCTTCTGCAGTTATTCCGTGGGAAGATAATTTCTCCAAGTTATATGAAGAATTTCTTAGAAGCTTACCATACTGGACTACCCATCAATCCATATTCGAAGTTCCATCAAAATTCAAATGGGTGTTCTAAATCAACTTTTAATTTAACCTACTCGAAATGTATGATACTAGAAATTTGTGCTCTAATAATTTATCCTAAAATAAAAGAATAAAAAAAAAAAGGGTAGTGTAGAACTGTGCCCAAAGAAACGGAACTCAGATGAGGATTGACGAGAGAGGAACAGTAGAAAGAGAGGTTTTTTCGGAGAGACTATACAGAAAGGAGAAGGTGGAACGAGATATGGTTTTTTAAAAATAAATTTGAACTTTTGCTCTCAAAAGATACTTAGAGCACTCATAATGTACATTCTAAATTTTTTTTAAATTTAACTATTAAATTTTTTTTTTAATTTTAATTTTTTTTTTTTACATTTTATCATCTATCAATATTTTTATTTTTTTTCTACATCTTTTAAAATATTCATATTTTATTTTAATTAAATTTATTTTACAAATTAAAAAATTATTTGTAGAAGGAAAATAATTTAATACGTTGCCGTTTTACTAAAATAACGTCGCCAGAGCTGGAAGAGCGGCGTGGGGCGATGCCGCCGGAGTGAGGTGATGCCGGCGGTGTAGCACATAGTGGTCGACAGTGAGTCGAACGACACCAATGGTGCTGCGTGCGATAAATAGTAAGTCATCGAAGCTGCAATTGTTGGGAAATAATTGCCGACATGAGGTGATGCCGGTAATGCAGGCGGTGTTGCACATGATGACTGGCGATAAGTCAAACGTTGAAGATAACAGTGGCTGACTCTTTCGGACGACTGTAGCGGAGAATAAAAATGAATAAAATAATTTTACATTTATGAACAGGATTGTGCTACATGTAGCACAATTTTTGTAGATAAATGTAAAAAGTTTTTATTTTAAAGGCTATGTTGGAGTAGAAGTTTGATGATTTTAATTATATTTTACAAAAAGCAATATTTTAAAGAGTCTATTGGAGTGCTCTACCATGTTAGTACGTAAAATTCATTACGTTTTTCGTTCGTACATTTAATATTTTTTATTTAAAAATATACCGTTATTCGTAAGAATTTATTTTTATGAAAATTTTAATTTAATATTTTAAAAAAAAATTAATTTTTAATTTTTTTAAACAATTAAAACATTTTTTATATAAAATTATTAAATATATATATATTTTTTCTTTAAAAATATCTTTAATTATTTAAAAATATTTTTTAACTTTTTAAACACATCTCCAAAAAAGCTCTGAGTTGCATGCTTTTCCCACAATTTCCCAAAAATTCAATTGACCGACTCCCAAAGCAACCTCATCGTAATTGAATCAATCCTCTAATTTTCCCTCGTCAGCATCGTCATTCTCTCTCACAGAACACACCGGATGGCCACCCCCGTTCGCCTGAGCCGCCGCCTTGGTGCCGCGGTAATTGCCGCCGCAGCCGGAGGAGCAGTCCTCCTCTACCAGCCCACGTTAGCCGCCAACGACCGCGGTGGTGGCCCCCAGCTCGCGGCTATTAGGCAGAAGATCAGCGACCCGCACGCCGTCGTTCCGTCCAGAACAGTCCAGGAGTCGGCTCTAATCGGGGCCAGCTCGGCTAACCCACTCGACGTCCTCGTGATCGGTGGCGGTGCCACAGGATGCGGCGTCGCCCTCGACGCAGTCACCAGGGGCCTCCGAGTTGGGCTTGTCGAGCGAGAGGATTTCTCTTCTGGCACGTCCTCGAGATCCACAAAGCTCATTCATGGAGGTATGTGCGTGTATATTCATTATCGGCATAAAAGTTCGTCACTTTGTGCATGTACCTTGTCTATCTATATGTATTTTAGTGAATTCTAAGGGTTTGGTTTTGTTCGCTGTTTAGGATCTCGGTTACTGCAGTGATTGGATTAGTTGAAGTGACTTTTCTTGCACATTTTCGATTTTTTATGCGATAAGAATCGAATTCCATGGATGAAGTTATTTTCGTGATTGGAAACTTTTCCCTTTGCAATCGACTGTGGATGTTACTAGTTTTCGTAATTGATGGAAAATTTGGTAAATCAGGTTTATTATATATACTTTAGAACAATTTTTCTCGTGTTTTATTTTCTTATTATGCTAGTGTTCGTGGGTTTGGCATAAGCATTACTAGTTGAGAAAGAAGTGAATCATTTCTCATATGTCGCTTTCGCTATGGCTCCAGCGATTACTTCTCTGAGTGATTAGATCATTGTGGATTAATTTATCAGCCACCGTGTGCCGTACAAAAACATCTGATTGGTTGACTGTGGAGGGTGTGTTTGTTTTCCAGGTTGGTATTAGGAGGGAAATAGTCCTACTAAGTTTGTCGGTGAGGTGACTTTGATTTCCGAAACCAAGGCAACATATTTTATAGTAAAGATTTGAAGGATGTTGATCGTGTCATTGAGCTCTTGGCTAATATTTTCGTCACGTGTAGTTGTCTTTTAGCGGATGAGATAATTATTATTTGTATGCCTTTGTACTACTTTCAGGAGTTCGCTACTTGGAGAAAGCTGTCTTTAATCTTGACTATGGGCAATTGAAGCTGGTATTCCATGCGCTTGAGGAACGTAAACAGGTTATTGAGAATGCACCACACCTATGCCATGCTTTGCCATGCATGACACCATGTTTTGACTGGTTTGAGGTAGTATACTACTGGATGGGTTTGAAAATGTATGACGTAGTCGCAGGACGGCGCCTATTGCATTTGTCCAGATATTATTCTGCACAAGAGTCCAGTGAGCTCTTCCCCACACTTGCTAGGAAGGGTAAAGATAGAAACCTAAAGGGAACGGTGGTTTATTATGATGGCCAGATGAATGACTCACGACTTAATGTTGGATTGGCATGCACTGCGGCATTAGCTGGTGCAGCAGTGCTTAACCATGCAGAAGTAGTATCATTTTTGAAAGATGAAGTTGGCGAGCGCATAATTGGTGCACGGATTCGAGACAATTTATCAGGTACAGGAAGCAATTCCTTGCACACGTTGGAATCAGCTGGAGATATTTACCATGATAATATCAATTTCTTTCCCATAAATTAAAATTTAATAATGGTAAATAAGGTGTTCCCCCAGTGTTAGACCATAGGAGAACTAGACTCGGTAATAGAATCCTTAAAGGCAGTTGGTGACTCTTTGACGGTTGGCTAGTAGAACAAAGAGCCCCATTTTTATTAGCACAAAAGGAAGCTTGAACGTAGGGAGGACATGACTAACTGTGCAAAAATCTGATCCTTTGTGGCAAAGAAAGTGGGGTAAATTTCCATGATGCAATGGCAATCAAAATTAAATTTATGCACCGAATCAAGTTCTTGGTTATCTGAGGCACATGCTAGTGCATAAGTGGTTACTCAATTTGTACTGAATTTTCTTGCAGCTACTGAATTTGGTTAATTTTCATAATCCTTACTGTATCTCAAAGTGAACCAGGCAAAGAGTTCGATTCGTTTGCAAAAGTAATTGTCAATGCGGCTGGGCCATTTTGTGATTCTGTGAGGAAAATGGCCAATAAAGATGCACGATCTATGATCAGTCCTAGCAGTGGTGTGCATATTGTTCTTCCTGATTACTATTCACCTGAAGGAATGGGTTTGATTGTTCCTAAAACTAAGGATGGCCGTGTTGTCTTCATGCTGCCATGGTTGGGACGAACAGTTGCTGGAACTACAGATTCCAACAGTCCCATCACTTTGCTTCCAGAACCGCATGAAGATGAAATTCAATTTATATTGGACGCCATCAGTGATTATCTTAATGTCAAGGTATGTTTTATTGTCAACATCTTTGTCTTTCTGTCTGTGTTCTACACTTCTCTTACATAGAATAAACACTTGATCCTTTTCTTTCATTATTGGACTTTGTTCTGTTAAATCATGCTCCCAATGGGATTATTTAAGTTGAAAGAATCATGGTGGTTTGGATATATTGCTACCGTTATTGTACAAACAAGCTAGCTGTATTAATTTATGCTCTTACTTGTTAATAGACATCTGAAAGTTCAGAGGTTAAAGTGGTAGTAATAGTTCCTTGTCTACTCCTTTTCTGTAAGGATTTCTCCTTCTGGTGAAGTTTCATCCATGTTGATGCTTCAATAAATCTAGAGCAGTCGAAGGCATTAGTGCTAGTGACTCCTTTTCAGAGTCTCTCTTTCCTATTGCTTATGGTGACAAGATTATTGCTGTTGAAGTGCAGGTAAGGCGAATGGATGTTCTTTCAGCATGGAGTGGTATACGTCCATTGGCAATGGACCCATCCGCCAAAAACACAGAGAGTATCTCCAGGGACCACGTTGTCTGCGAAGATTATCCTGGGTTGGTCACAATAACGGGTGGGAAGTGGACTACATACCGTAGGTAAGATTGCTAAGGTTGAGCTGGAATCCTTACTAATAACTTATTGGAGAGTGGCATACTGGCAAGAGTTACTCATCATGTTCTTTCAACTTTCTATTGATTAACAACAATAAGTTTGATGTGTGTAAATGTCCATGCAAGATGTTTAAGCTACTTGAAATAATACCAATAGACTTTACTTAATCAAAAATAAATAAAAAATACCAATAGACTTAATTTTGTTGTAAATGAAAATGATTTAGGCCATTTGAGTCAGTGCCTGTGTGTCATCTTCCATCTTTTTTGTATAATGTGCTTACTAGAAATACTTTCAGCATGGCAGAAGATGCAGTTAATGCAGCCATAAAGTCTGGAAAGCTGAGCCCAACCAGTAATTGTTTAACTCACAACCTGCAGCTTGTTGGGGGAGATGGATGGGATCCTGCATCATTTACAGTTCTTGCACAACAGTATGTACGCATGAAGAAGACTCACGGTGGAAAAGTCGTTCCCGGTGTAATGGACACTACAGCAGCAAAGCATTTGTCTCATGCATATGGAACTTTGGCTGAACACGTGGCTGCCATAGCTCAGGTTGGTTTGTCTTGCTCTAGTCTTCATTTTATAACTTTAAGACTTGGGATGTTTCTTTCTATCTTGCTATTTTGTTTTCCTGTGAGTTTAAATTTGTATTAGTTGTTGTGCAGTTTGGCTATTGGCACTTCCTGAAGTATACTATTTATGCTAAAATTAAAGAACAGCGTGTGAAATGGGTTCTGATATTGCTCTTCATAACATTCAAGAGCTACTTTTGCCATTCTCTTAAAGTTTTTACCGGGCAAATTTTGATTGTTAGCATAGGGATGCTCGTATTCTGACTAAGCAATTGCATTCCAAAAACTAGGTAGTTTTTTTAAAGTATTTATATTGAAGGAATTGTTTAAGCAACACTTTGGGCCCTTGTGAGTTGACAAAAAAACTTGGATCATTTCATGATTTTAATGTGACAGACATTTCTTTGAATATGATTCATCTTCGATTTGTTGGCTAACCTTTTGTGGTGTGTTTTTCTCCTTGTGGTCTTTAGAATGAAAACCTGGGGAAGAGGCTAGCCCATGGATATCCTTTTCTCGAAGCTGAGGTTGCATACTGTGCTCGGAATGAATACTGTGAATCTGCTGTTGATTTCATTGCTAGGAGATCCCGGCTTGCTTTCCTTGACACCAATGCAGCAGGTCGGGCATTGCCGCGCATAATTGAGATATTGGCTACCGAGCACAAGTGGGACAAGTCAAGGCGGAAGGCAGAGTTTCAGAAGGCTACAGAATTTTTGGGTACTTTCAAGTCAGCGAAGAATGCTCAATTCCATGATGGAAAACACACATAGTAAGTCGTAATACCAGTTTATTTATTTATTCCATATTTTCAAAAGTGTTGTATAATTATTGGATCTTATTTGTCGTGAGACAGGATCGATAAGGAGCTGAGGAGCCCGTTTGTTTCATTTCAAATTGTTAAGACCGCAGATTTTCCAATAATATTGTTGTACGCGGAAGTTTGAATGGCTCCCTTTTTTTCTCCCTCCTCTTTTACATTGTGAGGTTGAGTAAAATTTTATACAACATATGGGTATGCCACCCTCCCAGGTCACAGATTACATATTTGAAGAGGAAATTGATTCTCTCGAGTTTGTGATACTCTGCCCGAATCAATGTTATTCATATTAAAAGTGGTTGATTCCATTTAATTCAGTCATTTTGCTTTTGCTATTAGCCTTTAAATCGGTTGATATTTTAGTTTTCCGTTGACTTAACTTGATGTATATTTCGTAGTTACCTTACCATTTTGTATAATGAGAAATGATATCTGCACTCTCAAATCTTTTGAAAAAATGAATAAATATGAAATTTGTATGAATACAATTAGTTTTTTAATAAAATTCATCACTTCTTTTAAAAGGAGTGTACAAAATTTATTCAATCCATAACTGTATTTAATAATATTACTCATATTGATAAACCAATTGGGGTCAAGACTTAGAAAACAGGCGTCATCAATTCGAATCTCTCCTTTTCCTAGGGCTGAAACTCTTTCATGTGAAAACGAAAACGAAAATGAAAAACATTTGTGTATATTATTATGTCCGTTTCTTGTGGACATTTGCAGACCTTGCAAGAGATTGTCAATGAGGACCGAAGTCGAACCGTCTTCCTAAAAAGCCTCCCTCCTTCGAAGGTGTATTTTGCCCTAAACGAAGGTTTGTTATTGCTCGTTTTGAATCGTGGAGGTTATTTTACAGCTTGAGCTCTTTATTTTATCTGGCATATGTGAAATGGATAATGACAGATTTACTGCATATGTATGTGAAGTGTATATTTTTTAATTTTTTTCTTAATGGTGATGGATGTTGAAAATAAATAAAAAGAATAATAAAAATAAAAATTTCAAATAAACTATAGAATATCTATAGTAAAAGAATAATATAAGTATAGTAAGTCTATCATTATTAATGTTGGATGTACAACGTGTCTATCTCTAGACCCTAACTCATGACTAGATAATAAATTCGCAGTCACGCTTGTCCATACATTGGATCTGGAAATCTGAAATTTATTTCAAATGATTTAGAATCGGCATTGGATTTTATATGTTTTCAGGATTGCAAAATTGAAGCTACATAGAGGCCCCAAGGAAAACATAAAACAACCAAAATTGATACGAAACACGAACAAATTGCCAAAAAAAAATAATAATAATAAATAAATAAATAGAGAAAAAAAGTAGCAGTATCTCTCACCAGACTTGCATCCTGGTTTACGGAAGTGGTGAATTCCATGGAAAAATGCCACTCTAGAAAGAAGAACCCAAGAACTTTGACACGTTGACAGTTGGATCGATTTAGATCCAGAACTGGTAAAAAACTAATGAGAAAAAATCTCTGATATGCGATATTGAGCATCAGCAGGAATCGCTCTGCCTGGGACCTGGACCTTTAGAAGATTAGCGTACCTGTCAAAGATGTGTTTTATGTTATTCACGAACCACAAAATGTACACCAACCAAAGAGAAAAGGGTAAGACGGTCATATCAACTCACTCTGCAGTTGTAAAAACGTGCTCATGCTCCACAATGAAGGCTAGCAAGGCCTGTAAACAAGAATAGGAACATTTATCAATGGTGGCGTGGCAACACAATTAAGTCAGAAACAATAAGCTATTAAGTTCATGACTTTGCCTCGAATGGCATGTTTAGAAGCTCGTAGTAAGTCCGAACACGATCCAATCTCTGTTGCACAGCTTCACTGTTAATCGACAGGATAGCTGCCAGCACCTGCAGTGCCAAACAAAACATTGTAAAAAAAAAATGGTAACATTTTATATCATAAAATCAAAATAAAAACCAGAAAACCTTGCTCGTACAATTTGGGGTTGGCCTTAATGTACTACATGACCACCCTTGTTCGAAAAGATATTTTTGCATTGGTTCTCACCCTAGCGACAACCTTTTTTTGAAAAAACGACATCCACGTGTTGGAGGGCCATTGGCAGGTAAGAGACCTGCCCCAATTTTTATGCAGTTCAAACTCACACAAACAGTTTTGACACAAGGACTTGCATTGCCCAGACACCCAAGAGGACCAAATCTTATTCCATCATGCTGCTATATGTAAACATGAATTAAAACTTGGATAAACATGAAAGAAGAATAGTTGAGGGTTTAACCCTTTGAATTTGCTAGAGAAATCTTGTTCACATTCCCTTTAGTGGAATTGCATTGGCAGTTGATTTTAAAGAAGGATTGACAGATTGAAGGCTCAAGTAAGAGTGAGCTTAAGATAACAGGCGTACTGATAAGTATTCATTGCATCAAAGTAATTTTACCTTATTCACGGGAAGAAATAAAATCTGATATCTGCTTGCTTTCATCATTCAACTTAGTTTTAAGGAACAGAGACAATTTGCTGGACAAAACGAACCTGTTCTAATGCAATCGAATTCCGGCATATCTGCTGAACCCCAAAAAGGTTGATGGATCTCATATCAGCCAAAGCCTGATTAAACATTGCAATTACTCATTACCAGTCAATCAGAAATGTGAAAATTGCTTGGGACTACAAACTTGAAACATAAACATGTTGAAGTAGGGAAAAAGCCTTAAAATATAACAAAACACAGTGTGGGCAAACCTTGATAGATGCATTTGCAGCAATGCTACAAATTCCTCCAAATATGTAATTTCGCTTTGGACTTGCAACAAAAGGTGCCATCGCCTCATCCCTTCGCATTATCTACAGGTAAAATACAGAAAAGACATGTAAGATTTGTCTCCAAGAAGATATGCTGCAGTGTGAATATTTTTAGTGCGATTCAATTATGTGCATATCCTTTATAATCATCGATACTTAAAACTTGCTTCTACTCTCTCTCCTTGTCAAAAGATTAACCCTGTATCAAACTCCATGCAATTTAAAGATGGAAAGAGTTGTCAGCACAATTAGCTTGGATTAAGGTTTAGTGGAGTCTGTGCATTAAAGGGTAATCGACTCAGGAAGAGAATGGTAAAACTAAATCTGTTTTTCTTTACTAGTACTAAAACTTGGATATCTTGACCATGCTTTCTTTTCCATATTACAAAAAAAAAAAATTAAAAATCTCATTCAAGATTATACTAAGTTTCTTTCAGTGCCCCAAAAAAACTCAGAAATATTTCTGTTTTTTTCCTACTAAAAAGTTACAAATACTTCCAAGATTGTAGTATAACGTACAACTAGAGAGAGAAAAAAATAATCTTATATGATCCAGAAATAATACGGGAATTGCTTCTAACAGGTGCAAACCTATAAATCCACTTTATCGAAAACCACTTAAAAGAGAACACATCAGCTGAGTACATAAAATATTAGTAAAGCTGACCACACTGAAACACTACAAAATATCCAAAACACATGAACAGATTTCCTTCTTCCCCTTTTCAAAAACCCTTGAGCAGAACAAATTTCCTCTTCTTGTGCATCAAATCTCCTCATCACAGACCAGACCTCCTATCCAGATCACCGGCGATCTCCTCGTCACAGACCGACGATCTCCTACTCTAGATCACCGGCGAGAGAGTCAGAGACGTTCTCTAGGATGTATACCAGGCACTACTAAACAAATCTTCCTCCCCATTTCATCTAAGAATTAAATTAATTAAAAATGCAAAAAACCCTTCTTTACAAATGGCTGGACATTGGTCGGCGTTTCTGTATATCTTTACATGTTCTGGCCATCATTATCTATATATTGAGAATTAAATAAATTAAAGAAATAGAGATGGGTTTTTGTTTTTCATCATCATCAACAACATCGGACTTGAACCAACCTTTTCTGTAAGTTTTATCTGCTTTTGCTTAACCCTTTTTTTCCCAGTCATTTCTTTAGGATTTAAAGAAGTCAATATAATTGGATCTTCTTTTTAGATTTGGATATTAAAAAAAAAATCATGGTTTTGTGGGCGAGAAATAATTCCATCAGTACTCATATTAGTTTATCTTATCCTTTTGTGGTCGTGGTGGTTCTGGAAGAAAAGAGAGCAATTATAAAGTTTTGTTCTCTATCTCTTCCCTGTTAAATTTTATTGTCTCTTTATCACCATTGTTGGCCCATTTAAAAATCGCATGCAAAAAGTTAAATTTCCAAAAGAAAAAGACGGAAGAAGAATGGATGAGAAGTAAATTATCATAATTTTGTTGGGTCATTGGAGATATCTGTGGATCTTTCAGAAATGGAAAGAGGGTTGGTGTAAGGAGAAGGTATTTGAGCTCAGCTGTATCGCCATTACAGCCAATGTTAGGATTTGGTTCGAGATCGAGATCAAGAGAGAGAGAGAGAGAGAGAAGGGGGTGGGGAGGGGGTTGGATCTAAGTTTCTCTGCAGCGCACTCTACTATTCAGAGCATGTATCTCATACGTGGCATTATTCTTTTGGACTCCATTATTCTACACTTATAGGATGTATCCAGTTTGAAGTTATTCTCAAATAATAATCCACAATGCATCTCTTTCAGAAGTCCTTTTTTCTAAAGAATGTCTTCCAACTGGGCCAATATTTCCTATTGTACACATCAATGTAAGCTGATAATACTGACCTGAGCAGTGAGTGAAATAATGAAGTCATCTGGCTCTTCAGCATCTAGGTCCTCCAAATATTCCCTAGTTGCCATTTCCTGTTTAAGTCATAATGCTCAATGAGCTCAAGTTATATTCCCATGTTAAATGTTTCACTTTTTACACCTTTATCTTCTCTCAATCCCAATTAAGACATGCATATATAGATTACAGAAGTTTTACAAACCTGCATATGGAAACTTGTCTCCAACTGCATCTCTACACGTAAAACCTTAAGGCAATCTATTGCTAGTTTTCTGTACTCATTAGCAAATGATGCCAGATCCCTAGTAGGTGCACTGCTTGTTCGAGTATGATGGTACCTGGGAGTCTCCTCTATTTGACGTGATGCTCTTGAGTTTATTTGTCCAAGCCTACATATAGAAGGAGAATTGTGCTTCAATCAGTTTAAGTAGCTACTAGGAACATTCAGAAAGCAAACAAGATGGAGGAAGATAAGTCCCTATTTGCCCATGCATAATCATTTTCATCTCGGCGGGGCTTTATACAGATCTCCGACATAACTTAGGACCGTGACCAGATGAGAAAACTTGCCTCTCAATTAAGTCTGCAACATACTCCAATGAATCACTAAGGGATGCTAGCAAAATGAGTTTGTTATCATCACGGATTAGATTCTCCTGAACAAGAAAAAATCAAGGGAATGTCAACACAATCCTCATATCTAAGGTTCTTAACACTTAATGCAGTGAGAGTCAATTAATCACCAGGATTTTGCAAACTAAAATATATTCAGAGAAGTAATCAAACAACTCTTTAATGGAGAGAAATGAATAGTTCCAAAAGTAAGAACACAAATTTGTTGTGGCAAAGGAGAAGACCTGCTTAATTGGCCTCAAAGCCAACAATAAATCGCTCAGTTCCAGTTCAACCTCAACACTTTCAGCATCAGGGGCGTTGCTAGCCATGTTTGACTGACCAAGTGAATTTGGTAAACAAGAACTTGCGGAATCAAGTCGCATCAATTTCTCAATGTCATACCTCCCAATGAGCATATAACTCTGCTTCTCAAGCACTGCCTGAATGTTATGAAAAAGGTTTTGAGAAGCAATAAAGGTTTCCTTATCAAAAAAGGGTTCTTTAAACATTCACAAAATTGAGTGTACAGTGTGTGTACTAAGGGTTGTCCTTTGCGCCTCCAAGGACCAAGGCACGTAATCACCAACAAATATGAATTGCAGCAATCATGATCCACCTCTTTAAAAGGTTTCATTACAGATATGAAATGAAGACCAAGTATTTATCTGAATTTTCTAGCATTAAATAGCATAAGGATTGAATTTAGACGTGTATGATTACTTATCCCTGTAATAGGTGATCTAAAACGTGTATATTTCCTAATGGATACCGTACTAGATTAATTGCAGTTGTACGGCTATATCATTACATAAACCAATTTATTAATGCAATATCAAAACATTAATTTAGGAGTGATTTTTATATAGCAAAAACATTATGCAATGTCAACACTTAATGTAGTTTTGATCAATCTATCAAAATGCCAATTTATGATCAATATCCTCAATTATCAAACAATGGTAACACATCACTGATGTACATCTCATAATGTCAACATAGGAAAGTTCTAAAAAATATAGGGGAGATAAAAATACAACATGTGAATATTCAAGCAGTAGAACTTAGGACAAAATATGAATATAAATTTAACTCAAAATCACTAAATGGAATCGATGGTCTGCTCACCAACACTGGTGGAATATGAAGGAGAACAGGCAGTGAACTAAATTTCTAGTGGCGGAATAGAAAAGAAGACAAAAAAATGAATAATAAGCATGATTTCAATTAGGAGTTTCTATTCCTGTTTAAATCATGGCATAAAGCACCACGAATCCAACTAATTATTGAGCAGGCAAAAGCAAATGCCATGATGCAATGAAATAGAAAATAAGGGAAAAACTTATCACAAAAAAATGGAGGAAGAAAAATATAACCAAAAATAATGATTGCAAACATGTAACAAGTCAAAAGGAGTGAAAATAGAGAAACCCATGCCTCCATGTATGATGTACGACATCTCTCATATGTACGCTCAAGGAAAGTTTGCACATACTTCACAAGATCACCAGCAAATTTAGGCATTGCTTGAGCCCAACCAAGCACCTGGAATAATTAAATGTTTAAATTACATGGCCGAAATACCCAAATATATGCATCAAATATAATTTCTAGAAAATGTTAAACATATATTCAGAATAGAGCCAGAAATAGATGTTGCGAATCCAATTGACTTGTGCAGAATATTTCGGTTGGGGGGGGGGGTGCTTTCTACTAATATGTGAAACACAAGACTTGCCTCTTTTGCTAAGAAATCAATAGCCAAAAGCCCTTGTAAGACTGGTCTACCCTTCTCGACCAATGGAGTATAAGCGGAAGCAGCATGCGCCTTTGGCCGAAATGCAGCTGGACCTATAAGATCACTCATAAATAAGATCTCTTTTTTTTTTTTCAAAAAAGAACAAAAGAAGAAGAAGAGGCAAAATAATAAGATCAACATGCGTCCAGGGACACAGGCATCATCAAATAATCTCTCAAAGAGTCATTGAACTACGATTCCTAATGTAGATGCAGCATGGATTTAAAATATAAAGGAATAGAAAAGACTTTTTTATATGATTAAATAGTGTAAAGGTATTTCATTCTTTCTGAAACTTCCTAGCTTTAAATGCCAAAAGCAACATGAAAATGGTGTGTTGCACTATAGCCTTTTCCAATCACAGATTGTATCCTCTGGGACCATATTAACATCGGAAATTTTACAAAATAGACATTTTAGAAACAGCGGAAGCTCAATTTGCAAGGCAGGCGAAGATTCTATAGTCCAACTACTTCTTAATGTTATATGGCCAGCAGATTATGCTCCTGTACAAATTCGGTTAAGTCTACATCTGTGCTTGAGTTTTAAGTCTGGAAAGCAGTGGCTGATAGGCTGGAGAAATTTATGTAAGGAGTTTTGAGCAAACACAATGGTAGAGCTTATGAGGGTGTTAAGATTACTCTACATAAGCACCAGAGCTTATTAAAAAAATTACATTGGTTCCACCTAGATATTTGGCTCCACTGGTTTGGTTTGGTTTGTTTGTTTTGTCTTGCAGAGTTTGTGTTCTATTTGTTAAAAAATGTGTATTTGAGCTTTGCCCCTTTTCAAAAAATAAAATAAACTACTTCTCAAAGTGCCAGGTTTATGGCTCCGTGAGGCTCTTGCATATACAAGTGCAAGTATGACAAGACATAGCAGCACTTTGATGGGCCTTGGGAATTGATATTACAACCTCTTAAAGCATTTGAATAGATAAAGTTAGCACCTTGAGATACAATGAGAGAAAGAGAGAGATCAATTAAAGTTATCAGTTCTAAACAATATTGTTAAATAAGGACCATAGGAAAAAGCTTAAAGAACATGCTTGATATAGCTTGCTGTACGCTTTTCCGATAGTCTACAAACATGGTTGGTAGAAAGTGGTCCTTCACGAAGTTTTCCACAAATGAAAGCAATCCATCATTCCTGCAGTTTAAGAATTGGAGAGTTCAAATGCAAAACCAAGTGATATAAAGAGGAATTGCAGCACTGAATTTACAACGTTTCCCCACTGTCGAGCAATCATAAATAAATAATTAGTAGAATAAAATGATATAGGGTGAAAGGTGAAACTTAGCAGAATTATAAGGAACATAAAAATTAAAGAAAAATGTCAAGATGCATTCCTTCACATCCAAATCTCCCTACTCATGCAGAGCCATATTCCAATTTTGGTTAAGCAAGAAATGAGAAAACTGTATGTAAGACGGAAAGAGTACAAAAAAAAGTTATTTCATGTGAAGTGGTGATCCTTTGTACTAACATTAAACAAGACTACAAGAATTTTGAGCTTACCCAAGCTGGGCATACTTTTTTGGCAGCATTGAAGCAACCTTATCTGTAAACTGCAGAGAATATGTGGTCAGAAAAGGCCAACAAGAAAACCCATTCAGCGAACATACATATTTCAATGACAGTCCAAAACCTGAAGCACAGGTCGATATATAGATGCAGCTAGATATATGCCTTGCTCAGGTAAGACTGTTGCAGATCCATAACCTTCTTGCAATACATTGGGACCCCTCTTACTCCCTCCTTGTCGAATAAGGATTCGAGAGTACAATAAATGAGATAACTTTTTGATAAGTAATAAATGAGTTAACTTTATGGTCAATAAAGGATCCCATACAAATTTATTCAATCATCTAAATATAAAATCTAACTATGTATGGAGAAATAATCCAGAAGATGTGAGTAATGCATCTTCAGCATACCCTGGTTATGAATAGAAACTGTTGTTTCTGTAAAACGGAAGGCAAAGGTAAGACCATCCTCTGACCGGTCCCTGAAACCCATAAATATGACATCTTACATGATTGTTTGACAAAAAAGGTGAGAATTCAATCTCTTATGATAAGAAATGACACCAGGATATGGCCTCTCTAGGTGTGCTTTTAAAGCTAAAATATCATAATTAGAAGGAAAGGAAGAAATATGAGCAATTAGCCTCCAAGCAGTAACCTAAAAAGAACCTGAATTTGAAAAGATTTGAAAACGTGATCCAAGGAATATCACATAATAGAGATTTGCATTTAAAGGTTCTTGCCTCTTTTCTTTGGAAGGGGCCTTGCTTGCAAATCTAGCTGTTTGTACGGCAGCATCTGCTGATGCGGCTTCGGGAGTTGCCCGCAGAATCTCACAAATGAATTGTTGACACTCACTCTTTGGCACGTTAAAGAAGGATCAGTTAAAAGAATAAGCTGGAGGGGGATCATGCCCGCTCATTCCCAGATTACTTAATACTGGTTTTTGTTTTTGTTGAATGGTCTTCAAAATCATTACCAGACATTAAGCAACAGTTTAATGCTGCTAGGTTACCTGCAAAACAGTCAAGGAGAAGCCAATGCTGTAGCCCCCAGTGACTTGAGATGCTTCAGAATCGGGGTTCCAATCTGTTGGCCTTGATCTTGGTGTGTTCATTTCAATTTGCTGAGTGGATTTTGATTCCAAAATCTCTCCAATGACGACATGATTCTCTGAATGAGCAATATTGAGAAAGTTAGGTTCAACAAGAGTAAAAGATAAGAAAGTAGTTATCTCACCAAATATTCGAACAACTGTGTCCAAAATTGAATCCAGAAGCTCCCTTGTGGCAGCCTGTGCTCTTCCTGTGGGAGCCATCACAGGCGAGACAGGACTAACTGCTGAAAGAGTCCCAGCCAGAGACATCCCATTCTGATGCTTTTGTTTGGGGAAGTGGAAGCTTTCTAGCTGTTCTTTCATAATATGAAGACCTGGAGTAGCATTTCGCTCACCCTGACCGATGCCAGACCTTGAAGAATTAACAAGTTCTGCATGAGCTTTGATCTTGGATGTGATTATCTCATGAATTGCCGGTCGCAATCTTTGGCTGTTGCAAAACAAAATGAATAACATTTATGTTAATGTACACATTGGCATGAAATTCCCATAAATTAAAAAATACAAATACACCTGTTCAATGTAACTCAGTCTTGATCACAAATTATATTTAAAATGTATGTGTTCAATAAAATTTCCATAATCACAGAACATTGGATCTAAAAGAGTTGAGACAAAAGCTACTACCAAAGCAGCCTTTTTTGTTTGGACAACATCATTAAACAAGATTTTGACTACAAACAACCTTAAAAAGCGTCAGGTAATTGTGCTAGACTGGTGTTATATTTGCAAGAAGCAAGGGGAATCAATAGACCACTGTTTCTAGATTGTGAGGTGGCCAGGGTCATGTGGGATGATTTTTTCACAAGAGTTGGCTTGTCATGGGTCATGCCCCGAAGACTGGTAGATTTCCTTGCTAGTTGGCAAGGCATTCAGGGTAACTCCCAGGTGGCAGTTATCTGGCGCATGGTTCCTATTTGTATTTGGAGGGAAAGAAATGTAAGAAGTTTTGAAGATTGTGAGAGAACAATGGAGGAACTTAAACTTTTCTTTTTTACGTCTTTGCTTTTATGGGCGGGTTCTATTGTTCAAGACCTTTTTCATTCTATTGTAAACCCTAACTAGGTATTTCCCATGTATACTGTGTACTTGGGATTTGCCTTTTTCTATTAATAAAGTTTCTTTGATTACCTATCAAAGAAAAAAAAAAAAAAAGAGTTGAGACTACATTCTGCAACATCTTTTTGCTACAGTTTGCAACATTTGTGGCTTTAGAACATTCAGGATTAGCAGATATCAACCTCTAAACCTCCACAGAGCAAAGGAGACTGAATTTCATGCCAATCAACTAGGTGGTGCTAGAATTCCTTGACCACACATCCCGGTTAAACATTGAAAACTCTTTGTGCATCTACTCTAAAAATTGTGCCACTAAAGTCTAAAACCGAAGGTAAATAAAGGCAAAAATTAGTCACAAAGCTCAATAGACACTCCGCATTGACATCATCCACCACTCTTCTGAAGGTATTCAGTAATTCCAATTAGCCAGGACATATAGAATCTGGGAGTTTTAAATAGTAAATGAATTTGGGCATATATTCTACAGATATTCAGTCCAGAGGTTTCCATTTCAAGAACCATATTGGCACTGTTAAAATCTCAAGCACTCTACTAATAATAAAAAAACATCTCACTATTTATGAGATAACATAGATGGTATTTGATGGTGATTTAGTTGCATATACGAAAGTTAATGTTTTGTAGGATAGAACAGTCAACAAATAAAACATAAACATTGACAAAACAGTTCATAAAATCATCCCGAATGAGAGAGATTAAAGACAGGCTAGATCCATTAAGGAAAGGATAAAGGGAGAAAGAAACACAATCCAAAAAATTCTATCTCCTAGAGTGAGAAAATGAAATACAACAAATATAATTATGGAGATTCTGTCCAACACAACTCTAGAGGAAATTAATTCTTTCTAAACAATGCTTCAAACAGAATCGAAGAGAAATATGTTGGAAAGATAACAAACCATATTATAGCACCAGCAGCTGCAACTTTGCCAAGCATGCAGAGGCACTCAACCATGGTTTGCAAATACCTCACATGAAGTGGAGCATCACTCTTATTTATTGCCTCCTACATATAATATAACACCCCAAGCTTCATCCTAAAAGATGAGAATAGCAAAAAAACATAAAATGAGATTGAATTATGAGAACCCTTACAAGAAATTCATCTGGAGTGGAATTCAAAAGCCAAATTGGTGTCTGGCGAGGAAGAGTTTTGGCATCCTTTAGATTACAATTTCCACCATTGACCCCAACTGACGACATATGCCCATCTGAAGCAGCATCTTCCAGAGCACCCTCCTCGTCATGGTCATCAAAAGAGGAACTGAAAGCCCATTCTGATGTATATTTAGAGGGGGGGATGTGATGTATATTTAGAGGGGGGGATTTGCACATGCTTATCAGATAAAAGTGTAGCATAACTCGAAGTATAGATTAAGAGAAAGCAGTAGGTCAAATATGGGTTAAAAGAAAGGTTGTTCAGGAAACAGATAATAAAAGAAACAGCACAGAGAGACAGTTAATTGGTACTGAGCAATCTTACGCTCCATCAACAGAACTCGGCCTATATGATCCACCTGTTTGGAAACCAAACTGGTTGTCACCTTTCAGTAGCCTGGTTTTTCGAGATAGAGATTGTGAATTATTCACAGACAACACAATAGCCATGGTAGTTGGCACTTCGTCATCTCTTTCACATATGCTTGAGGCAGCTGAGCTGCAGGATATAGATTAAAGTTAATAAACAGCGGATGTTGTAACTAAGAAACTTATTTTTGATAAGTTGTAACTGACAAATATTGTGGTCCCAATGATAAACAAGCTCACTATTAAACCTAAAAACTACTTCCAAAGAACAAGCCCCGCACTCCTACCACTAACTTTTAAATCTCATCTCTTCTCTTCTCAAAAGTTCTCATAATTTCCTTCCCAAACATCACTCAAAACACTTTTCCATTTCAAATCTCTTTTCATCTAATCATTACTAATCATTACAAATTTCAAAACTTCCAAAGACAACACAAAAAACAATACAACTTTTTCAAATTCAAAACAAAAATCATATTAAAAAATGGAAAAACCTATTTGGAGGCAGGTTTTCCACAGCACACTGCACACCCATAGACCTGGTTTTCCACATCATGGTTCAAAACCAACTTATTTCTCTCCCCCTGCTGCTTCTCTTTCTCCCCCATGCTTCTCTCTTCTCTTCAGATGCCAACTTCCCTTTGCTGAGCAGTTGCTTCTCTTTCTCCCGTGCTTCTCTCTTCTCTTCAGAAACCAGCTTCCCTTTGCTGAGTAATTAAGCATCTTTATTTAATTTTCTGTGTTTTTATTTTGCCTCGAGAGAAAAATCCATTTGGCGAAACATTCGCAAAAATTTGGTGGATTTTTTTTTTTTTCTGTAAATCCCATTTTCTGAAACATTCTCGAGAGAAAATCCATGTCAGATTTTGAAGCTTGGGTTGATTCTTAGGTGGGAGAGGCCGTGTAGATGTTGATTCCAATGGCTTCTTCAAGGTTGGGCTCCATTGTGCACAGTTAGGGGTGTGCAGTTTTCAGTCCAGACCAGACCGGAGGGGGTCGGTTTCAGTCCCACAAATTGTGGACCAAAGAAATTTGGTCCGGTCTCAAGGTCCATATATTATTTAGTATATTTACTATTTTATATGGTAAATGATAATTAATTAGATAAAAATGACATCATTAACTTATATAATAACCATATAAATCATGTGATAATTTATGTCATTATATATAAATAGTTAATACATCATACATTCATACATACTCTACTATTTACACTTGATTAAAGTGATTAGTTAATTTTTTATATATATATAAGTAATAAGTCATTTTATTGAGATAGAAAAAGGCGTAGCCCAAGTATATTGGAAGTATACATGTGCATACACCTATTTAAGTGCTAGAAACAAAAGCATGGAGGTTCTCTTTGAACAAAGGCTTTGCTTTTGAAATTTTGGGTGGAATCAAAGGCTTTTGAAATTTTATCAGAAGCATGGAGGTTCTCTTTGAACATCATGGAGAGGAGCAGAAGGGTTTGGAGGTCTCTAGTTATGGGTCATAGTGGTATAAGATGGCTCGTAGCCATGGTGGAAGCAGCATTATGGGAGGGAAGAGATCTATAATTCTCAAAATATTTACGCAAAAGAAACAGCGCATTCATGGTTCAACGATGCTCTAATGTACATGGCAGATATCTAACTGTCATTAAACATGGTGGAGGAGGCCAACGGAGTGTTGTAGTCATTCCTGAAGGGTATGAAGGCCAGGATTGGGAAAAGTTTGTTGTTGAACAATGCAGAACTGCGGATTTGTGTTTTTCCTTTCATGCAGATGGGTCAAAGAAGGTAAGCCAGAAGAGGACATCCAATCATGAGAATATCAACTTGGAGGTGAATCAAAAAGATCGCAAGGAATTAGGGTCTCAAAGTCAATCATATGCAGTAGTTTTGAAGACGAGTCAAGCTTCAGGGTCTCGGAGTGGAGAACTGTGTAAGTGGTTTGCAGATTATGCAAGCCCATAATCAGCTTGATATGATGCACAAAACACTAAAAGGGATGGAACAATTTGTTGAGTTAAAGGCAGTGATTGCTTTCCTATCTTCAAAAATAGACTTGCCTTCAATTGGAGGCAACAAGATCGCAAGAAATAAGCATAGGATAGGCTCGAATCCTCTAAGCTTAGATAAAGGAAAACGGAAAATTGGATTTGGTCTTGTCCCTATAACTAGATCCAAGAGAGCGTGGCGGGTCAAAATAAAAAGAGGGTTATTTGAAGTTGGTTCTACATCGGGTATTGGTATTGAGACATTCGTAATGAAATGCCCTTCGCCACAGGTAATACAAGAAAGACCGATAATCGATATTACACCCTTGATCAATCCTAAAAAAATTATGGCTCACACGTCAGAGTTAAAAGATAATAGTGTAATATTGAGCTCTGAAAGAGATGTAATGTCAGTCGAAGTGGCTCATACAGGGTTGTCAGAATTGAAGAGACTTGTTGCCAACCTAGAATCTCAAATGGATAGTACCATTGGAGTTGTTGAGGATGCACGGGATTTGAATAAGGATTTGCCATTAGTGCCTTAAGAGGATGAAGGTTTTGGGCACAGTGTTTCGGGAGAAAATATTGTCCCCTCGGTATCTCTTCCTCCCCTTGGATCATCATCGAATTCGATTTTGCAAAAGGTTTACGAGATCCAACATGTCGTGGGAATCTCACATGGAGGTTGTGAATATCAATTTAAAGCACTACTTACTACGATTGAGGCGAGTCACTCGCATGACTCCAAATCAAGTTTTAAGAAAAGCAGGGAGTTATAGAGTATTTCTTGAGAATCAATTGCGACGCTCTTGGCAGTAGCTCAAGTCAGAAGACTAAAGGGAGGGCATGATGTTCTCATAGATGGTATTTCGAGTGTAGTATTAGTCTAAAGAGAGGGCATGATGTTCTCTTAGAGGGTTTTTTGGGTTGGGGTTAAGGAGGGGTGTTTCATTCTTACTCGGGTTTGATGTATTTTGGCTAGTTTTTACGGGTTTTTTGGGGTTATTATGAGTTTTCTAGTATAGGGTTTTCTTGTATATATCTAGTGCACTTAGTTACTCCTTTTGATATATATAATATTTTACTTATAAAAAAAAAGTGCTAGAAATAGATACAAAAAAATCATGGAAGGTGAGACCATGCAAATCTAAAGCAATGGCCCACGAAAACAAAGTCTTCCAGAAAAAACTCTAAAACTCTTCTAAGGATCGTTCATGATTCTCAGAAAGTCTCTCATTTCTTTTACACCAAATGCACCAGAAAATACATAATGGAGCCGTCTTCCACACTGCTGCTATCTGTGGTGTCCCAATGATCCCTCTCCAGCTTGCTAGAAGGTCGACCACCCTACTTGGCATTACCCATACCATCCCCATTTTGCTGAAAAAATAGTTCCACATATCATAAGCAAACTCACAATGTAAAAGTAGATGATCCATCGTTTCCCCGTTATTTTTACACATACAGCACCAATCCAATATTATAAGGCCACATCTTCGAAAATTATCAATGGTCATGATCTTCCCTAGGGCTGTTGTCTATACAAAAAATGAGACCTTGGTGGGTGCTTTGCTCCTCCAAATTATCTTCCAGGGGAAATTGTGTCTTTGTTGCATGGCAATAATCTCATAAAAAGAGTATACCGAGAACACCCATTTTCTAGAGGGTTTCCAAATCAGCTCATCCTTCCTTGTGGCAGTTGGAGCAGAACTGTACAGCAAATTCAGAAATTCCAGCAAAGCATTAACTTCGCAATCCTGTGCATCCCAAGTAAGACCAATGTTCCATTCATGTGAGCTTTGATTAATGACCCTCAAGTTAGCAACCATGGCTACTTTTTCCTGTGCAATGCTGAAAATTGTTGGGTAAGCATCCTTCAAGGCCATATTTCCCACCCAAATATCATTCCAAAAGCTGATTCTCTTACCATTCCCCAAACCCAACCGGGTATTACTAGCAAAAGAGCACCAACCTTTCCGTATATGCTTCCATAGCCCCACGCCATGTGTCTCCCTCCCCTCTTTAGTACACCACCCTCCCCTTTCACTAACAAATTTCATCTCAATCACCTCTCTCCATAAGGCTCCCCTTTCACAATTATATCACCACAACCATTTACTATAAGTGCCCTATTAAAAGCCCTTACATCCCGCACCCCCAACCCACCATCTCTCAAAGGAGAACGAACCTTTTCCCACCCCACCAAGTGGAACTTAAACTCATCTCCCATACCATTACATAGAAAGTCACGTTTAAGTTTCTCTAACCTCATCGCAATGCTCGCGGGGAGAGGAAATAAGGATAGATAATATGTGGGTAAGTTAGATAAAGTACTCTTGATAAGTGTTAGCCGCCCTTCTTTTGATAAATACCCCATTTTCCATCCGGTCAGCCTACGTTCCACTTTTTCCAGCACCCTTTCCCAAATTGACTTAGCTTTAAAGGAGCCCCCAATGGGAGACTGAGATACTTCAATGGCAATGAAAAAACCCCATAGTCCAGAATGTTTGCCAATTCTCCAATATTGCTTACTTCACCAACTGCAACCATCTCCATCTTAGCCAAATTAATCTTAGGCTGGAAACTGCTGCAAAATAGAATAAGATGGCCTTCAAGGATTGGATATGACCTGCATTTGCCTCACAAAACAACAAAATATCATTTGCAAATAGAAGGTGAGAAATAATGGTGGAGGTCTGGGTATCTCTCACTAAGAAGCCTGAAAAAAATCCCCTCCCCCCGACTGCCACCGACATCATTTTACTTGGAACCTCCATAACCAAAACAAAAAGAGGAATGATAATGGATCTCCTTGGCGTAGTCCCCTTGAACTGTTAAAGAAGCCCACGGGATCACCATTTACCAGGATAGAAAAGCGAGCTGTTGACACATAATGTCGTATTTACTTCCTCCATATTTCCTCAAATCCACATCTTCTCAACATATATAGTAAGAAATCCCAATTAACATGATCATATGCCTTCTCCATATAAAGCTTGCATAAAATACCTGGGGCTCCCGACCGTATTCTGCTATCTAAGCATTCATTGGCTATTAGCACCGAGTCTAGGATTTGTCTTCCTCACAAAGGCATTTTGGGATCTAGAGATAATCTTCTCCATGACTGTGCTCATCCGATTAGCAAGGGCTTTTAAGAGGATCTTATACACGCTGCCCACGAGACTAATCGGTCTGAAATCTTGTACTTCTATTGCACCAGCCTTTTTAGGGACCAGAGCTATAAAAGTAGTATTTAAACTTTTTTCAAACTGCCATGAGTGAAGAATTCCTGAAAAACCAGCATTACATCCTCTCTCACCACCTCTTAGCAGGTCTGGAAAAAAGCCATGGTGAATCCATCTAGGCCTGGGGCTTTGTCTTTATTCATCTTCTTGATTACTTGATGTACCTCTTTCTCTTCAAATGGCCTCTCCAACCAAATCATACTCTCTTGATCAATGGCCTCAAAAACTAGACCATCTAAAGTAGGCCTCCAA
The DNA here is from genome assembly GCA_036559045.1 of Platycarya longipes. Taxonomy (NCBI): domain Eukaryota; kingdom Viridiplantae; phylum Streptophyta; class Magnoliopsida; order Fagales; family Juglandaceae; genus Platycarya; species Platycarya longipes. The sequence continues at coordinate 10,147,076 of CM071790.1, read as the reverse complement.
TCTCGAGTTTCCGTCAACAAATGTTCAAAATGGCCAGCCACATAATATTTTATCTCCTCTTGATCTGAAGATGCTCTTCCATCAATGTTCAAGGACTCAATGGAATTGAACCTCCTATGCGTATTTGCCACTCAGTGAAAGAACTTAGTACATTTATCCCCCTCCCTAAGCCACAAAGCCCTAGACTTTTGCCTCCATGAGATCTCTTCCATAAGGGTCAATCTTTCTAATTTTGAGACTACATGGCCTTTACAGTTGTTCACATCCCCTACACCCTCCAAGCTCTGTAATTCTTGGAACAAATTCTTCTTTTGTGAGGCTACATCACCAAGCACCTATTCATTCCAGACTTCAAATCATTTTTCAAAGCTTTCAACTTTCCTGCCAATAACTTGCTCGGATTGCCCTCAAATAAGTATGAATTCCACCCTTGCCTTATCAAGTCCACAAACCCCTCCGTTTTTAACCACAGATTCTCAAACTTGAAAGGCATTCTACCCCCTTGTATACCACCACCATCTAACATCACTGGAAAGTGATCAGAACATAACCTCAAAAGTCATTATTGACTTATGTCTGGATATTGTAGCTCTCACGATGAAGAGATGAGGAACATGTCCAGTCTTGACCACATGTGATTGTTTGACCAAATATACTCACCTCCCATTAGCGGTATGTCCATAAGGCCCAACTCAAATATGAAATCTGAAAAATCTACCATAGCTTGATAATGTCGTCCCCCACCTAATCTTTCCCTGGGAAATCTTGTCACATTAAAGTCCCCTCCAATACACCATGGAGCCTCCCATCAAGTGCATAAACCGGCAAGCTCATCCCAAAGCAACCGCCTCTCGCTATCCAAATTAGGGCCATAGACCCCCGCAAAGGCCCATTGAAAGCCATCATCGGAATCTTTAAAAAGACACCCACCGAGTATTCCCCCACAGACACTTCAATATTCTCCACTATCCGTTTATCCCACATAACCAAAATTCCACCCGAGGCCCTTTTTTATGGTAAATATGTCCAACCTACATTTCGGCAGCTCCAAATACTCCGAATAATTTTCCCATCGATAAACTTCAATTTTGTTTCCTGCAGGCAAATAATGTCCACCTTCCATTGTCTCAATAGAGCTCGTATTCGGAGGCGTTTATTAATCTCGTTCAGCCCCCTAACATTCCAACTTAGGATTTTGTGCTTCATTTATGAACTGCTCCAGCCCTCCCCCTTCCCCGGCTTGCACTCCCCTCCTTGCCATCATAGTGTCAATTGGTCTGAATATCCTTTCTGTAGGGTTTCCTTTCATTTATATAGGAATTGTACATAATTGTTGCCATAATTGGTTGATAGTAGAGATGTTGCATTCAACGAATCTGAGATGCTTAAGTCACAATAGCATAAAGATTCCAATGAAGGCAGCTATGATGGCGAAACACTCGGTGATTCGCAGAAGGTCGAGTTTACTACTCCAAATGATTCAAGAGAAGACAGACAAGAGAAGGTTGATAGTCCAGTCATAATACCTCCAAGTCAAATTGAATCAATAGCAACCAATAGGCTGAGACGAGAGAAACGTGTACCGACACGTTATGCAGACTACGTGATATATGCACTACCAATTGAAGGGGGTGAGATCCCAACCATTCACAAAAAAGCCATACAATCTAGTGAAAAGGATGAATGGATAAAAGTGATGAAGGAGGAGATGTAGTCTCTTCATAAGAACCAGACTTGGGAACTTATGCCACTTCAATAAGGAAAGAAGTCAATTGGCTATAAGTGGATCTTTAATCAGAAAGATGATCAAGTTGCTAAAAATAGAATACGATATAAAGTTAGATTGGTAGCCAAGAGCTATGCTCAGACAGAGAAAATTAACTACAGTGAAGTATTCTCTCCTGTTGTGAAGCATTCATCCATTCGAATATTACTAACTTTGGTTGTACAAAATGATCTTGAGTTAGCACAATTTGATGTGAAGACAACCTTTTTGCATGGTGATCTGGAATAAGAGATCTATCTGTATCAGCCAGAAGGTTTTAAAGAAACTGATAAAAAAAAATGAGTCTGCAGGTTGAAGAAGTCTCTCTATGGATTGAAGCAGTCACCTCAATAATAGTACAAGCGGTTTGACCACTTTATGATGGACTTAAAATACACTCATTGCCAATACGATCATTGTGTGTATTTCAGAAAACTTGCAAATGAATCTTTCATTTATTTGTTTTTATATGTAAATGATATGTTGATTGCATGTAAAAGCAAGATGGAGATAAATCGTTTGAAAACTCAGTTAAGTCATGAGTTTGACATGAAAGATCTAGGAGAAGCACGAAAAATATTAGTGATGGAGATCAACAGAAATAGGGTGAAAGGTACAATTCACCTCACTCAAAAGCAGTATCTGAAGAGAGTATTGCAATGCTTCAACATGGACTCAAAGACGAAGCCGATGAGTACTCCAATGTATTATTTTAAGCTCAGTGCATTACAGTCTCTTAAAGATGACGAAGAGCGAAACTACATGAAGAATGTCCCTTATGCAAGTGTTGTTGGAAGCCTAATGTATGCCATAGTGTGTACACGACCTGATATCTCTCAGGCCGTCAGTGTAGTCAGTCGCTATATGCATAATCCTGGAAAGAAACACTGGCATGCGGATAAATGAATTTTACGGTATATTTTAGAGACCGTAGATCTTGGTTTGAGGTTCCAAAAAAGTGAAGATAGTTTAGTAACTGGATATGTTGACTCAGACTATGCAGCTGATCTTGACAAATGCCGATTGACAACTGAATATGTGTTCATTATGTATGGAGCATCAGTTAGTTAGAGATCAAATTTGCAGTCTACGATTGCACTGTCATCCACAAAGGCTGAATATATGGCTGTAACAGAAATCGTAAAAAATCATTTGGTTACAGGGATTGGTAACAGATTTGGGTTTTAAGTAACAAACAGTTACCATTTATTGTGATAGTTAAAGTGCAATTCATCTAGCAAAGAATCAAGTGTATCACTCTCGAATAAAATACATTGATGTCCGATTTCACTTTGTACGTGAAATATTAGAAGAAAAGGACATCATACTTCAGTAGATTGGCATTGAAGATAATCCAACAGATATGTTGACGAAAGTCGTCACAAAGATCAAGTTCCAACACTGCTTAGACTTGATCAATATTGCACACTGTTGAGTACCTTCGAGTGCAGTGGAGCCCTATGTTGCATTTAATAGCAAAAAAATCTCTCATGTCAAAGAATGAGGTACATTCATTTGAAGAAAGAATTAGTTTGATAGCAGCCTAGTATGACACACTTCGGTGGAGGGGGTGATTGTTGAAAATAGCCACCTAAGTGTGAATGCATCAGTGTGAAAGATTAACTTTGGCTGCTCTGCACCTTCCACCATCTCTGCACTGTCCTATATATAGCTACTACAGCTATAGGCATGTGAAGGAGGCAGTAGTTTCAACGTTGGCTGCACCATCCACACCGTCCAGTTTAGTAAAGCTTCCCCTATAAAAGGAAAGCTCTGATGTATGTAGTAAGCGCGGTGGTGTTAGAAGTGGTAGGGGTGCAATACGTGGGTGAAAAACTGAGAGAGTTTATGTGAGATATTTTGAGTGTTTGTAATCTCATACAAACATATTGAATATTGGCTTTAGTAGAGGTAGGCAAATTGTTGAACCACTTAAATATCGTCTTATGTGATTTTGGACAGTATTGTTTTGTGCGCAACAAAACAATATTGTCCAAACATAGTATCTAAATTTTTCATGTGAACTAATTGGGGAAGGTCCTGAAACATCACTATGAATAAGATCAAAGCAGTGAGATGCTCTACTAGCATACAAAGGGAAGGAAAGAGTTTTGCTTTTACCAAATTTACAAGAAGCACACTCAAGAGATAAAGAAGAACGGTCTTTATTATCAAACAAACCAGAGTTTAATACATGAGATAAGATTTGAGTATTGGGATGGCCTAAACGACGATGCCGCACCAGACTAAGATCTGAAATATTATTACAAGCAAAAGACTTAATAGGAGAAACTGGAGAAAAAATTGGAACAGACAAAAATAGTGGAAACAAGCATCCCACTTTAGGTCCCTTTGCAATCAGCTCTCCCGTGACCTGGTCCTGCACAATACAACCATCACTAGAAAAATTAACAGCACAATTGTTATCAACTAATTGGCCAATAGAAATAAGATTCGTGGAAAGCTGAGGAGCAAGAAACACATCAGTTAACTTAGAAGAGGCATCTCCGATAGCAGCAATTGGCAAAAAACTGTCATTGGCAGTCTGAATAGCAGATTGACTAGTGTAGGGCCGAACATGACATAAAGCGGTGGGATTATTAGTCATGTGATTAGAGGCCCCCAAGTCTACATACCAGAGTTTAGTAAAATTGTTACCTGGGAACCCTATTGCTGATAATGCCGAAACGAGCATCTGCTGCACCATTTCGGGTGTGCAGTAATTTGTTGCAGGAAATGCAGGAGCAGAGGAGGTACCTAAATAAGAGACATGTCCTGCAGATGCCGCTACTGGAGGGTCATGAACAGAAGTTTGAAATGCTAGAACTTAGCGATTCTGAGGGCGAATACGACATTCTTTGATGGTATGACCCTTTTTCTTGTAGTAGGAGCAGTATTTCTTGGGACAATTCGTAGCAATATGTCCATATGCCTTGCAGCAAAAGCACTGCAAGTTTTTAGAATCCCTGGGCTATTCTCAGTCTTGGGCAGCACAAGCCACAATTGCTGATCTTGAACTATCATGAGATTGCTCTAGAATAACTTGAGTACTAAGATATTGTTCCTCACGAAGTAATTCACCGAAACAAACATCAAGAGAAGAAACTGGAGATCGATTCAGTAGAGAGGAATGAATAGATTCAAATTCGGGACGTAATTTCATAAGAAACTAATCACGCCGACTAATCTCATGAAAATTCTGAATAGTCGAATGGGTGTCAATAGGAACATCTGCCGTAACTAGTAGTAGTCTTGGATCGAAAGACTACCATGTTGAAATGTGGCAATCGCGTGCTCTAATTAAAAGCGACGAGCACTGTTCTCTTGATGATAAACCGTCTTCAAATAATTACACATAGATTGAGCAGAACGATGAGGTCGTAAGTTTGCAACAATATGTGACTCCACTGAACTAAGAAGTCAAAACATGATCTGTGCATCAAGCACAGCCCATGAAGGAGAAGATCCAAGATCCTTAGATTTGTCAGAAGTGGATGATGGCGCGACATCCGTGCCATCAATATGACCCCAAAGGTCTTTTCCCTTCAAAAATAATTCAAATTGAAAAACCCACGTAGAATAATTGTTGCCCATAACCTTGGCACACAGATACGGAGTCCATCGCAATAAAATAAAACCCAAGATAAAACAAAACAAAAAACAACCAAATTGAATGGATCCAAAATACTGGTATGTATTGAAATAAACAGTGTCCAAATTTTTTTTTTTTTTTTGGAACTTAAAGACAAACCAAATGAAACGAATTGAAATAGAATAAAAAAAGAGTTGTACAGAGAGCCTAAGTATCGTAGACTTGGAAACTCAAATTGCCGAAACACATAGAACTGCCAAAACTCCAAGATCAATTGTCTGGTTCAAGTCGGGTTCACAAAAAAACTGCACAGACTTCACCGAAATGAAGAAGCCCACTGTTCCGAGAGGCACACGACCATAGAAACACCGAAAGGACCAAGATAAGGCTGCGTCAGCAGCCTTCAAGCTACAAAGTTGCCGAGGAACCCAAACTAGATCGATGGGAGCCGAGAATCACAAGAATCTCTTGCCGAAAATTGCTAAGCTATGGATAGAAGTTGCCGATAACACCAACCCAAAAACAACCGATCAAAAAAAATGAAGAGCTGGGACGTCGATGTAACAAGAACAGCCCAGAACTTGCTGAGAAGTTCAAACTCACAAGGTTTGACACAACAGAAGGTAGCGACACCTCCTAAGAGCAAGAAATAACTTGCTGAATACCAAAGAAAATTTTCCTAAGAATTGCGATAAAAAAAAAAAAATTGCACCGAGTGATTCAGACTAAGGCAACAAAAATCAGAGATGCTCTGATACCATGTCAATTGGTCTGAATCTCCTTTCTATAGGGTTTCCTTTCATTTATATAGAGGAATTGTACATAATTGTTGCCATAATTGGTGGCGCCTAAAATGCTATCAAGACAAGTATTTCAAAATATTTACACCTACTTACACCTAATTGACTGCTATTTTCAACCTTTGCGTTTAGCTATTTTCACATAAGTTAAAGTATTTAGACCTAATTATCTCCATATGAACGTATCATGTTGACACATAGTTTATGGAACAAGTCAATCGCTTCAGCTCCCTATCTCTTTTAGAACTTGTCCCGTGTTGTCGTGCCTCCATAGCTATAATCAGAGCCTTTAGCTGCTCTTCGTAACCCACACACGACATCCCCAAACAATTCTGAATTTCCTCCACCTTTTTCCATAACCATGCAGAGGAAGCAATAGGAAGGGCTATCCTTATAGGGGTAGGCTCCTCACGGGAAGTCTCCTTCCCCTCTAGTGAGGATCATACAGCATCAACGTACCTTCCCCCTATGATGGCAAGCTCCCGCTGACTATGGCTAAAGGAACTTCTCGGACTTCCTTGAACAACAGACTTGTCTGTACCAGAGCCGAGACTAAGGGCTTATCAAAAGGTAACCTTAGTCTCACCGGCAGGTTCTGAGACGATCCAAATGGTGGTGTCCCTATCGGAATAGCACCCGACCCTACGGCTTCGAACATACATAGAGCCATAACATCCTTTTCAATAATTTTCCCCAGCTCCACCTCCGGCGACTGCATCCCCTCCGCTGGACCATGTACAATGGAATTATTTAATATTCATTAATCATATATAAAATGTATGACATTATTAATAATTATACATACTAAAGAGTAAAGTCTAAATTAGTAAGTAGTAACTATCAACATCATAAATATAATTATACCTATAAAAAATTCATAAATATAATTATAGTTAACTATATATTTTTCATCAGTTAGCTACATAGTCTACTTGGTCGGTCCAGGAAAATGTTTCGGTAAATCAGCAACCCCTCCCCCTGGGACCGGATCGATTTATACTCCGCACAAAGTAAAAGAGAGGTATGGAGATGCAACCGCCAAGAGAGAAGTAGGAATAATGACTAATGTTGGACTCCATTATGCAGGCTTTTTCAAGTTAATAACTAACTAGGAATTTCAAATTTTGGGAGAAAAAGAAAATGATGCGCCAGACACAATGTGCGGTGTACAAGGCTTCCGTATAGAAGCACTCTTAAAAAATTATATTCTAACAATTAAAAATATTTTAATCTTTTTCCTTTCTCAAACTCTAATAGAACATCTTAACCAAAACCGTTTTAAGTACTATTACAAAATTCTTATATCATCTCATTACCCAAACGAGCCCTAAATCAATTATTGCAATCCGAACGTAGCATGCCAAGTCACAAGAAAAACTATAGAGCTGGACCAGCTTCGAAAATTATGTGCGCTTAAGGACGTTTCTCTTTCAATCAAAATCTCTAATTGGTTATAAAAAAAAATAATAATAATAATAATTTGAGTAACTGCCACAAGTATATATAAACAAGCCCAAACGACAAACACCACTAACAGGGTAGAGAAAATTGAATACCTGTATTCACCTCTGTTGTACAGGTGTACATGCAAATCCTCCAAAACCTTGTAAAAAAGAACTCCTCGCAACTTTGTCAACTCTGACCGGACATCTTGAAGAGCACCAACCTGGGCCACGTAAAACAGATTAATAAAATGCACATTTTTACTTGGTAATAGAACATCAAATGTGAATAAACAAAGAAAAATATTTGCAAGCATTATTATTGCAGATACCGTAGATAGTTTTTCTGAGTGGTTTTCTTTAAAGACACAAGACTAAGGTGGGACTTTTAGGTCCGTGTGAACCGAGGAGAGACCGAGGAGAGAGTGAAATCTTCGTGGTCAAGATACAGTTTTCAGATCTTGCAAACATCAAAGCATCCTACAGTATAGACATTTAAAAAACTCCTAAACATAGAGTGTGAAATGACAGATGACTGGATTACTGCACGATAAAAATAGTATCCTCCTGAAGTGAACTGATGACTTGAGGCTTTATTGAATACAACTAGATTATTATGATATAGGCCACTGGCCATGATATCAGGTATCTGGATATAACTTCTATTTCTGGAATAAAAGTTTCAAAAATAAAGCAATACAAAACTTTTCATGTGACATTACAGGAATGGCCATAGCAAAAGGTTTAGAAAACCTACAGTTTGAAGCCCCTCTCGCTCAAGCATCGATGTTGATTGAACATGCAACTGAACTGCAGCATAAAACTGCTTGTCAGCAATTAGCTTTCCAATACGAGCAGGAACCTGAGCCAATTTCGAGTGCACAACATGGACATTTTTCAGAATCACTGGAGCTGTGAAGAGCAGATAATTCAAGCAAAATAGCTGTAGTGCTCGTTATAAGTGGCAAGGTCAGAGTGCATGTACATTGTTGTTTTGATAGCTAACAAGTTCTTCTGTTTTTTCTTTTCAAAGTAAAGGTTTGAAAAACTTAGTAAAGGCACAATGATATGCATGCATTTATATGTGAATAAGACAGGCAGCTGAAGAGCAGAAAGATCCAAGCACAGTTGCGCAGGCATTGCATTTTTTATGTAGGATGGGAATTAGGTGATTGAAATTTAAATTGAACAAAGTTCCCCAATCACTGTTGAATCTGTTATTATCTGGAAGCTGGAAAGAGTATAGACAAACCTTGGCTATGCCCTCAATTTGATCTAAGAGGGAAATTATGTGACGCAATGTTACCGAGCGATACCACAATTGATGCAATTGCTTATTGCGGGTGCTAAGACGCTTCTTTGCCTCAGCCAAATCAACCTTTAAGACAGCTATACTTTCAGTGGATTCGCCAAACAACCTCAAGATCTGAAGAAATAGATACATAAATAAATAAACTATCACCACAAAATGTAGCTGCAGATCTAACTGTTATTATTCCCCAAAGTGCCTGAGGGAGACTGCGGGATAAAAAATTAAACGTTGAAGATCTCCATCACAAAGATACTAAAACATGAATTGAGATTAATATTTTTTTTATATATAAAATAGACTTTATAATGATAAGAAATACTATCCAAGGAAACATGGTTTATACATTAGATACACCAAACTAGTCAAAGTAAAAATATCACGAAATCATGAATGCTAAAATTAGAAAAACATAGGTGAGCTGCCAAGTAATATGAATTGTTTAAAACAGGACGAACTCAAGTCCAGCCACACAACAACAATGGTTAAGGGAAAAGAAAGCGTCGAGGCCAACAGCAGTCCTTGTGCAATCTAGTAACCTCCAGGCATTTATCTCCATATGCACCACATCAAACAAATTGAGAACGTTATCCACAGCATCTCACTGTGGTGACCATCAAACCACCCTTTCCATCATGCTAACAAGTTTACACCCCCATCTAGGCATCACCAAGTTTACCCCCCCATCCAGGCATTTATCTCCATATGCACCACATCTAACAAATTGAGAACATTATCCATAGCATCTCACTCTGGTGACCATCAAGCCACCCTTTCCAGCATGCTAACAAGTTTACACCCCCATCTAGGCATCACCAAGTCTAACCCAAAGAAACTGAAATCAACATATCATAAACTGAAACCATCCTTTCTATCTACCTCACCGTGGAGTGAAAAAGAAAAGTTTCTGAAACCTGGGAATAATTCTGAATTGCTTTGTTAAAGCCACTGTGATAAGCATGCACCACTTTATTCACAACCTCCTCAACAATGCCACTTTGCTCCTTCAAAGATTCAACTTCACTTTCACGATCTTTTGATGTCAAAATATGGACAACATGAGGTAATGAATCAAAGCGTCCTGCAGCCCAACTCTCATCTATTCTTGTAAGTTCATCCCTCAGATACTGCATTATACCATAAGATCAGAGGAACAATGAGAAGAAGAAAAATACAGAAGATTACACACATAGCAGCTTATATAAATAAGGTTCAAACACAGTCTCCCTGATTAATGAATTGGTTGCATTTGCAGAGTCTTTGGAATTCCTTGTAAAAAAAAAATAGGTAAGGTTGAAACACAGAGTCTAGACTCTAGCACATGCCCACATTTCAAGAGTGGACTACTATTCTAGTTGCTACAGCTGTTAAAACATGATCAAGATTACGTTGGTGAAACATTGCGCATTCTATATTAGTGCTCTCAAGTTTCAACATCGGTGCTCCCAACCAAACATGGCGAGGAAACACTTGTTTGCTAAGACAAACAAATTTTATTGAGGTACTCTAATTTTGGAGTAGGCCTTATGCATCCAATAAAGTTATACAAAGCAAGCTGAACTTACTGCTTTGTTGGAAGATACGGGCAAACCATCAAAGATCCCCATCTTGAGCTTTGCGCCTCAGCAGATGTCCTGCAAACGAAGCACAATTCAACTCATCCTGACAAAGCTTAGTCCAGGTAAAGAACAATGGACTTGCAGGCCCATTTCTTAAATAATAATTTGATCAAAATTACGCAGAGCGTGTTGACCTGGTAGACACGAACCATTCAAGAGAGAGAACTGAAAGCTGGGGTATTACACAGAGCCACAAAGTAACACAAACCCAAAGCATTGGACAAGGCTAAGTTTGCTAGAAAATATAAATAGCGTATGTGTTCGTGTGCATGCGCAAGTTATATGTGGTCGAAATTGAACAAAATTCCGGTCAATTGAGCTCAATGCGGCCGTTTAGAAAATTGGAGTTGAATTTTCTCCCATTCTAGATACAAAAGGCTACAGAGAGAATAATGCGTTTTCTTGTCGTCCACTTTTTTCAAACGTAACCGAGCTGAGGTTAAAATTTGCGAAAAGTACGTCCAGATCCAGTACGGCGAGCACCGAAAACGTACCAATTCCGCGCAATCTTGACGCCTAGAACTTCAAACAATACAATAATAGAACCAGCATAAGAATAATATACAAGTCGTATAGAATAATGAAAATCTGAAAGCTAATCCATATTTGCAATAAGCGAGAATAATGAGCTACGTTTCACTTTCTCGGTTGGCAGATAAATGAGATTGAATTGAATCATGAGTTTCAGAGTACCTATGAGTGGGAAATACGGATAGGGAGATGCAATGCGGCTGACATAGAGCTCCGGGAGAGACGAATCGCTTTGATGATCGAGTACAGAAGAAGATGAAAATCTTTTTTTTTTCTTTTATTCTTTTTGACAAAAAGAGATGAAAATCTTTAAATACATGAAAGAAAGAAAGAAAATATGAAAAACTGTAGCAGGAGACCACGGCTCACATAAATTAAAATGTATTTATTTCTAATCATAAATTATAATGTACAGTTACGTAACTATGTATAAAACTCACCAGATTATTATAATTATAATTATTATTATTATTATTATTTGTTTTAAGTCAGGCCGAGTAAGTGATAATTTATTTCCCTAAAAGAATCTTATTATGGTCTCTACTGATGAACCGGCGATACGATAGCCGTCAGCAAAACTACCTTTATTATGAGTGAACTATGACCGACGTAGCAAGTTCTTGAAGCGTTGCCGTTCAAATTTTTCTCGAGAACCAAGCAGTCACTTTTCTTTCTCTATCCCCCCGTCTTGCATGTCTCCAAAACCTAAAGATGAATCCACTAGATCAAGCCGCAGACCAGTTCTCTTCCTTTCCTCCTCTCCAGTTCATTCCATATCCACCTCCACTAAACCCTAACCCCAACCCCAATCCCAATCCTAATCCGAGTCCAAATAATCCAAGTGACACCGCAATCCACAACCCTAACCTTGCTTCAACGAACCTTCTATCATTCACAGTCCCCAAGAAGAGAAGGCGAGGTCGGCCTCAACGCAAAGCGACGTCGTTTCTTCTTCCTCCGATCCCCAACATTACGCTCAACGGTAATAACGGTCCCATCCCCTCTCTGTCTACTACTACAGTTTCAGCTCCTTCTTTCGGACCCAACGTACAAAACACCAATTTTTTAACACAAAGGGTATCCGATACCACGGACGAGATTATTGTGATTAGTAAAGAATCCACGGCTGAGGCCTTGATTGCGCTCTCGGCTGGGTTTCCCGCCGATTCTCTCACCGAGGAGGAAATTGATGCCAGGGTTGTCCCCGTTATCGGGGGGATTGAACAGGTCAATTATATACTTATTCGGAACCACATTATTGCGAAATGGCGCGAGAATGTGTCAAATTGGGTCGGCAAAGAGATGTTTGTCGATGCTATACCTAAACATTTCCATGTTCTTTTGGATTCTACTTATGATTATCTAGTTTCACATGGCTACATTAATTTTGGTGTTGCCCCGGCGATCAAGGAGAAGGTCCCGGCTGAACCCACTAAGCCGAATGTGATAGTGATCGGTGCTGGGCTTGCGGGCCTGGCTGCCGCTCGGCAATTGATGAGATTCGGATTCAAGGTGACTGTTTTGGAGGGTAGGAAGCGAGCGGGTGGGCGGGTTTACACAAAGAAAATGGAGGGAGGTAATAGGGTGTGCGCAGCGGCAGATTTAGGGGGTAGTGTTTTGACCGGTACTTTAGGGAACCCACTCGGGATTGTGGCTCGACAATTGGGTTCTTCGCTTCATAAGGTGAGAGATAAGTGCCCACTTTATAGTTTGGATGGAAAGCCAGTTGACCCCGATATGGATATGAAGGTGGAAACAGCTTTTAACCGTCTTTTGGACAAGGCAAGTAGGCTTAGGCAGTTAATGGGGGAGGTCTCTGTGGATGTATCTCTTGGTGCAGCATTGGAGACCTTCCGTCAGGTTTATGGGGATGCAGTGAATGATGAGGAGATGAACTTGTTTAATTGGCATCTTGCAAATTTGGAATATGCCAATGCCGGTTTGCTTTCAAAACTTTCCCTTGCATTTTGGGACCAAGATGATCCATATGATATGGGAGGGGACCATTGCTTCTTGCCTGGAGGGAATGGAAGACTGGTTCAGGCTTTGGCTGAGAATGTGACAATTCTATATGAGAAAACAGTACACACGATTAGATATGGTAGTGATGGTGTGCAGGTCATTGCAGGGAGTCAGGTCTTTGAAGGTGATATGGCGCTTTGTACAGTTCCACTAGGGGTTCTAAAATGTGGTTCCATAAAGTTTATTCCAGAGTTGCCTCAGAGAAAGCTCGATGGAATAAAGAGGTTGGGATTTGGGTTGTTGAATAAGGTGGCGATGTTGTTTCCTCATGTATTTTGGGGCACAGATCTTGATACTTTTGGGCATCTTTCCGATGATCCAAGCCGTCGAGGGGAGTTCTTTCTCTTTTACAGCTATGCAACAGTTGCCGGTGGTCCTCTCTTGATTGCTTTGGTAGCAGGAGAAGCAGCTCACAAGTTTGAGAGCATGCCCCCCACAGATGCTGTGACCCGTGTTCTTCAAATTCTTAAGGGTAGCCTATTCTTCTTCTTTTTTTTTTTTCCAAATTATCTAGTTTTCAATTACTTATAAAAATCAAAGTATCTTATTTTCTGATAAGAAACAAAAAAGGCAACTACGCATTTTTCAGTTATCTTATATATCCTGTATGCCTAATATTTAATTCGCTCAGAGTTAGTTGTGTACTTCCTTAAATTTTTGTGTTGTTCTGAAAAAAATTTCTAGTAATGATATTTACATTTCCATATTCAGAAAGACATCTATAACAACACCATTATTTTTCCTGTAAGAATAGAAAAAAAAAATGTACTAAAGCAAGAGGGATGACTGTTTCCTATCCTAATCATGGAAGTTTCAGGAAAATTTTCTGAATATCACTGGTGAGGAATTTTTTTAAAATTGAGCATGAATACATGCAGGTATCTATGAACCACAAGGAATCCATGTCCCAGAGCCTATCCAAACAGTTTGTACCAGATGGGGTGGTGATCCCTTCAGTCTAGGTTCTTACTCTAATGTTGCAGTTGGCGCATCAGGAGATGATTATGATATTTTAGCAGAAAGTGTGGGAGATGGAAGGCTCTTCTTTGCTGGGGAAGCCACCACTAGGCGATACCCTGCATCTATGCATGGAGCTTTTCTCAGTGGGTTAAGAGAAGCTGCAAATATGGCTCACTATGTTAATGCACGGACCTTGAGGAAAAAGGTTGATAGGAGCCCATCAAAAAATGCCCATTCTTGCGCTTCCCTCCTTGCAGATTTATTTAGGGAACCTGATCTAGAATTTGGTAGCTTTTCTGTTATTTTTGATCGGAAAAATGCTGATCCCAAGTCAACAGCAATTTTGAAGGTGACATTTAGTGAGCCTCGAAAGAAGAGTCATGATGGGTCAAAACCAGATCAACAGCATTCAAAGAAGTTACTTTTTCAGCAGCTTCAGTCACATTTTAATCATCAACAACAGCTTCATGTTTACACTTTGTTATCAAGGCAACAGGTGCTTGAGCTGAGGGAGGTGAGAGGGGGTGATGAAATGAGGTTGAATTACCTATGTGAAAGGTGGGGAGTGAAGCTTGTGGGAAGAAAAGGTCTGGGGCCTACTGCAGATTCTGTGATTGCTTCCATTAAGGCTGAGAGAGGCAATCGAAAACCTGCTTCAACTGCTTTGGCTCTCAAATCAGGTGCGTGATTGGAGCTTTTCTTATTGTAATTCATGCTATTATATTTTGTTGTTTCTGTAAATCATTTATTTCGTGGCTGTGGAAAAGGGACATCAAAGCTGAAAACGGGCATTCTGAAGCGAAAAATGGTGAGGTATGAGTTAAAGATCTTGAAAACATTCAATTGCTGGAATATATCAAATACCTGTTCTACTAATTGATTTTAAAGAAATCTTTCGTCTTCCATAATTTTTCCAGAAAGGCCAAAATAGTGCGCAGCAGCAATGGGTCAACAGCCCCTGCTAATTCAAATGTGGTAAATGGTAAAGTGCCAGGGGAAACGAGGACGGCAGAGGAAACTAGGTCCACAGATCAAATGCTTCTTGACACACTTGGTTCGGGTAAAATATTGAGGGTTGCCTTTTTGTTTTCATTTTAAAAGTTCTTATATAAAACTTTTATTGCTCTTATGCATCTTGCTGCATTTTGATATCCAGAGCTATGAGATGTTTCCACCTATTTACTTTCATTGCTCACGCCCTTTTGTGTGGGTGTAATCTACTATTGCCTAATATAATGGGGTTACAAGCTTATATTATCTGCAGTAGTATTTAGATTTTTCCACCTATTTACTTGCATTAATAAAAATCCCTTTTTGCTTATAAAAAAATATAGATCTGCAGTAGTACGGTTTTATTATTCATAAAAAAAGTAGTAGGGCTTTATTTTCATTTCGTTTTATAGGGGATGCCAGTTGATCTGAGTCTTTACTCTCCTTTTTTCCCTTTTCTAAAGCATTTAGTCTTTCTCCCTCTGTTTTATGATCATATAATGTAATGGGGGGACAAGCTTATATTTTCTACCGTGATTGTGGCTTCATTGATATCCTTTTTCCAAGGGATGGTGGTGGCAGTCAAACCCCACAAAAACAGATGTTGTAAGGTGGTTATTTTTTTGGCTTTTTTCCCCTTCAATTTAGAGGAGGTGTTAGTCATGCAAAACCACTGAAGAATGGTGTCTTCTCTTGCAATAATATATATCTTTTTTTTTTATAGATGTCTTTTCTTGCAATAATTGAAGATATGCCTGTTTAGTAGCATTGCTCTTTGGGTATGATATCAACTTTTTCCTACTGAATATCTTATATTAGTTTTCATATTTTTTTAGGGCAAAATCAAGGTGACATGCTGAAGAAGTGAGTTGAAAACCTTGAGCGGTGAGATGCCATAAACCGTTATTGACTCTTCATGAACATTGCAATGTATGTTTTTGTGGTTCAACCGTTTTCCCCTGTAACCTTTCCGGTGGAAAACAATTATTGTATCCTGACATGCTTTTCTTCTCTAGATCATAGTCATCTTTGGTGGGGCAAGTAGGTAAATATGCATTCTTGCAAAGGTTATTTTGCAATTTTAATTTAACCTGACAAGGTATTGTCTTCTGTTTGAAGATCTGACTAAAAAGAATGTTATTCCATACTTATTTTGTGACGTTCAAATGTGATTTTTTTTTTTATCACTAAACAAGAATTTTATTGATAGAGATAGACATAGCCCAAGTAGTGAGGTTCAAATGTGATTAGTGGCTAGCATGCTAATAAGTCTCTTATTTCGGTTGAAGATATTTAGGTGGTGAAGAATCAATTTTATGGTGTTTGAGAAATGAGTGGGAACCGTGTTTCAAGAATCGACTTTATGTTGTGCTTGGGTGTTCCTTGGAAAAATGGATTGTCAATGTTTACTTTTGAGCACCAGTGGACTAGTAGATGGTATGAAAAGAATCTACTAGAATTTTAATACAACAATGCTACGTACATACAGTCAAGGAGTGCGTAAATGCCACACAAACGCTTTGAAAAAGAATGGAGTCCAATATTAAAAAGTTGGTTTCTTTCATATGTGATTCGCATTTTCTCACTTCTTTCAGAGCGATTACTCGGCATTTGCGCATTTCATGACTACAAATATCATTTCTCAATTAAAATCCCGGGCCATATGAACCATAAAACATGAACTTTGGGTCCTCCTCCTCACCCACATCTGCTGCGAGGGAATTACTTGCTTGGTTTTGTGTATATTTGAACTTTCTGTCCTTTTTGTCAAGCACTAACCTTTTTGTCTGTGAATGCTTTGCCAAAAAACTAGTGAAGGATTTGCCCCTCTCCACCTAGGGCTAATGTGCAATCAAGTTTTTTGCCAACCTCTAGCTGTAGAAAAATTATATTTGCAAGTGGAGAGACGGCTTGTAAGTAGGACTCAGCTATATTTATTTAGTATCTTTGGCTGGATGATTGCCAGATTGCCAGTGCCATTGTGAGCTGTGCGAAAATGTCTGCCATTTGCAGGAGGACAATGCTGCTGCTGGTTGGCTTCTCTGGTAATAGGTCACAAATGCAATATGAAGGAGAGCATGAGCAATCTGCAAGCCAACATCTGTAGATGCCCCTGAATTGCTGGGAGTTTTCTGATCAGACCAGTGTTTGCCTATGCCACCAGTGAAATTCATGAAACCAAATCACCGATGATGCCCCAGAAATACCGATTGGCCACAAAGTTTGATGCTGAGGTGTAGATATACCATGAGGAGTGGTCGTATGAAGTATATTACAATGGGGGGCAAGTGCCTCAATTTTGAGGTGCATTGTTTGTTCGAGATATTTGAGCTACGATCTTGTCGTGACTCGTGTGTATCGGAAACCAAATCTTATTTCTATGTCGTTTCCAAAGAAAAAAAAACTCATCTAGAGCAATATTGATCACGGTATTGTTTTTATGAACTTCTTTTTCACAGTGGGCCATATGTAATTTGAATAGATTTTGTTCGTCTTTTCAATTAAGAGCCAGGGTAAAGGTTTGGGACTTCGAATCAACTATTCAACGGCTCTTGCTATCTACCATTAATAATTATTGGCAATTTGGCATAGGAAGTTCAGAAAATTATGGCAGATTATGCAAATCATGAGGTAAAATTTATCGGCCTGATAAAATTTAAATGAGAGGATTGGTGGAGGGGGTAGAAGGAAAAAGAAGCCAAGTGACTATTTAATATTATTCAATATTCTATCATTATTTTTTTTTTTTTTCAGAGTATTTGAAATTACCTCACTATAATACAACCAAAAACTTAAAAAAGGAGCCAAATGCACACATCAAAGCTATGCATCTACTCGAGAGTTCCATCTCCAATATGTCATATCACAAATGGTACTTTCTCGCCCAAATTCAATAACCAATGAATAATTGCTGGTGCGGAATCCAAACCAACTGCTCATCATCCAGCATTAATCTACAAACAGTAAGTAATGGAAACTTTTGGTTAAGTGCAGAAGCGTAAAATACATTGCCGATCCACATATGGCGAATTATGCCTTCTACTCTTTAGCTTCCAGCATCATGCCTTTCAGCCGCTTCTAGAGGCGCTCTTGATCTCTATATACCCGAAACGAATACATCAGCACCATACATGTTCTTATATGATCTTCATCCAGAGGTAATTATGAAGCAACAAACAGCAGTAAACACATATTAAGCTTTTCAATAGCCGAGTGCTGCCAAACTAAAGCCCTTTTGCATCACTGGCGTCTCTATATTGATTCAGTTTGTCAGTTCCTTCCAACCACTCCTTCAGTTTGGCTTCTTTATCAGCCTTGAAGTCATGGAAATTTCCTGGCACCGAAGATAGATTATGACTAGTTACACTGACATTAGTCTCTTCTTCCTGTTTGAGTGGTTCATCTTCAACCTGACTTGACAATTGCAGACTATCAACCTCCGCATCCAGCAAAGATGAGCTAGAAGTAGCAGATGTCACTGACAGTGTTGAAGTAGGATATGGCAGCAGCATCTCACCCTCAGTCTGTATTGATTCCTTGGGATCAGGTTGTGGCCACTTGAAATGGCTGGCCTTTTGTTTTGCTGACTTAAATACGGATGAAAAGTAATTACCTCTTCTTTCATTATCCTCTTGGGCGTAAACTGCACTACGGTCCCATGTGGCTGGTCCCCAAGGGTTGGTTCTTCCCATCTGAAAACCAGGAACTTTGTGGATTCTTTTTCGTTGTGTTGATATGATCACTAGAGATTTCTTGATGTCTCTAATCATCTCATCGGCTATAGGGAATCCACATTTTTTCATTGAACTCATCATTGTGATAGAATCCTCTAGATCTTCAGTGTGCATAGTCGTTTCTCGAGACTTCTCCACAACACTATTCTTGAGAGTAACGAGGTTGGGCACTGCATTTTGAGTATGCTGCTGAACATAAAAAAGCCCTACTGAGGGTTCGTTTGCAATGTATTTAATCATCTCTGCCAAGCATTCCGTTATCTCCACAAAGCCATCAACGGTGGAGAACCCATGCATCTTTTCCAAGGCAAAGGGCAGTTCATCACTGGTTTTTTCGAGAAGTTACAAAAACAAATGCATTTCAAGGAGGGACAGCCAAGAGAGTGAAAGAAAAATAACAACAAATATTACCTTAGTAGCTTTATCCATAAACAATTTGGATCTAGTTCTGAGACCTAAAAGGATTAATCTGTCCTCCATGATTTTCATTTCCGTTACAGGATAATAATACTGGTATATTTAAATCTCACATGTGGCTTGGTTTGGATTGAGAGAAGCTCTCAACCCATCTCATCTCATCATTACAACTTTAACAAATTCTCACACAAAATATAATAAACAATTCAACTTTTTCAAATTCCAAAATAATTATAATATTAAAAAATAATATCCAAACAATATTTTATTTAATTTTCAACTTTCATATAAATTCATCACATCTCAACTAACTATCCAAACCTAAGTTTATGTTGGGTTTGAATAAACAGCTTTGTTTCTTTGGTTCGAATTAATAGTTTGCACGTGTTCCAGACAACAATACAAACAGATCCAAGACCCTAAGTGATCATCACATGCCAATACTCTGACACTTTCCACATCAATCGCTTCAATGTTATCTCTTTCACACAAAGACCACTCATCTTAGTGTGTGTGTGTGTGTGTGTATAAGATGCAAGGAAAAATATTCATCTTTATAATTTTAAATTCAACACTACATAAAATTTTGCTTCGAACCTCTCATTGGAAAAGGGCCAAACTGCTAAGATTATGCATTTAAATCGATACCCACCTGGAAATCTTACATAAAGCTATTTACCCAGTCCTGGAAAAACTGGTTTTTACCATTCATTGGATTGATGGAGCATAAAAGCAGACAGATTTTAAAGCAAATCTAACAAAATTGGCAATGGAAAAGAAGAGGCAATAATGACTTACAGGAAACCCGAGAAGTCCAGGTGTTGCCGCGGAACTATCGTCAAGATTTTTTCAATCATCTAGGGCACTTTCTAAAGCTTTCCTGAAGAACAAGCAGGTAGATTCAAGTCGCAACACGTAGAAGCTCCTCGGTTCTTTCTCATCGCCCATCGCCCATCGCCCATCGCCCATCGCCCATGATATTTCAGCTAGGGCTGGTTTTTCTTGGGCGATGCCTTCGCATGCGTCGGTTGTTTTTGCTTGCTGGCCAGGAATTGTTGGGAAAGATTATAAGAGTAATATAATTCCGACTGCCATGGAAATTATTTCCTTAAGTTTATTTTGGTATTTATGTACCGAAAGAAATAAAAGATATTTTGATAAATAAAAGATGATAAAAATATTTATGGAAATGTTTGCCCTTTGGGAGCTGCTGGCATGCCGCTTGGAGCAGGTGTGCTACAGGTGACCGCTAGGCAAAGTTTGTGTGTGTGTGTGTTTTTCTTTTTCTTTTTTCATTTTTCATTTTTCATATTTTGATTCTTATTTTTTTATTTAAAAATATTTTTAAAAAATAGAAAAAGAATTAATTTATTTATAATCACTTTTTTAATTATTAAATAAAAAATTAAAATACATAAAATATCAAATTAAATAAAATATCAAATTAAAATATCAAAATGAGTGGACAAAATATCATTTTCTAGCTTGTAAATAAGTTTCTGTCAATGATATACTCAGGTATATTTAAGATTATGCCTATTTAGTTAGAATAAAATTTCTCTTATTATTTATAAAAAAAATAAAAATAAAAATAAAACAACTTTACGTTGTAAGAGTTACATCAGCTCAACTAACGGCATGTAAGGACAATTACAAGGTTCTCTTTCGTACTAAGTTAAGGTAAACAGAAAAAAGTTCTCATTCATTTAATTATTATAAGAGAAATGTCAAAAAATTAAAAAGTTATTAGAAGAGAAATTTATTGTTTCAGGTGGTATGCTTGCTGACCATATTTGCAGGTCGTACACACTGCTCTCTTCTCCATTTCTTTTCATATTTCCTTAAATCAAGCCCATGATTCAATCTCTCTTTTCTGAGCTTTTTCTTTCAAAGTTTTTTAACAGATAGGGACCCATGAATGCAAGTAGAAGAAACTCCTTTACCAGCATTAATGCAGGACCAACACTGGCAGCTTTGGAGCATAGAAAGGAATAAAACCAGGGAATTAGCGATGAAATAACAGCGCCCCACAAGTATATCCGCAGTTCCACGAATAAAGAACTCAACTCCTAAAAATAGTCGAGCTGTGCTTACATATCAGTCGAACATGTTGTGCTTACATAGGCTGATAATTACTTCTACATGCATTAGTAAGAACTAAAATCTGGGCCAGGCTTGAGTAGAAGATTTATTACAAAGCAATTTTTCTTTACCTGGTTCCTCACCCAGGGTTTACCCGGTTCGTTCGGCCCATCCTCATACACATATAAGCAAATTTTCTTTGATGAAATGATGTCCTTTTGTTAAAGGATTTTTCTATAAAATTCAATCCTCCCCGAAATATAGGTATACCAACAGTGCCTAGGTCGAGCTGGATTGATTTGCAGTCTGCATAAAATATAGGTATACCAGGGGTAAGATGGAGGTGATTACACAGAAATTCACATAGAAAGCAGGGAAAATTTATACCATCATTTCATGGTCACCCATAATCTCTTCTATCAACTCCTGCAGTGGTTTATCAGCACTGTTGGGAACAAGAGCTGCAAATACAGCTGGTTCTAGTCCTGTCCAAAAAGGCAGTTCCAGTTTTGATGTATACTACTACAAATTAATCCCAAAGACAGCACAATTGTCCTTGATAGAAATAAGCAAAGGGTCACCCACTAGAAGGAACAAAAAGTCAAGTTAAGGCTTTTAGAAAGAGGAGAGGGGTCTGGGTGGAAACCACTATCTTCAACTACATACAGCGAAAGAACTATACCACTACGAGTCCACCATATGACTTGAATGCCAGTACAGTGGTTAAGATGGATCTCTGTCCCGCATAATACCCAGGCCATAATATTGATAACAATTTCCACGACTCAACATCTTTTTGTATTAAAGCATCTATTATTCTTTCCATGGTGAAATTTCTAACGATTTTGATGTAGTTATGTTGATATTGATGAATTGAGATAAGAATTTCAGAACTTGAAAATTTCAGGAAGCCTTTCAGGTTGAATCAAGATTCTCAAAATGACTACTAGTCAAAGTAAATGACAAGTACAATACCAGTTTCAGGAAAAGCATCAATAAACATCATCATCTCCTCTCCACTAAGACCAGATAAGAAGCAGATCCGTGGTAGTGACTTGGCTACCTGCAAAACAGAATACACCAGTTACACATACCATTTGAATGCAAGTTAGAACTTAATTAGTGTGATCATGTGAGGTGATCCTTCAGTTTATTAGCCACTACAGCACTGCCTTATCTTTCTGAGAAGTATTGCCTTTCTGTCAAATGGGTAAAATGCCTACATCAATTATTTGGTTGATTGGAATGAAACTCAAAGAATGTTGAGAAGTTTTGGAGTTCAAGGCAGCCAAAAATAAGAGCAATGTAAAAAATTATCAAGCAAATTACATTTTCCAAAGTGATAAGTAAAAATAGTCAGCAAATTGAACAAAGAAATAATCTACTAAGGTCTTAAAATGACTCCGTCAATGCAAGATTCTATGAGTAAAGATGGACTCATATAGATGCTAGAAGAACATGATGTATTTCTGGCAAATGATATTAAAACCTAATTAGAAAATTTACCTTCCTTATAGCATGTTAATGACGAGATCCAATAGGTATAATATAGATGAAAATTCGAAAGGATTCTGAATGAGAAAGAAAGAATAAGTAACCAGCAATTTAAAGAATTCAACCTTTACTGTGTCCAAATGAGTTTGCCTTGTATGCATTGCTTCCCATAAGGAACTAGTAATCATGTCTTCAGTACAGAAGATAACCTACAATAATGCACATAAGAGTGATTGGGAACATGTTCAAATGAAGTGGATCTCTGGTTCCTACCCATCATGATAACTACCTTGTCAAAGAGAAGTTTACTCTGACAGATGAGCATATAAAGAAATGGGAGTATTAACACCTGACATGGTGCACACTAGTTTTGGCCTCAAGATACATTACACAGCAATGCCTAAAAGACAACATAAAGTTAATTAATGTCCCAACCTCTCCCCATTGTGATCCTCCTTTTAGCCAATCTCTAAACAATCTATTCATCCATGCCAAACCAAAATTCACTCCCCTCAGAAAGAAAAAATAAATCACAATAATTACCCCAAAAGTTTAGTTTGAAAACAACAAAATCACAAAAGCAATGTTTAAGCATGGAATTGCACCCTTGTGGTACTCAATTATCTTCTAGAGTTTGTTATTTTAGCCAATAGACTTGACCAGAAAAAATGAACACTTTATAGGTTTTGTCTACAGAGAAATTTCCAATATAATTCTAAGTCAAGACCAAATGTCAAACAGAAAATTATAGTATAAAGGAATAAAAAATCATTTCTCTATTTTTGGTCAACACTAGCAGCCAAAAACTCCTTCATCAGTCTCTTTTTTTACTACTTGAAAGGAAAATAAACACATACATAATAGATATTACCTGCAGGAATTCGCCATCCAACTCTTTCAAAAGTTGCTGGATCTGCATATAGAATACACAAAAAGGAATTTTAATTCATGCAGAGACTCATCTCTTCAGAAACCACTATAACTACTACGACAGTCAGGAAAAGATCTCAAATGTGCCAATTTTAATGGTCTTCACAAAAGGATGAATGACCTTTGTGTTGCGTTTTCATGCATTTGGTTACTGTAGAAATGACAGCTTATGTTGGATGGCCAGATGGAACCAAAAGAAACATGAAAAGCAATTTTAACAAATAAAAGACAAGAAGTTACCTTCACAGTCTCCTCCACTTCAAAACCCAATAACAATAAGGCCTGCCAAAATTAAATTAAATTTTTGAATCATTAACCTTATTCTGCCAAAAAAAAAAAAATACATCAGTTTATATAGCCTTCCAAGAATATGACCCCCTCTGTTTCTTGTTCCATCAATTTCATCCAAACATAAATCATTGGTCTCCACTTTCAGGGCAAATCACATAGAAGGAGAATCTGAATTTCTGGTTTATTCAAATTAAGTCCACAAAACTTGTATCTTGATTCTTAGGATTGATACATATGGCAAAAGGACAAGTATCTCAAATTATGTGCAATTGCTTTCATCACACCGGATAAAATATATAAAATATTGGGAACGAAACTAACCGGAACTTACAGGTGGACCATATATGGGATCATCAGCATTCAAAGGTACAAATTTCGAATCTTCAATTAACTCACTAGAGGCTCCTGTAAGATGAATATAATTATTCAGAAACAAAGTAGTTATAGAAGCATCAACAAAATAAGTTAGAAACTTTGAGTATATAAATCAAAACCATCCTCTAATGCAAATGGCTCTCCATGAAACAAGCAGAACGACATTCAATTACTTCTAACATCCCGCTATCCGTCTACAATTCTCACTAATTCAGCCATAAGCAGAATGGCTCCCCAAACCGAACTACTTTATCTTCTAACAAAGTGCCGGCACATGACAACAAGCACAACTTCAATTTGTTCTTTTATCTCGTATTTTTTTCCAATTAAGAAACAGTAAGACACAAAATCAATTGGTCTAGGTATCTGGTATTGCTTAAAAAACAATATCAAACTACAGCAGCAACCATTAAATGCAAAACTTAACAACTGTATTTGCAAGCAACCAATAAATGCAAAAGTTTACATCTGTTAACATTGATACTATGCTAATTAACGCATACCCATCTCCAAACTGCCCATCTTAAATGAAAACGAGAGAAGATAAAGACGAGAAACTTAGAAGCCAGAAGGGTATTGCTTACCTTCGGAAGAGGATGCTCGTGGAAGTGGAAATTGCTTGAGCTTCAGCTGGTTGATGTGGTTGGAGGATGAAGATGAAACTGTTGAGACATGCGACTTTAAGAAAGGGTGGTTTGAAAAACCTGAAGGGACCCAAAGTGTACTTGAGGGCAGAGAATGAATTAGAGAAAACCCAAGCGTTGAAGATGCCATGAGAGAGCGCACTCTTCTTTATCCGTGCATGTTCACGAACTCACCCATTTTTATGTTCTATCGACGATAAGGTACATGATGTTACGGGTAATGGCTTTTTCTTCGTTTTAGAACACTTTAAGGTACAACAACGCCACTTACCGCCGTTACAAAAGCGTCATTATGCTTGTAGCAAGGATTTTTTTTTTTAGAATTTAAAAAAGAAAAACTCTAATTTTTTTAAGAATGTGGCTTTTTTTTTCTCAGCAAATGAAGTCATGGCATTAATAAATATGGACAAAGTTTAACACTTGCAGCACACTAACAAGGTTAAAAATATGAGAAAGAAGAAATTATAAATGTAGGTCTTTGTCACAGCGAAAAAAAATAATATATGCAGGAATGGTAGAGAGGGAAATGCATTCGAAAATGTAATTGAATGCTGCCCATTATGCAAGCATGTGCACGCATCAATTTTTGGATCGATTTATTTTTGTTGCAAGTTTCAAAACTTGATAAAATGTATCTTATATCTCTGATAACTGATTCAATTTCTCAACTAGTTGGTCTTGCCTCTTGATTGATTGCTTGGATTACTTGAGCTGAGTCTCATTCTAAGTGAATTTTCATTATTTTTCGATTTCTTGCCTCTTGTATTCCTGTTAATGCTGTACAAGCTTCCCATATATTTGAATTATTGTCATGAACAAAACTTGTTATTGCAAAAAATGGCTCTCTTTGGTTGTTGAGGCAAATAGTAGCTGTTGTTGCTCCTTTTTTCTGATGGCCACATCAAATTGGATGGTGTGATAGTCTCCAATATTATTGGCGTTGGCGATGACCACTTCTTGTTCCTTTTCTTTCCAGACAGAGGTGTGATCTATTAAGGCTTTTGAAACTCTTGCAATTAACCACATGGGAGTAGGAGTAAGCTGGTGGATGACCAAATTGCGAAGATACCATATGTTGTTAATAACCAAGACAACAAAAAGTTGGAAGGATTGGACCTCACTTTCAGGAATGTTGAGAGATGCAATTGGATTCATGATGATATTTATCCAATTAGAGATTGTTTTATTTGCAAAAACAATGATGTTAAGGGGCCAATGATACTGTCTCCAAAGATTTTGGGCGTACCAGCATTTGAGGGTGAGATGTGAGATGATTTCTTCTTCAACCTGACAAAGTGGGCAAAGGACTTGATCTTCCATAAGATTTGTCATTCTTTTGATAAGTAATTTTGTGGGTAGCATATTATGCGACACTTTCCACAGGAGTAGTTTTAAAAGATCTTGCATTTTAAGCTTTCACAATTTTTTTCATGGGATTTCAGAGTAGTTGTTGACAGCAGGAGGGATAAGAGTAGCATAGGCTGACTTGACAGAGAACTTCCCTGAGTAGTGGTGAGTCCATTGAATTTTATCTTCTTGGGAAGTGTAGTTGTAAGTGGACAAGGGAATTTTCAAGATCTCTGCGACAGTTTCTATCGAAAAGAGAGTTTGGAGTAGCAAAACATTCCATCTACGAGGTTCTTCTAGAATAAGTTCATCTACTTTCATTTCCAGTTCAATCCAATTTGTGTTGGGATTAGTGGTAGGGATGAAATTTGGTAATGTTGGAATCCATGGGTCTTACCAGACTCTGGTTGAGGCTCCATTATTTATTTGGTGGCAGATTCCATATTTGATAAACTCTTTGTGCTTGAGGAGACTTTTCCAGAACCATGAGTCAGATGATTTTGGGTTGATGTTGAAGAAGTTTATGGTTTTGAGATATTTTTCAGTCAGAAAATGTTTCCATGCACTATGAGAGTCTTGTAAAAGGGACCAAGCTTGTTTAGAATGAAGAGCGGTGCTAAAAATGCCCATTTGTTTAAGACCGAGACCCCCAAGAGATTTGGGAATGCAAATTTTGTCCCAGGATCTAGTATAGAAACCACTTTTTGAGTTAAGGTTTTTTTCCCACCAAAATCTTCTAAATTTGCTATCAATAGCATCAGATGTCGTTTTGGGCATGCGGCATGTGGACATAATGTAGGTAGGAATGGTTGACGCAACTACCTTGATGAGGGTGGTTCGATTAGCTTGAGAGAGAATTTTTGATTTCCAAGCTTTTAATTTTTGATCAATCTTTGTTATGACCTCTTGGAAAATGTTTTTCTTTGAATGGTCAATGTTAAGGCGTAATCCAAGGTATCTGAGCTTTACCAAGCTAGTTTTAAAATTCAAAAGATCCTTGATACCATGTTTAGTAAGAATGGGAGTGTTGTGGTTGAAGTGGATTGTGGATTTGTTGTGATTGATTTTTTGACTAGACCAATTAGTGTAGGTATTTAAGCAGTGTGAAAATGCATTGGCAGTGTTTTGGTCTGCTCTTCCGAAAAAGATAAGATCATCCACAAAAAGAAGGCAAGAGATAAGAGGGCCCCCATTAGAGATATTGATACCATGAAGATTGTTAAAAAGCTCCTATTGGTGGATGAATCTTGAAAGAGCTTCACTTCCAAGAATGAAAATAAATGGAGAGAAGGGGTCTCATTGTCTAAGGCCTCTTGAGGGGTGAATCATTCCAGTGGGTGAAACAATTGAGAATAATGGAGTAAGAGACAGTGGAGAGATATTCATTAATCCAGTTAATCCAGGTAGGACTGAAATCAAGACTCTCAAAGATTTTTTGAATAAAGGACCATTTCATAAAGTCAAAAGCCTTTTTCATGTCAATCTTAACAGCCATTAGACCTTTCTTGCCTCTTTTCTTTTTAAGGTGGTGGAAGATCTCTTGAGCAATAATCGTATTATCTTAAATAAGTCGACCAGGAACAAAGGCTGATTGGTTAGGAGAGATGATTTTTGGGAGAATTTGTCTAAGTCTATTAGTTAGGATTTTTGCAATAATCTTGTAACTTACATTAGCAAGGCTAATAGGTCGAAAATGGTTAACAGTGGTTGGGGAGTCAATTTTTAGTACAAGGACAATGTTGGTGTGGTTCATCTCTTTGAGGAGTTTTCCATATGTGAAAAAGTTTTGAGTGGCTGCAACTAGGTCATTCTTGATAATATTCCAAAAAGACTTATAAAAGAGACCTATAAAGTGGTCAGGGCCAGGAGCTTTGGTGGAGGGTGTTTGTTTAATTGTTTGGAGAATCTTCTCTTCAATTGGGATTTTGCAAAGCATGTTGTTATCTTGAGGGGTGATTTTTACAGGAAAAAGGTTATCAAGATTATGTGAGAGGTGAGGGTGTGATGTATTGTAGATGTTTGTAAAATGGTCAAGAAGTACATCACTGATTTCGGATTTATCAGTTGTCCAAGTACCATTGACAGTTTTGAGGGTATCAATTGTGTTGCGTCTCCGTTTGACAATGGTAGTTGTGTGAAAAAATTTAGTGTTGAGGTCAGTAGAAGTGAGCCAGGTAACACAGGATTTTTGGCTCTAGAGTGACTTCTCACGACGGAGTTGTTCGTGGATGTTTTCCTTCAAGTGGTTCTCCATGATGATGGAGTTAGGGGTGGGGTCCTTTGATTGGAGACGTGTGAGTGCTTCAGTGAGGTGACGGAGTTTAGTTTGAATGTGACCAAAGGTGGTGTGGTTCCAATGTTTTAAGGCTTGTTTCGTAGCTTTGAGTTTTTTGACAAGAATGAAGGACAGAGATCCAATTGTATGAGTTCTTTAGGCTTGTTTAATGATTTTGAAGCAATAGGGGTCTTTAAGCCAAAACTCTTCAAAACTAAATTTTTTTTATGGTTGTTCAAATTGTTCGTGCTGAGGACAATCAGGGAGTGATCCAAGGACACTCTAGGCAGATTTAGGACAGAAGCATCTGGGAATAGGTTGTTCCATTGTATGTTAGAAACTGCTCTGTTAAGTTTTTCCCTGATATTATGAATGCCTTGCTTGTTGTTTGACTATGTAAATTTTGGACTCGTAGCACTAATGTCAATGAGTCCATGACGATCTAAGACTTTTTGCTAACCATTAGGGTTAGAGTTGCAAGCAAAAAGTCTTCCACCAAATTTTCATATTGGATGGTTATGGAGTTAAAGTCACCAATGGTGATCATGGGACTCGTGAAGATGTCGGTAATCTTATTAAGAGTGTCCCAAAATTTATTTTTCTCATTGTGTTTTGTCGGGCAGTAAATCAGGTTTAGAAGCTAAGGGCAATGATGAGGATTAGAGTAGACTAAACATGATATTATATTACAAGAAGAGTACACAATTTCTACATTAAGACTATCATGCCAAAAGAACAAAAGACCTCCCCATTTCCCAGACAGGGGGATATACACAAAATGGGAGAACCCTAAACTACTAGCAGTATGTGAGATATTAATATTAGACAAAAGCGGCTCTGAAATGAACACGAACCAGGATTATGGAGCCTTATGTTTGCTCTGAGATCTCTTAATGCCTGAGGCCGAGTAATGCCTCGGCAGTTCCAAGAAAAAAGCTTCATGGATTATTTGGAGACAGTATTGACCCTGCCTTCACGGTCGTTGGATTTAAAGAGAACAAATTCATCACCTTTTCAGAGTTATCCGCTGCTACTTAAGATGATGCTGACTGTGAGTATGGATTGAAACGATTTTTCTTCTTTTTTCCTCTACCTTTTGCTTGTTTCCTCAAGGGTTCTTCTGCTTTGAACTTCTTCCGTGATCCTTTCTTTGCTTCTATCTATTTCTCTGGTTCAAGGATACTATCATTTGGGGAAATTGGGTGCACCGATTGAGAGCCTTGCGTTGGAGCAGGAACATGGGAATTGGCTTCAGTTATATCTGCAAGAGGACCAAGTAAAGGAATATAGTGACCTGCATTTTCAAACAATTGATCTTCTTGATCATGGTTTGGCCCTATGCTTCCATCATTGTTTACTTTGATGATTGAGGTAAGGTAGCGCTTTCTTTCTGGACCTTTATTTCTAGCTATCTCACAAGTTGTGGGCTTCCTTTTCTTGTGGGCTTGGTAAAACGGGTCATGTGGGGGTATGGGACAGATGATGGATTGAGTAGGAGTCGGTTGAGTTTGTTGTTGTGTTTGGATTTCTGGTATCGAGCTCAAGTTGTAAGAATATGGCTTTCCTGCCCATTTATGACATCTTTTAATTTTTAAATTTTTTATTTAATATTAAAAAAATGACTATTAGTAAAATTCTATATTTTTATTTTTATTTTTAATATAGTTATCGCTCTGACGGGTAAGGTGTAAATTTAAACAAAAAAAAATCGATCCAAATCGAACCAAACCGGATTGGAAATTTTGGTTGTGGATCGAACCAAACCGGATTGAAAATTTTTGTTGTGGATTGGTCTGGTCCGGTACCAATTTCATAAATTGAAAAAATAGATAATATCAATCCAATTTTAGTTCCGTCTATTTTAAGATCGGACCGGTTCTGTTTACTTTTTTATTTTTCATTAATTTTTAGAATATTATATAATATGTCTTATACTATATATAATAATATAAATTATAATTAGATATGAGATAATGTAGATTTTTTATAAAACATATTTTTATTTTATAGCAGTTTTTTTAATGCAGGTTTTTTAATAACAAATTTTGCTAAAACATTTTTTTTATAGAACAATTTTTTTTATAGAACAGATTTTATTTTATAGTAGTTTTTTTTATGCAATTTTTTTTATATATATAACAAATTTTTTTACTAAGACAGATTTTTGTAATGAATTAAATTTTTTTTTACTAAAACAAAAATTTTAGACCATATTTTTTGTTTAAAAAAAAACAGTTTGGTTTTTATAAATTTATATTTATTAAAATCAGAAAACCAAATCGAAACTGGTACAATTGGTTTTAGAAAATAATTAAAACATAATTAATTTTAAGAAATTCAAAATCGATGATATCGATTCGATTTTGAACCAGGTTCAATTTTTAATTTTGTTCAAAATCGAATCAAACCGAATCAACTATACCTCTATTGGCCCCAAAATAAGACATGTATACCATAAAATGAATATTTTATAGCCGCCACTCTCAAAACTCTCCGTCCCAATTTCCATTGGGAGCTATATTTAATTATAGTAATTTTTTCATTTTCCTTTTACATGTATTTTTAATGCTTTTTAAATATTTAAAAAAATCACAATATTATTAAAAAATATTTTTTTAGTCACTAAAAAAATGAATAAATAAATTCAAATGATAACACTGAACAATAACAATAATATTTTTCTACCATAAAATCTTGGTAGTACCATGAGAAGCCTCCCAATGGAAAACGACAACTACATAAATTTGCTACTTTACACAATGATTTTTACTTACTATGGGAGGGCAAAGTAGTAAAAATATGATCAGCTCCAATTGGCCTAAGGATGGGGTATTATACATGCCATGAGGTCATTGACCATAAGAAGCCCCCGAACCAAAAACTCAAATCTCATAACTTTGCAACTTTCCTCTCAACTGATTTTCTTGGTAAACAAAGACAAAAAAGTAAAAATGTGATCGGCTCTAATTGACCTGATCATGGAACATACATATCATACTGCAAATACATATCAATTTATGTTGTGAATGTGTTTCAGAGCTACTACGACGAATCATTTGTGAACATGGAATAAAAAGGTTAGGAATTCGAGGGAACACTTTCAATGCCTAATGTACGTTTAGATATTTAAGAGTATTTGAAAGTGTTTGTAAATAGTAATAAAAATTAAGTAAAAAATAATAATAAAATATTAAATAATAATGAAAAAGTAATGAATAGTGATAAAAGTAGGTAAAAAGTAATAATAAAATAGTGAATAGTAATAAAAAGTGTTTGAAGATATTTGAGTATACTCGATTTCCAAACCCAACTAAGTCAATAATATATTAGAGATGTACTCAAACTATTCACTGAGATAGAAGATGTACCTGAGTTACTTTAAATAGACTAACTTGAACTTAACTGTCTGATCTATATTTGAATTTCGAATTCTTTGATATTTGGGAATAAGCGCTCAACTTATTTCAAAATGAGTGGGATGATTATCCTTTTATCCCATTGTGTTAAGGTGATTTTTACAAAAAATAGTTTTTTTTATAATACTGCTAGGTTATAGGATACAAGGGTTTTGATTGTCTCGTGGTCCATGTTAAATTTACTGGGCCTTAAAAGGATTTAAGAGCCCTTCTAATTATCTCGTGAAGTCTTATCATGCATCTTATGTTGAGACTTACCCAAAAGTTTGAAAAGAGAAAATTTATTCATCCTGATGGGCCTTAAAAGGATATTAAAGCCCTTCCAAATATCTCATGAAATCCTATTATAATGTATAATGAGATTTGGTACTAGATAATGCAAGCTTTTGTTGCCTCGATTCGAGCTCGAGGCGTGTTGGGGAACAGCCGGTATGTAGCAGCACACCCTCTCACAGCAATAGTAAATCTTTAATTTATTTTTTTCAGTTTTGTCTATGTGTCGCGACACACAGACTGTCCCATATATTTTCACTTCGAGCCCCATCTGTCTAGAAGGATTACAATTTCAAATGATAACCTACCACTTCGTGTTGGACGTTAAGATTTTATATAAATCTTTAGAGTCAAGTTGCTCAGTACATATAACTCACATATTGGGTTTGGGCTAAAAGTAATAACATGATAATGAAACAAAATTTGCAACTAGTTGATTATACGGGCCTAAGCCCACTACATATTACAATCCAAA
The DNA here is from genome assembly GCA_036559045.1 of Platycarya longipes. NCBI lineage: Eukaryota > Viridiplantae > Streptophyta > Magnoliopsida > Fagales > Juglandaceae > Platycarya > Platycarya longipes. The sequence goes on along the minus strand of CM071790.1, from coordinate 10,114,293 downwards.
GTTCCAGTAAAAATAGTCTAAGGCCCAACACACAAGGGTAAAAGAAGTAAAAGGATAAAAGTAGGAGTATAAGTTTAAACTGGAGAACCGGCCTAAGTTGAACCGGACTGGACCGAAACTTTCGATTTTGGATTGGTCATGTCCGGTACCGATTTCATAAAATTGAAAAATCGAATAATATCGGATCGGTTTTGGTTCTGTCTATTTTAAGACCGGATTGGTTCTATTTATTTATTATTATTATTTTTTTTAGTATTATTATATAATATGTCCTATATTATATATACTAGTATAAATTATAATTAGATATGATCATATGAGATAATGTATATTTCTTATAGAACAATTTTTTATTTTATAGGAGTTTTTAATGCATATTTTTTTTTATAACAAACTTTGCTAGAACATATTTTTTTTTATAGAACAGTTTTTTAATAGAACATTTTTTATTTTAAAGCAGTTTTTTTTAATGCAATTTTTTTTTTATATATAGAACAATTTTTTTTTACTAAAATAGATTTTTGTAATGGATTACATTTTTTTTTTACTAAAACAAAATTTTCAAATCATTTTTTTTTAAAACATATTAGTTTTTATAAATTTACATTTTATTAAAATCGAAAAACTGTATTGAAAATTTGAAACCAGCAAAACCAATTTTGAAGATAATTAGGATGTAATCAGTTTTAAGAAATGTAAAATTGATAGGGGTGTAAAAAAAAATCGATGAACCGATAAACTGGACCGGACTGAACCGAACCGGTGGAATCGGTCTAGTTTTAAGTAGGTACCGGCTTAGAATCGGTTTTTATAATGTTAAAATCGGTAGGTACCGGTTCGGTTCCGATTTTAGACTTTTTAGAATCGGATCGATTAGAATTGGATTGAACCGGTTCAATATAATATATATTTTAAATTAATTTTTTTAATATGATGCATAATATAAAATATTTTTTAATTGTATATAATATGTTATACATTAGTATATAATATAAATTAGTTACAATTTATATTTTATGGCCTACTACTAATAGTATAATACTATATTACTATTAGTAATATATTTTAAATCTATATATAAATTATTATATTAAATAATTACACATGAAATAATTATAAAGTAATATTAATACAATTTGTTTTTGAGCTAATACTAATAATATTAGTTATAACTATTAATGATATAATTATAAAAAATTAAACTTATTATAACAAATACTAATATATATTAATAGTCTAATAAACTAATACATACTAATTTAAAATTGAAAAACTGGATCGAACCGGACCGAAACTGATAAAATCGGTGCTATAAGTTTTAAAAAATAATCGATGCGTAATCGATTTTAAAAAATAAAAAATCGATAGTATTAGTTCGATTATAAATTTTATCTAAAATCAGATCGAATCGAATCAATTACACTTCTAAAAACTGATAATGCCGATTCAATTGTTAATTTTATTCAAAATTGAATCGAACGGATCGGTTAGACCCTGGATAAGGGTAAATTTAGTACATGGATTGGATTAGCCCAAGTTAGTTGGCTCGTTAGTCGTTACGCAGGTCAGCACAATTTCCTTTCAAATTATAAATTGATACTGTTGAATGCTCAACGAGTCGTCGTGGAAAGTTATTGAGAGACAGCTACAGCGTGCCTTCCGTCGCTACGGGAAAATTCTTGAGTGTCAGGTACGGATTTCTTGATCAATTTTTGTGCCTGGTTCTTTCCTTCTGTTTGGTCCTCAGAAAATGAAGAAAACGAAAAGATATGATTTTGGTTTTGAACTCGGTGTATTCTTGTATCTGAAATATGAAAAACTTCAGTTGTATTAGAAAAGTAAGAAATGGGCGAAGTTGATACTTGGACGATATCTTCGAATTGCTGTTCTTTTTAATCTCAGTATGGTGTATTTATTTTTCTGATAAAGTTATAGTGTATTTGGCATCTAGCTATGCTACAAAGAAGCCCCACACCCAACACACCAAAGGCTTTAAAGGGTAAAATAAAAGAGTGTAAGAAAGTAAAATCACATTTTTAAGCGGGTGTGCAGGTGTTAGGCTTCTGTTTAGAAGTTTTCTTTGGTATTACTTCCTTAAATGCTTGTGAAAAATTAATCATGAAAAGGGAAGAACACAAAAAGATAAGTCTCACATCAAACATGGCGATCTTTGATTGTCTATATTTCTGGATTGTAGGTTGATTGTTATTGCGTTATAGTCATGGAACCTATTCTGTTCTGTGAAAGAGTGAGACCTGCTCTCGCAAGTGTCTTCTCATATTGGTTCAATTTTGTTAAATCTTTTCACTGCATGTTTTTGCGTTTTCTCATTGTACAGTGAATGTATATTCTTGAATTTTTGCCGGAATGTTGGCTAGTGAATAACCATGCCAATGCACTTTCACATATGCTTGATTTGATTCTGTTTTAGTTAGTTTGAGATAGTAACTTGTTGGATAAACCATGGACATAGTTATGGATATGCGCACTCCTACTTGTTTGGAGAGAATAAAAGTAAATGTATCTACTAATTTTGTAAATTTCAGTTGTTTTCATGTCTTTAGAAGCAGTTGATTTTGCAGGTAATGTTTTGTTTGAAGTTCAAGTTTAACAATTCATTGGCATTACAGATTTCTGATAGCCTAAAACGAAGTTCCTCTGGAACCATGTTAATGTGCGTAAAAGTTGTGACAGGAATTGCAAAAAAGAATATCTTAATGCGTTTTTGAAGTTTTTATCGGTTTTGAAAAAAGAATTTTCATGAATTCAACACTGTTTTGTAAATGTAGAATATTGAGTGTATGGTGGGTTAAGACCAATACATTTTCTAATCATTTGTTTACATTCATTCTTGACTGTATGGTGGGTTATGATCAGTACATTTTCACTGGGATTATCAGCTCACTGGGATTGTCAGTATTATCAGCATATAAGGTCAGATAGAAAACTATTCTGTGTGTCTTAACGCCGCCTTCTCTGAGCAGTGGTGTTAATAATTCTTGAAATGGCCTTTTTCTAGCTAATATTGTTAGAAGTTCGAGTTGTCTTCAAAGTTAATGTTCTCATATCCATTTTCTTTATAGAATCACATATCAAAATATAAACTCCTTTATAGATTCACTATTATATTATATTATGATTTTCATAATTTTTTGTAACATTGCTCAAAACTTGAGGAGTCAACTGCTGGAATACTGAAAGATGGTTGCCTGAAACAGAGGCGAAACTAGAATTTGAGGTTTGGGGGGGCAATTGATAAAATATATAATATGTGTGAGTATAAATAATATGTATTTTTTGCACGTGACTATATAAAAAACAATAATTATACTTTTTCTTTCTTCATTTTTTTTCTTCTTCTTTTTTTCTTTGAATTAGAAAGAACAAAAAGAAAAAAAAAATAATCATACGTTATAAAATTATTTACAAAAAAAATATGCCTATAAATCATCTTATAACATAATTTTCTTTAAGATTCCGTAATTCGCTAGATAGAGATCATTACAAATAAATAAATAAACTTAGGATTTCCTCTTTAAATTAAATTCGACGACGATTTTTATCGAATAAAATTAATCTATTATCATCTCTAAAGTGGAGTTCTTGACAATTTTTTTCTCAGAAAAATATAGCAAATGATAATTTTTTGAATATTGGGGGGCAGTTTTTTTTTTCTATAATTTAAGAAAGTGATTTTAATTATATATAAAAAGATTATATATATTTATATAATAAATTAATTTTTTGAAAAATTTTGGAGGGCTACCGTCCGCCCCTGGCCTGGAATGCTCATTATAGTGGATTTATGGAGCTTTCTTATGCAGTGTATATTTTCCTGCTTGTCATTCATTAAAATTTTCTTGTGTAGTTTGCATCAGTTCAATGGTTTGGTGCTTTTGTTTGCATCAACAAATTAAGCAGTCATGTTCATGCAAAACCGTGTTTGGAAAGACATGTTAGTACCTCTTATTTACACAGACACCCCCCACCTTTTTTTTCCCTCACTCCATGAAGTGCCAATTCTTTTTTAATTATATATTTTGGGATCTCTTTATGTAGCTATGAACCTGCTAGTTCTCTTTTGGAGTGGTACTTCAGTTGCATTTTTTAATATACCATTTTAGCTCAGGTCATGGTATTTATAAGGTCATGTTTGGCTTTTGCCCTGCTTATTGTTTTTTCACTAATTTCCAACCTTTTAGTGTTGCTTTATCCTATCAACGCATGTTAGTTACATATATATAATTGATTGCCATGATCTCTTTTATTCTAGATTATGTTGGAAAGAGATACTGGCCGTCCACGCGGATTTGGATTCATTACTTATGCAGGTCGTCGTGGAATGGAAGATGCAATACGGGAGATGCATGGACAGGAGTTTGGTGATCGGGAAATCTCTTTAAACAAGGCCCAACCAAAAATTGGGGGAGAAGATTTAGTCTACGATTGATAAGCGGGAGTTTTCCAAGTAATCTTCAAATACTTCACTATTATTTATTATTTTATTATTCTTTTTCACATATTATTATTATTATTTATTACTTTTTCACTATTATTTAATATTTTATTAATATTTTTCACATACTTTTTACTATTATTCATAAATATTCTCAACACTTTTTAACATCCAAACCTATACCGCTATAGGGGAGGAGATTACTCATATGGTGGCAGGGAAAGTTATGGAGGAGGTGATAGGTCATTGGGCCCAGGACTGCCCTTTAGCAGGTGGTGACCGAGGTGGGGGTGGAGGTTCATTTTCTTCTCGTTCTAGGTTTGGAGGGTCTGGTGGCTGTGGGAATTGCTACATGGATGATCGTTATGATGGAGGTCGCTATAGAGATGGGGACCATTTTGACAGCAGCTACAGCAAATATGGAAGCCGTGATCATCTTCATGTTGGTGACAGGTATCCATGTAAAATATTATTGATCAAACTGTATCATTCGTAAAAAATCTGATCTCATCTATTTTCTAAATATTACTCAAATACAAATATTTTTTAATTTCAAATCTTTAACTTTTGCGTCCAGTCATTATAACTTTTCCAAATAAAACCAAAAAACAATTCAAACCTTATCAAATTCGAAAATAAAAATTAGATTAAAAAATTAGATTTTAACTTTATAATATTTCATTTTCCAAAACTTAAATAAAACATCCTTAACTTAAATCATTTCGATATTATTTAAGACCATCTTAACTGCCAGTTTATATCAAACAACAAGGTCATGGGTCTGGTTTATGGTGGTTTGACTAATTTGTAAACCATGCAGGTATCCTCCTGGTGGAGATCGATTTGCAAGTGAGATATGGTGGTTCAGATCTATCCATTTTGATTTTGTGCTTTGTAATTTATTATGTTCACATTCTACATATTTTTAATTTTTTTAAAACATTTTTAAATTTTCGTTTTAATTATATTTTTCATAAATTAATTAAGTTCTTCTACTTGTTATTAATTCACTATATATTTAATAAAAAAATATAAAAATAAAAATATAAAATTATATATAATATATAGTATAAGAATAATAGTATAATTTTTTTTTTTAATATCAAGTTACAGAACCACTTTTTGAGCATTGAAATGAGTTGTACTGAAGTAGACTTTTATTTTCGTTTGAATTTAGAGATGAGATGAGTTGAGATAAGTTTAATTTATTTTTTAATATTATTATTATTTTAAAATTTGAAAAAAATGTATTAAAATTTAAAAAAGATATATTAAAATTTGAAAAAAAATATAAAAATTTATGTTTTATATAAAAAATTATAAAAATATAATAATAAAATAAAAATGAGTTGAAATGAGCTCAAAATCCAAACGGTGACTGTCATTTTGTGCCGTACTCAAACGTGCTTTCAAGTTTCAGGGCCATTTGTATACTGCCACCGTAGTGCATAAAAAAGTCCACGTATAATAAAAAATAAATCACAAGAATTACTCAGAAAGTTTAGTTTGTAAACAACAAAATTACAAAAGCAATGCTTAAGCATGGAATTGCGCTCTTTTATGGTAATCAATTATCTTCTAGAAATGTCATTAATTTAAATCAATATTTAGCTGCAATGTCATTAAATCTATTATATGGGAAAAGTCAAATGTAAATTTTCTTGCTTACAACCTACAGTATTTTTACATATTTGGATAGGTATTATTTATCATCTATTAATTATTTTATCACTTATTTCTCTCCTCTAAAATATTATTACGTTAACAAAAAAAAATTATAATTTAATAACTTGAGTTATAATTAAATTGTTAATTAATATATCGTCATTATAATTATAAAATATAAAAAATTAAGAAAATAAATAATATTATTAAATTAATAATAATTTTATTATTTTATTAACCTACACCAATGTTAATGCTTTGAGGCCCAAAGTTCGGCCCGAAAGGCAGAACCTGATCCAGTTTCTTGTACCGTCTAGGGTTTCGTTTAAAACCCCCGAAGTCTGGAAAGCTAACAAAATCACGCTTATCTAATTGGATTCGTTCAATACGCTATAGAGCAACTCTTCAATCTCTGCAGCAGCGTCTCGAAGACTGAGGTTAACACAATTTCCTTTCAATTTCTATTTTCCCTCTCTTTTTGTGAAACGAACACTACTTAGGGTTTTTATTTAATACTCTCTGTTGAATGCTCATCGAGTTTTTATTGTTCTAATAGTTATTTGTTTTGTTACATAGACAGAGGGAGAGAGACTGCGATGGCTGGTAAGGAAGAAAACCGAATATTTGTTGGAGGGTTGTCGTGGAACGTCACCGAGAGGCAGCTACAGCATGCCTTCGGTCGCTACGGCAAAATTGTCGAGTGTCAGGTACGGATTTCTTGATCCATTTTCGTGGCTTGTTCTTTACTTCTGTTTGGTTCCTCAGGAATTGAAGAAAGCGAACAGATCTGATTTTGGATTTGAACTCGGTGTATCCGTATATCTGAAATATGAAAATTTCAGTTGTATTAGAAAAGTAAGAAATAGGCGAAGTTGATACTTAGACGATATCTTCGAATTGCTTTTTTTATTTTATTTTAATCTCAGTATGGTGTATTTATTTTTCTGATAAAGTTATAGTGTATTTGGTATCACTACCTTAACTGCTTGTGAAAAATTAAACATGGAAAGGGAAAAATACAAAAAGATAAGTCTCACATAAAACCGGTGATCTTTGCTTTGATTTTCTATATTTCTGGATTGTAGGTTGGTTGTTATTGCGTTATAGTCATTGAACCTATTCTGTTCTGTGAAAGAGTGAGACCTGCTCTCGCACGTGTGTCTTCTCATATTGGCTCAATTGTGTTAGATCTTACCACTGCATGTTTTGCGTTTCCTCATTGTACAGTGAATGTATTCTCATGAATTTTTGCCGGAATCTTGGCTAGTGAAGAACCATGCCAATGCACTTGCACATATGCTTGATTTTGGCTCAATTGTGTTAGATCTTACCCCTGCATGTTTTTGCGTTTCTTCATTGTACAGTGAATGTATATCCATGAATTTTTTCCGGAATCTTGGCTAGTGAAGAACCATGCCAATGCACTTGCACATATGCTTGATTTTCTTCTGTTTTAGATAGTTTGAGACAGTACACTTGTTGGATAAACCGTCGACATGGTTATGGATATGCGCACTCCTACTTCTTTAGAGAGAATAAAGTAAATTTATTTACAAATTTTTAAATTTAATTTGTTTTCATGTCTTTAGAAGCAGTTGAAGTGCAACTTAAACAATTCATTGGCTTTACAGATTTCTGAGAGCCTAAAACTAAGTTCCTCTGGTACTATGCTACTGTGCATTTAATGTTGTAACTGAAATTTGCAGAAAAGAAAATTTTAATGTATTTTGCAGCTTTTATCGGTTTTGAAAAAAGACTTGTCATGAATGCATTACTGATTTGTAAATATAGAATATTGAGTTCTATTTATGTTGCTCATCCCTTCTCTCCTTTTCTAGATCATCCACTGATCCAAATCACAATGGTCAATCTGTTGAATGATTCTCTTGGTGCAACTCATGTGCTTTTGTTTTAAGAATAATGATTCTATAGAATTTAGTTTGGGAAATATTTTGTTTATTGTTTGAATCATTTAATATGTTGGATTTTTTTATTCCTTCAAAAAAAAATTGTAACATAATTTGGCTTTTGATGTTGTTTTCTTCAGTGAATAATTTTTCTTCCTTCTCTTAGTAACAAGCTACTTGTTTAAGTTTTTTTTTTTTCTTTCCTGGAGATGGTGGTCACAAGCTTTTGATATCTCGTAGATGGATTTTTAGTGATGTTTTGGTCAGAGTGATTGCATTCAAGTTGCTGAACCTGAATGTTATTCTTGTGATTAGATTAAGCAGGCTGTTGTGTTTAGAATTTTCAGTTCAGGAAGTACTCAAATGACAGATGGTTTTTGGATATGTGGTTGGGATCCACAAGAGAATCTCAAATTTGGAATGGATGTATATATGGATTTGAGAACTGGTGGACAAATAAAAAGACTCGCATGATGTATGGACAGTGAGAAGTAGTACTGTTGTGGAGCTTACTGAGGTCTGTCCTGGTTTTTCTGACCAAGGAACTGAAGAGTACTAAAATGATTGTTGTTTGGTCAAGTGGTATCTCCAGTCATTCTCTTGAAGAATCTCATTCGTTTTAGCCAAATGAAAGGATATGGGTCTTCTTTATGAGTTAGTTGTATCAGTTTTGCACTAGTAGGGCCAAATTTTGAATATCTAAGGCTTTTTGAGAAAAAAGAAGTTTAATGGATTCAAACTAATGATGATTCTTGTCAGTTTGACTTTTGTATCAGAGGATCAAAGGGGTCTATTTCATTCTACTCATAATTTGATTTGAGGTCGTATCTACAATGGTATTAAGATTTTGAATCAAATTTAGTTGCCTAATAAACAATGCTGCAGTTTGTCTGAGCCTGTAACTGCTTTGGGTGGGAATGAGATCCTCGCATCTGCTAGTGCAGCTGGCTCATGGTGTCCAAGGTTCCTGATTTTGAGCTGTGTCCAACAAAATCACTCTGCTTTTAGTGAGTAACTTCATAATTCCTTTTTGAGCATGGGTTTGGTTGCATGGATGGACCATACCTTTGTCTTTACTTGTTAAACCCGTTTATGCTATGGTCCCTGTTGACAACTCTCGAACTATCAATTTCAAGTTTTGCCATTCTATGCTAGCATTTCTACTCGGGCAACTGTAGACTATCCATTCAGTTGCTTAATCTATTACAAATTTTCCGCATATAATCAACCCGGCTGGACTGCTCTGGTGCCTGAAACTATACGCGTCTAGATTAAATATTGATGCTTCATGGCTTTGAAGTAATGACTGGATCACCGACTTCATAATCCGTAAAGAAAATTTTCGTGTTAATGCATCTTCTTTTGGCTGCCTGAGATGCTATATCGATTCAAATCTGATGTCTGGGCATCTTCACAGATTTTGTCATCTACTTTAATTCTTTGGCAATGCTATATCCAACGGCACAGAGATCTAGTACATATAACCTGTTGTCATGCCAGTTGAAAGTCCATATTAGCAATATCTTGGATGCCTAGTCTCTGTTTTCTAAGGTTAGATTTGTTCAGCATCAATTTTTATCAGCTGGAACAGATTCTTAGTTGCACCATCTTTCAACAGTGTAAATGACTAGTCAGTAGTCTCCAAAATGAAGATCTGGTCCGATTGATTATATTCTGACGGTACATGTGTTAATTCTGGATTGGGGACAGGTTCATGGTTTCAAAAAAATTTCGTGTTCTGAGGTTATCACCGCCCGATGTCCACCCTATGTTTGTTTCGGGGAGAGATTGATTTTGACTGATGAATCTCCATATTTTTCGTCTTTAGATGTTTGTTGTTGAAATTAATGACATCGTGATCAGAAGATACCGAATCTGTTTGTTCACTGTCACTACTGAAAAGATTAAGTGGGATTTTCTAATCATTTGTTTACATTCATTCTTGACTGTATGGTGGGTTAAGACCAGTGTTTACACTCCAACTGGTAATCTCAGATTTGTGGGAAATTCAGTTCAGTGTCATGTTTATCGTCAGATGACAGACATTTACCATCTGGCTGATTCTTCTGGTTTGTTTAAGAATTCTTTGCAATATGAAACAAATTGCATTGCCTTATCCTTAGTGGAAAAGAAAAGTAAGTCATCTGCTTCAATTTTGAGCTTAATATTATATTTTGTTCAAGTTGTATGCCGATCTTATACTTTTGACTGAATTTCTTTCTGTCCTATTATTTTTAGTCGATAAATATTATCTTCAATGATAACATCTAGCATTTGTTATTCTTCTGTCCTTCACTGATTTTTGAAAATATATCTGTAGTCATTTCACATTGATTCATAATATCTTGAATGGCATCTTGATGGTTTACCAAAATGATTTTTCTAACCCCCAGTACACTTTTCACTGGGATTATCAGTATTATCAGCTCACTGGATTGTCAGTATTATCGGCATATAAGGTCAGATAGAAAACTGTTTTTTTCAGCCTATTAATCATGGACCTCTAACTTGGTCACTAACATACATGATCTCCATGTCTTAATGCGCCCCCATTTGAGCAGTGGTTAATAATTTTTCAAATGGCCTTTTTCTAGCTAATATTATTAGAATTTCGAGTTGTCTTTAAAGTTAATGTTCTCATATCCGTTTCCTTTATAGAGTCACAAATCAAAATATAAATTCCTTTAAACAATCATTATTTTATCATGTTATGATTTTCCTAAAATTTTCTAATATTGCTGAAAAGTTGTGGAGTCAACTGCTGGAATACTGAAAGATGGTTGCCTGGAATGCTCATTATAGTGGATTTATGGAGTTTCTTATGCATTTGTATATTTTCCTGCTCTTCATTTGTCATCTGGAAATTCTGTCATTCATTAAAATTTTCTTGCGTAGTTTGCATCACTTCAATGGTTTGGTGCTTTCTGTTTGCATCAACAAATTAAGTAGTCATTTTCACGCAAAACCTTGTTTGGGAAGGACATATATCAGTACCTCTTAATTTACACACCCCTCCCCCCTCCTTTTTCTCCCCTCCCCTCCATGAAGTGCCAATTCTTTTTTAATTATTTATGTAGCTATGAACCTGCTAGGTCTCTTGGAGTGGTACTTCAGTTGCATTTTTTAATATGCCGTTTTAGCTCAGGTCATGGTATTTATAAAGTCATGTTTGGCTTTTGTTCTGCTTATTGTGTCTTCACTAATTTCCAACCTTTTAGTGTTGTTTTATCCTATCAACTTATGTTAGTTACATATATATAACTGCTTTCCATGATCTCTTTTATTCTAGATTATGTTGGAAAGAGATACAGGCCGTCCACGTGGATTTGGGTTCATTACTTATGCAGATCGTCGTGGAATGGAAGATGCAATACGGGAGATGCATGGACAGGAGTTTGGTGATCGGGAAATCTCTGTGAACAAGGCCCAACCCAAAATGGGGGGAGAAGATTTAGACCATGGCTATAGGGGAGGAGGTTACTCATCTGGTGGCAGAGGAAGCTATGGAGGAGGAGATAGGTCTGCTGGGCAAGATGACTGTTTCAAGTGTGGGCGCCCAGGTCATTGGGCCCGGGACTGCCCTTTAGCAGGTGGTGACCGAGGGGGTGGAGGCTCATTTTCTTCTCGTTCTAGGTTTGGAGGGGCTGGTGGCCGTGGGGATCGCTACATGGATGATCGTTATGATGGAGGTCGCTATGGAGATAGGGACCGTTTTGACAGCAGAGACAGCAAATATGGAAGCCGTGATCATCGTCATGTTGGTGACAGGTATCCTCGTTTAATATTATTGATAAAAGTGTAATGATAGTAAAAAATCTGATCTTATCCTCTTTCAAACATCACACTAACACAAATATTTTTGAATTCAGATACTCAATTTTTTCATTTAATCATCACAAATTTTTCAAGCTTCCAAAAAGCAATTCAAACTTTTTCAAACCTCAAGACAAAATAATATTAAGAATTATAGTCTTAACAATATTTTAATTTTATAATATTTTTATTCAACTTCCTCTCATTTTCCAAAATTCAAATAAAACATCCAAACTTAAATCATTTCTTACTATTCACAAACCATCTTAACTGCCAGTTTATATCAAACAACAATTTCATGGTTCTGGTTAATAGTGGTTTGACTAATTTGTAAACAATGCAGGTATCCTGCTAGCGGAGATCGCTTTGCAAGTGACAGGTATGGTGGTTCAGATCGTTATCCTCAGAATGGTTATGGCAAAGACAGGGTCTATGATAGGGACGGGGGCTCACGAGGAGGCAGCGATAGATATGGAGGTGGAGGGCCAGCAAGGACCGAGGGAAGAAGCTATAAGAACAGGTCGGGGCCCTATGATCGTGCTGACAGGGCAGGGCGCCCATCTTCCTTTGATCGCTACTAGATGTTTTATGGTTTATGTCATTTTGAAGCTTTGAGATGTACACGCTATGCTAGTAGGCTTTGGTTTTAGGTATTTTCTGAAGTAGGACAGCAGGTTTGATGGATTACTTGCCCACTTACATCTGTTAATTTCCCTTAATTCTCGTTGCAAAACTGAATGAATGCTAGACGACCATTCTCCTTTTGGATTAGGCAAACCCCCCCTCCCTCGGCTTTTTTTCTTCCCCTCTACATTTATTTTTTAAAATTGTGATCAATTTAGAACATAATTGTGGTAGAATTTGTAAAATTATTTTTCCTATCAAATGTGCATGGACTAGTAAATAATAATCGGACAGCCTGAATATCAGAAAGGCAGACAACTTCTGGGAGCATCTTACTTACACCATCCCTCCATTCAGGAAACTAATATTTTAATAAATAACGCTTCTTGGTCCTCGTGGATTTTAAGCTTTTCACCTCAAATTCTGCCTGCGGCATTTCTGTGTTTGTTTCATTTCTCGTTCTATCAATCAATCATCTATGGCGGTGTGATATTTTCAATTTCTTGCACTTTCTAGTTTTACCTGCTCCTTATACTTCCCTAACAAATTTACGGTTTCGATCATTCACAAATTCGAAGAAAGACTCTGGGATAGAAAATGATATTTTGTGTAGAAAATAAGTTTTAGTTTATCTTTGATTATGTTTTACGCTTCAACATTCTTAATTTTTAGTCTCGTTTGTGTTGAATAAATGATGTTTTTTTTTTTATTTATTTCTTTAATTTTAATTGATGTGGAATTTTAAATTTATTTCTCTGTAATTCTTGCGCAAATTTCATGAATGTAGCATAACCTCTAATTTAGACATCTCACCAGTAGCAATTAGCAGTGACAAAGGTAAAAGCTCACGCAAAATTCCAAGGTGTGAAGAAGTCCGCGGTCGACGGGGAGCTGCAAACAGTTTTGATATAATGGAAAATATGTTTGCATATTATTTCACCAACCCACAATTGTCAGATTATAACACCAGCCCTCATATTTGGAGAAACTTCCGAATTGTCCCTGAATCAATGTAAAGCACTCGAAAGTCCATAACCATTCTCATTTCTTCATTATAAATAAAACAAAAAAAAAAAAGAAGAAGAAAGAATGCATTGTTGTATTCTCTCCTCTTCATTGTAATTTACTATGCACTCTTGGAATGGGACTTTTAACTTTCGGGATAAAATGGAGTACTTGAGCGACAATCTTGTGGGGTTTAGAACAGAAGAACCAAGGTATAAAAAATAAAATAAATTACGGTACCAAGAGAACTAGAAACAGGAAACCTATCAGACTCGAAAATTGTCTGTCATGTTTATTTAATGAAAATTGGAAAATGTACATGATGAGGTGTTTCTTTTCCCCACCACTACTACAACTACTTCCTCCTATTCCCTTGAAAACAGGGAACACAAGGACTAAATTGTTTATAAGATAAGTTGAGATTTGACAATATGGAATATAATATGTGATTTGTTTTTAGATATGAGATAAGATGAATTAAGATTAAAATAAAAAAATTAAATAATATATTATTATAATATATTTTTTTAATATGAATTTTGTATTAAAATTTGAAAAAGTTAGATTGTTTATATTATTTTGTATTGAGATTTAAAAAATGTATAATAATTAAATGAGATGAGATGAGATGATATATTTTTTAAAAACAAATGGGCTCGATTTCTTGCTTGATTAGTGGAAAACTAGGCACATCGAAATTATTTGTGCTTGACTAATTCAGCTCTGCAGCTTTCCACTGTCTTGGTTCTCTCTCACACTTCCTGCCAAATAGATGATCTCTACTTCCAACAGTGACTTCCCTATAAATTTTCTTCGTTCAGACATTTTTCCAAAGCAAACTTTAGAAATTGGAGGATGCCCGAGATCATGATGGACATTGGGTTGTACTTGTTGACTTGCTACAGTTTTTCATGGATAATGAGAAAGACATGAGTGTGGCTTCACTCTAGGACAACTCAATGAGAAAGGCCAATGTGTGGAGAATGCAAGCTCGGCTCTATCCCACATGACGCAAGTGGTGCAATTATTAAGGGTTTTGTTTTATTATGCAGATGAGATGGAAGTTGAATTATATATTATTAAAATATAATTTTATATTAAAATTTGAAAAAAAAATTATTTATTATATTTTATATAAAAATTTTAATAAAATTATAATAATTAAATGATATGAGATGTGATAGTTTGCATAACTAAATGAGATTTGTATGGGAAAAGCTAAATCCATGGAGAGATTCTCTATTTTTTTTCTTATATTTAATAATTAAGGAAGTGTGTTTTAATGAATTTGTGCCTTTTTTTTAAATAAAGATAATTTAAGTGATTTGAAAATGCTCGAAAAAAAATCACACAAAATTAAAAAGTGCAAAATGCACTTATGATGGGCCTAGCACTGTCCTAAGTCATGTTTTGGCTTCTAATGAATTGTTTTGATTAGAAAGAAAGGCAAGCTAGCCAAAAAGGAAACTTTTGGGAATGATGAAAATGAGTTTTCAGATAATTAAATTTCTTTTACGAAGTTGCCAATTAATTGGGGGCCGGCCCAGAAATTCAATTTCTTGTTCTCTCACTTAGTGGAATTATGAGAACACCGACGGTCTGATGCAAGAGGAGAGAATCTCTACTCATGTGGTCCCCTGAAGATTGTGTTATTCTCCGTATTCATGGTAATTACATTATTGATCAAGAAAGATTCCATGCTGCATATGAAATAAGTCAAGTTAGGACACAAATTTTCCTATAGTTAGTGTTGAGAGTCTGAGAGTATAAAAATCAGTCAACAGGTTGGGGTGATAGAAAGAATTATTTCTAACCCACTAATACGAGTTGGGTTTCGTTCGAAGTTGTTTGAGGCTCCAGAGAGAGAGAGAGAGTCCAACCATTTCTTTCATCTGTTCGAGTTGTTTTATATGGCTCTTTGGGATTGTGTATGTCAGTCGGTTAGCTTCTTTTACTTTTCTTCTCATCCACTCCATTCCTACCTGTACACTACCATATATCTTTATTATTGTCCCATTACCTGTCACTCTCACTTTTTCCCCCCATGTGCTTTGGTTCCCTTTTATCTCTTAGTGTTATAAATGTTGTTTGGATTGTTTGACTTTTAATTTCATCCCTTTCAATTAGTTATGATAAGTGGCATTAATAGTGATTTGTATAATAATACTAAATATAGTAATTAAGAAAATCATGGGATTTGAATTCTTGTTGAATTTCAAATAGTAATAAATCAAGTTCTACAATATTTAATGAACAATAAAATGATAAATTGAATGACAAACATATGATATGAAGAATGTCTTTTAAATTAATTACGAGTAATACTATATATAAATATATTTATAGATCAATCTGTACATCAATATAACTAATAATATTGGATAGATGCGCTTATTAATGTGCAGATTTTTCTATTAATTACTTGTGGACGAGGGATCAGTTTCTGCAAATTAACAAATTAAGATGGCGCATCCTTCACGGAATCATGAGGGAGGAGGGATCATATGTGAATTATCTATCATCAGTACATCATGGTCAATCAAATAAATTAAACGTGATCCGCCACGCAATTTAAATAAAATAAAAATTTGAATTTAAAACTTGGAATATTATACATATTGATAATATGATCAGCGTTTGTGGACGAAGCGCAATTGGAGGTTTGACAAACAGATGCATGGGTCAAATGTGCAAGTTGACAGATAAATATATTATAAATGATTTATACAAATTTTAAATAGATAAATTTTATAGAAATATTTTTTTGACTTAAAAAATATGAAAATATTTCTTTATTAATAGAGTCTATTTTTTTACAAAAAAAAAAAATTGATATAAAATTTATGTATTTGAGACTTATATCTAATACCATTCTAAACATATATAGATACTTACAGTATGATAAATAAAGAAAGTCGTAAGCTACGAGATCTTATACGTGTAGTGGTTTTGCAATACATATTCCTTAATTTACGTGTTAAAATTTTTTATACTTCTTATTAAAAACAAACAATATGAGTTTACTTCCAAATAAATTTGAAATCCAAATCAAGAATTGTATCGAGCTTTTATTATTACTTAAATTTTCCATCTCTTTCAACTTACAAAACTAGAGATTAAGACGCGAGAAATTATATTCAACAGTCGCTCCAACTTTTCTAGATCTATATATATTGCAAATTACGACGTGTAGCGTTGTAATTGAGTTGAATTAGTCTCGTTTCTTTTTTCGATTCACTTTATCTCATTATTATAATGTTTTTGAATTTTTATATATTTTTTAAAAATTTTATATAAAATATAATAAATAATTCAATTTTTTAAAATATTAAAATACTTATAATATTAAAAAATAATATTTTATTTAACTCAATTCAATTAAATTCAACTTGACATTCAAATAAGATCTTAATTTTTGATTTATAAAAACTCGACTCGACTCTAATTTAAGGCTGTACATCCGGTGCCCAAACTGGAATTCCAGGTCAATCCAGACCAGAACCTGGTGTCCAAAACCGGGTTGGACTCCAACCCGGTTTTATCCGGGTTAAAATCCGGTTTGAATCCGGATCAATCCGGTTTTTAAAAAAACCGGAAATCCAATTTCCGGATTTAAACCGGATTTTTTTTTTCAAAGCTTGTTTTATTACTTTTTTTAGAAAAATTTGTTGTAAAAATATTTATCAAAAATACTTTGGAAGAAATTTGTTGTAGAATTTATAACATTTTTCCACCCAAAACTTCTTTATATGCGAGATTGTGGCAGCTGCACTTTGAATTTCAATCTTCAAAGCAGTAGAAGAGAACTTTACGAAGTACATTTAACTTACAATAAAAATTTTAAAAAACCTAATATAAGCCCACAAACAATAATAATGAGCAAAAACCATAATAAAATGTACACAACACTGCATTCATTTCTTGTTCTTGCATTCATGCAGCCAGAAGTATATAATTAAGCTGCTGTGATTTCATTTCCAAATTTACTTCCTGAAAAGATCCAAATTATAACAATATTAATTAGTACCATTAGATCAAGTACTAGAGCACTTAGAGAGTTAGCAAAAGAAAAGAAGCATGCAAAAGCATAACGAAAAAAACACATAATACAAGCAAAGGAAGGACCACGTACGCAATTATTTGAGGAATAAAGATATTATTGCATGACATGTTGTAATTGTATGCTCTGGTGGTCCAACCATTTTCAGATCCTATGCCTATATAGTCAGCAATCTCCATCGTCAAAATAACAAATCAATCAATAAATACCCTATATAATAAAATAATAATAATAATAATAAGAAGAAGAAGAAGAAGAAGAAGAAGAAAAAGGTTGTGATGTGTAACCATTCATTAAAATATGACAGTTAAGATTGATGAAAAATATTTGATACAAGTAGTCTTTGGTAGTTTAGAGAACTGATATACCAGCCCCTACACATGCAATTTTTTTACACCTACATAAAATTAGTAATATTATTTTGAAACTAAAATACAAAAAATTAAAACAATACAATTTGAAACCAGTACTTTATTAGATAGTTGTCAAATAATTATCACTACAAGAAAATAGGTCTTTTACGACATCAAATTTTGTAGCAAAAAATAGGAAAGAATGTAGCAAAGAATTATTTCTAACAAAAACAGTAATTTTGATTACATCAAATTAATTATTTCTATTAATTTTTTTTTTATAGTGCGGAAAATAGTGGTTAGTTATCATTTTGCAGTTTTTATAAGTTTTTAACTTTTTGAGGTACAAGTTTCACTATATAATGGCCAAGGGAAATAATTTAATCCTCTTTAGTGAACTTAACCATATATGGATCTGGGCACAGTTTCTATATATAAATATTAGCTCATGTATTGGTAACATTATTAATCTAACTACTCACATGCTCCCTGACAATATCAACATCATGCATGTAAAAAATGAAGTCTTTCCAAACCAGAATGTCACCAATAATGTGTAAAGCTCGATGCAACTTGATTAAATTAATTGTATATATATATATATATATATAGCTTTAGACTAATGAAGGTAAATACCAATATAGAAGACTGGGAGCCGGCCATGATCACTTTCTAAGAATAAAGCATTAGCTGATCACTTAATTAGTCAGTATGACTGCTATGTACCTAATCACAGATCAGCTGATGAAACATGCATGATAACGACATATATAAGACTCTTACCGAGGAACAATGGAGAACAAATCAGTAGTATATGATTAACAGTGTCAGCAACTAAACAGAGCATTATTAGCTTACTACATTTAACATTCCCTGTCATATCACCAATTTATGGGTACATTTATTTTACAGCAAAGGAAACGTGCAGTAACAATCCGTGTCTCATATGAACGTGGAGAAGGGTTGCAAGAGAAAATCTAAACAAGGAAAGGTCAACTACACCATATCAGGGCACTGAAAATCTAAACGAAATAGAGCAAAAGAGTAGCAAATACACAAAGATGATATAAATGAGAGCAAACTAACTAAAAAGGAATTAATGTGACATAAACAACACCACATCATGATCAAGATGAAACTCCTCTGCATAACTCCAAGTCTCCAACTAAATTCTCACAAAATCAAACACAATAACATTGGAAATAGTAGAGTATTTTGAAATACATTAATAATAAAAATTAATACTAAATTAAAAGGAATAATATACCTTCTCTAGTTTCGAAGTAGGGTTTGGAGTTGGATTTTGAGACTTAGTAGCTTCACCAAACCTTCACCACGCAAATCTTTCATGATTAACTACAAGTACAGAGAGAAACACGTTTGAATCTTTGATCAACTATAAGCAATGCTCAAACCCATCGATGTTATAAAGAAGATCTTAGCTAATCTGTACTGGGTAAAATGATTCTAGATTTCATCCAGAAGGCCTCGGTATATGTAATATAGAACTCAAATACAGAACCAGAGAGAGAGCGAGAGCGAGAGAGCGAGAACGAGAGAGCGGGCGAAAGCAAGAGAGCGAGCGAAAGTGAGAGAGCAAGAGAGTACCCTAGAATCGACAGAGATCGGCGCGATTTAAACCCAAACGTCAACGGCGAACAGTTAAAGTCACGAAGATGGACGCGATTGTTGCTCGACGACGAGGCTAGGGTTTGAAGTTAGAGAGAGAGAGAGAGAGAGAGAGAGAGAGAGAGATCGATTTCAGATTTAGAATAAATCGTGCGGATTTGTTTATTTAGAATCCGGGTACCGGATTTTAGATCCGGTACCGGATCATATTAAAATATTTATCCGGAAATATTTTAATATGGATACCAGATTTAAATTATCCGGTTCCGAGATCCGGATTCGAAATCCGGATATCCGGTTCTCAAACCGGACCGGATAAATAACCAGTCCGGATGAATAGGGTTACTTCAATTATTTAATCTCGAGCTTGAATTTAAAATTTTTATTAATTTTTTATTAAAGTTCAACTTGATAAATTAAAATTTCAACTTGAATTCATGATCGACTTCGTCCTAAAAACGAGCTTCGAGTCATGCGATAAGAGCGGGGTTTTGATGCTATATAAATGATGTGATAGACTACTAGTTATATATTACTTTTAAGCTGATGTAATTTATAATCGACGCGTGCTCCAAGAAATAAATTTTTTATAGGTTAATTTAGAAATTCAAAGTAATATATTAGAATAATGATACATGTATAATTTTTTTATAATTATGTATTAAGATGAAAATATTTATGTGAATTGATATTATTTTTATAAGTTATTTTACAAAAATATATCTCATTTAATATATAATTATAAAAATATTATATGTCTAATTGTCTATCACTACTCAGTATATTATAGGGATATCATGCAGCGCAGCGGCAAGTCAAGCCCATCGAGAGTTGAAAAAATATATTTTAAATCAAATTAAATGATTTTTTTTTATGTATTTAAGAATATGATTAAATAAATAAAAACATTTACGGACCCAACTCGTGCTCTTATGTATTTGTCACTTTGTGTATGCACGTCTCGGTCTGACTGTCAAGTGTCATAGACTCATGGTATAATATACATAATAATAAATAATAGATGCAATCGTTAATTTGTAAGTGATATGTAATTAATTTAAAAAAAATATATATATAAAAAATTTATATGAAAAAAGTTATTTTTTTAAAATAATTGTATATTATTTACAACTTCATGATTAGATCTAGGATTATTTTATAATAAATTAATAATATATCGTCAATGCATTGACCCATATTCATCGCCTACTTTATCGTCTGAACGTAAGCCATCTGCCAATGTCTCCTCCAGCAGGCACGCAACAGATTCATGAATGCGTGCACGCATCTTTGTATTGGGAGTAATACTGGGAGATATGCAGCACTCAAAACTCAGCGTACTCTCACATTAACAATATTATGTACGGTTCATGATATTGTTTATATAAGATCTCTTATATTATAATTCCTCGGTGGTCGAATCACTGATGAGAATATTTATTATATATTCATCAAATTTTGTGTTGAAAGTGTGAATACTACTAAGATTTACATTAGTTTGTGACGTTATTTGCACTAATTAATTAGATGCTTTAAGAAGATCCAGCAGCTAGCTACCTAGATTCTAGCTAGGAAGAGATGTTGTAACTCAATGGTTTATTATATGAATAACTTTTATATTTTTTATATTTAATGAATTGTATTGCAATTTTTATTAAAATATTATTTTTTATAAGTAATTAAAATAAATTTTTTAAATTTTAGAATTTTTGATTAAATAACTAGAGTATTTTAATTAATTTTATTCTAAAATAAAAAACTTTCTATTTACTAATTGCATGAATTATAAAAAAGTCTAATTTTTTAAATTGTATATAGTATTGCCTTTATTATATATATATATATATATATATATATAGCATTTTAATCGGTGAACCTTTTCTTTAAATTGTTTGTTTTGGTTATGGCCAAAAGTAAAGAAAAACAAAGAATGCATTCAAGTTGGGAAAATGGAGAAGGGTCAATGTAAATCTAAAATCAAAATCGAGTCCATATCGGTGGCTTGAATTTCTACATGGACAATAACATCCACAAAGATTCTGATCAGTTGTCACAATCCTATATTAATCTCTGAGTGTGGCTTCACTCTATATTTTTTCTATTAATAATCGCTCCATATTAAAAAAACAAAAACGTCTATATATTCAAGACTAGTACGTGCATAAGCCTGTACCACATCTTTAAATTAAATTTTCAATATTTGTGTTGCTGTGTTGCTGCAAACAACAATAAAAAGAGAGATCGAGATAGATGGTGGTTGCCGGACCAGGTACCGGTGGTGCCGGCGCTGGCCTTATAAGGAGGCCGGCGAACATGAAGGGCCTAACACTCCAAGTAATCACCGGGCGGTGGTTCGTGGTGTTTGCCTCGTTTCTGATCATGTCCGCCGCTGGTGCCACCTACATGTTCGGCCTTTACTCCAACGACATCAAATCCTCTCTGGCCTACGATCAAACTACTCTCAATTTGCTCAGCTTCTTCAAAGACGTGGGCGCTAATGTCGGCATCCTCTCCGGCCTAATCAACGAGGTCACACCGCCATGGGTGGTTCTTTCAGTAGGTGCAGTCCTCAACTTTTTCGGCTACTTCATGATTTGGCTTTCCGTCACCAAAAGAATCGCGACGCCCAAGGTTTGGCACATGTGTTTGTACATTTGCATAGGCGCAAACTCGCAGACTTTTGCCAACACTGGCTCCCTTGTCCCCTGCGTTAAAAACTTCCCCGAAAGTCGTGGCGCTGTGTTGGGGATTCTCAAGGGATACGTGGGGCTAAGTGGCGCTATTATCATCCAACTTTACCATGCTATCTATGGCAATGACGCAAAGTCACTGATTTTGCTAATTGCCTGGCTTCCGGCTGCTATATCCGTTGCTTTTCTTCGAACTATTCGGTACATGAAAGTCATTCGGCAGCCGAACGAACTCAAAGTTTTCTACAATTTCCTCTATATTTCACTTGGTCTTGCGTCGTTTTTGATGATCATGATTGTAGTACAGCAAAAGGTGAGGTTCACGCAGAGTGAATATGGTGGGAGTGCCGCGACAGTGCTTATCTTGCTCTTTCTCCAACTTGGGGTAGTTATTGTTGAAGAATATAAACTTTGGAAGAGCAAGGAGCTAGAAATGAATGAACCACCGCCATTGAAGATAATCACCGAGAAGCTGAACCCAGACGATGCATCCCCATCTAATACCACAACAAATTCACTATTTGCTGATCAACCCAGTACAGAAAAGCAGGTTTCTTGTTGGAAAACTGTATTCAAACCGCCGGACAGAGGAGAGGATTATACCATCCTCCAAGCACTTTTTAGTATTGACATGTTAATTCTTTTCATGGCAGCAATTTGTGGTGTTGGGGGAACGTTAACGGCCATAGACAACTTGGGACAGATTGGAACATCATATGGATATCCAAAGCAAAGCATAAGCACTTTCGTGTCGCTGGTAAGCATCTGGAATTATCTTGGAAGAGTAGCCTCAGGATTTGGCTCAGAGATTGTTCTAAAGAACTACAAATTCCCTCGCCCCCTTATGCTCACTCTGACCCTGGTATTATCATGCGCCGGCCACCTTCTAATCGCGTTTAACGTCGCAGGCGGACTTTACGTAGCGTCAATCATTATTGGGTTTTGTTTTGGTGCACAATGGCCATTAATTTTCGCAATAATCTCCGAACTTTTTGGCCTCAAATACTACTCTACTTTGTACAATTTTGGGGGGTCGGCCAGCCCAGTTGGACTGTATCTGCTGAATGTAAGGGTCACTGGGTATTTGTATGACAAGGAGGCTGAGAAGCAAATGGCAGCATTGGGACTCAGAAGGGTGGAAGGAAAGGAGTTAAATTGCATTGGGACGGAGTGCTTCAAGTTGTCTTTCATCATAATCACTGCGGTGACATTGCTCGGAGCATTTGTTTCCCTCGTTTTGGTGCTTCGAACAAGGAAGTTCTATAAAAGTGATATTTATAAGAAGTTTAGAGAACAGGCAAAGGAGGTTGCTGAGGCGGAGATGGCGATCACCAAGAATGGTGATGCTAGACAATAGGAGGAGATCTAGAAAAAGGTCGCTAATAACTATTAATGTTGCAGGCGGCCATAAACAATATATTATTGAGGACATAACATGCATATATATATATATATATATATATATATATATATATATTTAGTGTGATATTGGGATTTGCTCCGTTTCTCTTGTTATGGTATATGTCCCTTCTTATCTTCAATGGTTGAAAATTGGGGTTTTGAATGGTATTATTTTCTTATCCAGTCATGAACATTGACTATATAAATTGAATCCAATCCATTAACTCAATTAACAAATCATGTTGTGTTATTTATTTTGATTTATTTAATAATGAAAAATAATAGATACAGTTATAGAGTTGTAAGCGGCGTATAATTGCTTTAAAAAATATATATATATAACTTACGTGAATTTTTTTTTTTTTAAATGATGTACGTCGTTTGCAACTTCACGACTATATGCATTATTATCCATATATAACTCATTTTACCTTATTTACATAGCTTATCATACAAGTTCCAAGTTTATAATTATTAATAACCACAATATCTTAACAAATACATATATATATATATATCAATATTTCTCAAATTTTAACATATAATAAAACCAATATTACAAATCATACAATAACAATAAAGGAGTACATGAATAAAAAAAAAAATATATCAATAAAATTTTATAATAAAAGACGTAATTAGCATACTTAGAAATATCAATATTATATTCTTATAAAAAAAATATGAGTTTAATTCCAAATAAATTTGAAATCCAAATCAAGAATTGTGTCAAGCTTTTATTATTACTTAAATTTTCCATCACTTTCAAGTTACAAAACTAGAGATTAAGACACGAGAAATTATATTCAACAGTCGCTCCAACTTTTTTAAATCTATATATATTGCAAATCACGACGTGTAGGGTTGTAATTGAGTTGAATTAGTCTTTTTAACTTTTTTCGATTTACTTTATCTTATTATTATAATATTTTCAAAATTTTATATATATTTAAATTTTTATATAAAATATTAAATAATTCGACTTTTTTAAATATTAAAATACTCATAATATTAAAAAATAATATTATAATAATATTTTATTTAACTTAACTCAATTCTATTCAATTTAACATTCAAATAAGATCTTAATTCTTGATTTGTAAAAATTCGACTCGACTTGACTCCATTCATTTAAACTTAGGCTCGAATTTAAAATTTTTATTAATTTTTTATTAAAGTTTAACTCGATAAATTAAAATTTCAACTTGAATTCATGATCGACTTCGTCCTAAAAACGAGCTTCGAGTCATGCGATAAGAGCGGGGTTTTGATGCTATATAAATGATGTGATATACTACCAGTTATATATTACTTCTAAGCTGATGTAATTTAAAATCGACGCGTGCTCCAAGAAATAAATTTTTTATAGGTTAATTTAGAAATTCAAAGTAATATATTAGAATAATGATACATGTATAATTTTTTTATAATTATGTATTAAGATGAAAATATTTATGTGAATTGATATTATTTTTATAAGTTATTTTATAAAAATATATCTCATTTAATATATAATTATAAAAATATTATATGTCTAATTGTCTATCACTATTCAGTATATTATAGGAACATCATGCAGCACAGCGGCAAGTCAGGCCCATCGAGAGTCGAAGAATATATTTTAAATTAAATTAAATGATTTTTTTTAAGTATTTAAGAATATGAATTAAATAAATAAATAAAAACATTTACGGACCCAACTCGTGCTCTGATACATTTGTCACTTTGTGTATGTACGTCTCGGCCTGACTGTCAAGTGTCATAGACTCATGGTATAATATAATATTACATCGTCAATGCATTGACCCATATTCATGGCCTACTTTATCGTCTGAACGCAAGCCATCCGCCAATGTCTCCTCCAGCAGACACGCAACAGATTCATGAATGCATGCACGCATCTATATGTTATAATTCCTCGGTGGTCGAATCACTGGTCAGAATATTTATTATATATTCATCAAATTTTGTCTTGAAAGTGTGAATACTACTAAGATTTACATTAGTTTGTGACGTTATTTGCATTAATTAATTAGATGCTTTAAGAAGATCCAGCAGCTAGCTACCTAGATTCTAGCTAGCAAGAGATATTGTAACTCAATGGTTTATTATATGAATATATTTTTTTTGGTTCATATTTAATGAATTGTATTATAATTTTTATTAAAATATTCTTTTTTTTATAAGTAACTAAAATATTTTTTTTTTAATTTTTAGAATTTTTGATTAAATAACTAGAATATTTTAATTAATTTTATTCTAAAATTAAAAACTTTCTATTTACTGATTGCATGAATTATAAAAGAGTTTAATTTTTTAAATTGTATATAACATTACTTTTATTATATATATATATATATAAATATATAGCATTTTAATCGGTGAACCTTTTCTTTAATCTGTTTGTTTTGGTTATGGCCAAAAGTAAAGAAAAACAAGAATGCATTCAAGTTGAGAGAAGGACTAGGGTCAATGTCAGTCTAAAATCAAAATCGAGTCCACATCGGTGGCTTGAATTGACAATAACATCCACAAAGATGCTGATCAGTTGTCACAATCCTATATTAATTGTTCTTAAAAAAAAAATCCTATATTAATTTAGGGATAAACCCTTGCCAGTGAGTTGTCAACCACGAGTACAAACTACTACCATGCACTCAGTACTAGGCGTTGATATTCATCGAATCGAATAAAGATAGCTTTCCTACTTATTTATTATTCTTTTATTATTTTTTTAATTTTTAAAAAATTTTATTTCTTATTTAATAATTAAAAAAATGAATATTAATAAAAATTGTATATTTTATTTTTTTTAATAATTAAAAATATTTTTAAAAAATAAAAAAATATATACATTAAAAATATAAACGAGTGATAAACTAATGATAGTATCATTACTCATACTCATTACTATGACGTCCCAAAAAGGATACCCTTTTATATAAACGGGCAGTATACTCTTATAATTTAATTACTTTTTGTTTATTATTTTATGTATATTTGTTTTTTTATTATTATTTTTAAATATTTTTTTAACATCTTTAATTAATAAAAAAATATATTAAAAAAATATATTTATTAATAATCACTTACTTATTAAGTAAATTTTTTTTTAAAAAATTAAAAAATAAAATAAAAGAGTTATAAAAAGGTTGTAAATCTATCATTTTTTTGATATAAACATCATACTTCTAATATTTTTGAAAATTTTGAGTAAATATAAAATTTATATAAAAATAATAATATTTTAATAATAAATATCGCTCTTTTTAAAAGTAATTACGTTAACAATTACGTATTTATTACTATAAATAACATTACTCTATTTATAATCTTAAAAAAAACATACTTCTAATTTGAATTAATTTCTATTAAGATAGGATCGAAAGACAGCTTGCGGCCTCTCGCAATAATTGAATGTCAAACAATCATGTCAACAATAATAAGAATACTTATAAATAATTTGTAAATAAAGTGAAGTTCGTTCTCTCTGTTTTTGAGAGTATTAGTTTTTCAAATAAATTATAAATTGAGACTAAAATTTATGTTAGTTATGTTATTTAAAAGGATTATAAGTTAAAGACAATGTATGTCATTACAGAGACACTACAAATTCAAATTAAAAAAGAAAATAATCGTCTATATATTAAAAAAATAAAATCGTCTATATATTCAAGACTAGTACGTACATAGGCCACTACATCTATTAATTAAATTTTCAATATCTGTGTTGCTGTAAACAACAATAAAAAGAGAGATCGAGATCGATGGTGGTTGCCGGACCAGGTACTGGTGGCGCTGGCCTTATAAGGAGGCCGGCGGACATGAAGGGCCTAACACTCCAAGTAATCACCGGTCGGTGGTTCGTGGTGTTTGCCTCGTTTCTGATCATGTCCGCCGCCGGTGCCACCTACATGTTCGGCCTTTACTCCAGCGACATCAAATCCTCTCTGGCCTATGATCAAACCACCCTCAATTTGCTCAGCTTCTTCAAAGACGTGGGCGCTAATGTCGGCATCCTCTCCGGCCTAATCAACGAGGTCACACCGCCATGGGTGGTTCTTTCAGTAGGTGCAGTCCTCGACTTTTTCGGCTACTTCATGATTTGGCTTTCCGTCACCAAAAGAATCGCGACGCCCAAGGTTTGGCACATGTGTTTGTACATTTGCATAGGCGCAAACTCGCAGACTTTTGCCAACATTGGCTCCCTTGTCCCCTGCGTTAAAAACTTCCCCGAAAGTCGTGGCGCTGTGTTGGGGATTCTCAAGGGATACGTGGGGCTAAGTGGCGCTATTATCATCCAACTTTACCGTGCTATCTATGGCGATGACGCAAAGTCACTAATTTTGCTAATTGCCTGGCTTTCGGCTGCAATATCCGTTACTTTTCTTCGAACTATTCGGTACATGAAAGTCATTCGACAGCCGAACGAACTCAAGTTTTCTACAATTTCCTCTATATTTCACTCGGTCTTGCGTCGTTTTTTATGATCATGATTGTAGTATAGCAAAAGGTGAGGTTCACGCAGAGTGAATATGGTGGGAGTGCCGCGACAGTGCTTATCTTGCTCTTTCTCCAACTTGGGGTAGTTATTGTTGAAGAATATAAACTTTGGAAGAGCAAGGAGATAGAAATGAATGAACCACCGCCATTGAAAATAATCACCGAGAAGCTCAACCCAGATGCATCCACATCTAATACCACAACAAATTCACTATTTGCTGATCAACACAGTACAGAAAAGTAGGTTTCCTGTTGGAAAACTGTATTCAGACCGCCGGACAGAGGGGAGGATTATACCATACTCAAAGCACTTTTGAGTATTGACATGTTAATTCTTTTCATGGCAACAATTTGTGGTGTTGGGGGAACGTTAACGGCCATAGACAACTTAGGACAGATTGGAACATCATATGGATATCCAAAGCAAAGCATAAGCACTTTCGTGCCGCTGGTAAGCATCTGGAATTATCTTGGAAGAGTAGCCTCAGGATTTGGCTCAGAGATTGTTCTAAAGAAGTACAAATTCCCTCGCCCCCTCATGCTCACTCTGACCCTGGTATTATCATGCACCGGCCACCTTCTAATCGCGTTTAACGTCGCAGGCGGACTTTACGTAGCGTCAATCATTATTGGGTTATGTTTTGGTGCACAATGGCCATTAATTTTCGCAATAATCTCCGAACTTTTTGGCCTCAAATACTACTCTACTTTGTACAATTTTGGGGGGTCGGCCAGCCCAGTTGGACTGTATCTGCTGAATGTAAGGGTCACTGGGTATTTGTATGACAAGGAGGCTGAGAAGCAAATGGCAGCATCGGGACTCAAACGGGTGGCCGGAAAGGAGTTAAATTGCATTGGGACGGAGTGCTTTAAGTTGTCTTTCATCATAATCACTGCGGTGACATTGCTCGGAACATTTGTTTTCCTCGTTTTGGTGCTTCGAACAAGGAAGTTCTATAAAAATGATATTTATAAGAAGTTCAGAGAACAGGCTAAGGAGTCTGCTGAGGCGGAGATGGCGATCACCAAGAATGGTGCTGCTGGACAATTGGAGGAGATCTAGAAAAAGGTTGCTAATAACTATTAATGTTGCAGGCGGCCATAAAACAATATATTATTGAGAGTTGCGACGTTCTAGAAAGAGAAGATGCTAATTAGGGACATAACATGCATATATTTATATGTATATATATTTGGTGTGATATTCGGATTTGCTCTGTTTTTCTTGTTATAGTAGGTGTCCTTTCTTATCTTTAATGGTGGAAAATTGTGTTTTTGAATAGTATTATTTTCTATCCAGTCATGAACATTGACTATATAAATTGAATCGAATCCATTAAATTAAACGAGTTAACTCAATTAATGAATCATGTTGTGTCATTTATTTTGATTTATTTAATAATTAATTAAAAATATACTAACAATATGACTCATTTAAACTCCTTTATTTCTTCAGTTGAGCTAAAATATATGACTCATTTCACCTTATTTACATAACTTCACATAAAAGTTTGAGTTTATAATTATTAATAACCACAATATCTTAACAAATATATATCAATATTTCTCAAATTTTAACTTATAATATTAAAACTAATATTACAAACCATACAATAACATTAAAGGAGTACATGGATAAAAAAAAAATATATATCAATAAAACTTTATAATAAATAAGTAATTAGCATACTTAGAAATATCAATATTATATTCTTATAAAAAAAAAGAAATAACAATATTATAACTTAATAATAGTAAAATCTTATTTTTGAAAGAAGTTCTAAATAAGTCAAAACAGATCAAATTTGTGCTAAACATGTTTACCTATTATTGATTTATATATAAATCGTGTTTTAATATATCAGCCTGTTTTTACTTAAATTCATTAACATCAAATTTAAACTCGTTAATTTTATATTATGTTCATGTTGAATTCATGAATCGTATTACATATTCAAACTCGTTAACATCAAATTCAAACTTACTAATTTTGTATGTATTCGCATTAGATTTACGGATCATACACATATTATTATTCCTACTTGTCATGCATCTAATTTTGATTTTCTTTTGGGCTCTATGTGCCTCCAGATTTTGGGTGATCCAATTAAAACTTAGTTGTGCCACACGGGCTCTTTGGTGGTAGAAATGAATAATATTATACATCATATTCCTATTTTATTATATAAGATGTAATAAATTTATTATTAATAAATAATAATAAGTTTTGAGAAAATATTATTAAATGATAATTAGAAATATATGTTACATTTGATATAAAGGCAGAAAAAATGTAATAATATAAAGGTGGTGCTACTCCCACATAGGGAGGTCATTGAGATATTTATGAATAGGTAAAAAATTTACCTTTTTTCTCACATTTTCTTAAACTCATTAAATATTTGAAAAATTAAATTAAAAATCACAAATTTATTTATAAAATATTTACTTAATTATTAAATAAAAATAAAAAAACTCAATCTGTGATTTATCATAAGTGACCAAGAATAAGTATTTTTTAATGGATAACGACGAGGTTATTATCTTAAGAATATTAATGATAGGCCTCCGGCTCCAATGTTTTGTGTGTATCACTTTTTTTTATAAAATTATATAATTTTTAAATTTTTTAAGTAGTTAGATATGTTTAAAAAATATTTTAAAAATGATAAAAACAAAAATTTCAAATAAAATAATAATAATAAGAGAATAATATCCTTATCATTATCTTTTTCAGAGAAAAAAAAAAAAGAAGAATGAATTGCTTGGCGTTCCTGCCAAGTGCCAACTTGACAACTTGGAATCTTGACATTATTTCGTGTTTTTTTTTTTTTCTTAACAGACATTATTTCGTGTTTATTCAGTCATTTTCGATATATGTTACTGAGGTAAGGATACGTAACAGATCCAGAAGGTGCCGACATAAATACGCTCACTTCTCTCTCTATCGGTGTCGCTCTTATCGGGGCCAGCTGACAGTTGACAGTTGACACTTGACAGTATGCAGTATTACTCTTATATAGCATTGATATTTTCGGTGCAGCTTCTATCAACCCATCTTGAAAAAGTAAAAAAATCGGCTCACCTATAAATTAAATGGGTCGTTTCAATTAGGGTGATGTTGGGACGAATCCGACTCTCTTCGGAGTTAAAAACAGTTTCTTATAATCTCTATAAAAATATAATAAAAAATATAATTTAAAAAACAAAATAAAAAATCTAATAAAAAAAATCTAATAAAAAATCTAATAAAAAAAATATAATAAAAAAAATAAAATGAAAATGATTTTATAAGAGGCGTACGACCTAAGTCCAGTCACCGCCAGCTATTGTGTAACGAACCCATTTCGAATTTAAGACTATCGGGAGAAGGTAGAAGGTCGCTGGAAGTCACCGTTGCAGAGGTGAGGTCGTCGGAGGGAGGTGGTCCCGATAGCATGGGTGGTGTCATCCACTGTGGCCGACGACAATAGGAGCTGTTTTTATGAAGGGGGTCTCAAGATATTCCTTCCTATCATGCCGCTCAGCAATGACCTTTTAATATTTTATTATTTTTATTATTATTATTATTATTATTATACGTTCTGAGTTTTGGAGGTGGCTTTTAGCATTTTAGTAATTTAATTTGATATAGAGTCTCGGTATTGGGGCCCTGTGCATCTCTAACTAACGTGACAATGCCATTTAGCTAGTTTATTTTATTTAATAAAAAAAAAAATTTTAAAAAAAGGAAAAACAAAACCTAAAACTGTTGAAATCGAAATAAAAAATGGAAACGTTCAAATCGAAGAGCAAAAGGTGAGGGAGGGAATCCAATTGTAGAGGGTTGTTCGTGATTTATGGTTTATGTCATTTTGAAGCTTTGAGATGTACACGCTATGCTAGTAGGCTTTGGTTTTCGGTATTTTCTGAAGTAGGACGGCAGGTTTGATGGATTACTTGCCCACTTACATCTGTTAATTTCCCTTAATTCTCGTTGCAAAACTGAATGAATGCTAGACGACCATTCTCCCTTTGGATTAGGCAAACCCCCCCTCCCTCGGCTTTTTTTCTTCCCCTCTACATTTATTTTATAAAATTGTGATCAATTTAGAACATAATTGTGGTAAGAGTTTGTAAAATTATTTTTCCTATCAAATGTGCATGGACTAGTAAATAAAAATCGGACAGCCTGAATATCAGAAAGGCAGACAACTTCTGGGAGCATATTACTTACACCATCCCTCCATTCAGGAAACTAATATTTTAATAAATAACGCTTCTTGGTCCTCGTGGATTTTAAGCTTTTCACCTCAAATTCTGCCTGCGGCATTTCTCTGTGTTTGTTTCATTTCTCGTTCTATCAATCAATCATCTATGGCGGTATGATATTTTCAATTTCTTGCACTTTCTAGTTTTACCTGCTCCTTATACTTCCCTAACAAATTTACGGTTTCGATCATTCACAAATTCGAAGAAAGACTCTGGAATATAAAATGATATTTTGTGAAGAAAATAAGTTATAGTTTATCTTTGATTATGTTTTACGCTTCAACATTCTTAATTTTTAGTCTCGTTTGCGATGAATAAATGATGTTTTTTTTTTTTTTAATTTTTTTAATTTCTTTAATTTTAATTGATGTGGAATTTTAAATTTATTTCTCTGTAATTCTTGCGCAAATTTCATGTATGTAGCATAACCTCTAATTTAGACATCTCACCAGTAGCAATTAGCAGTGACTAAGGTAAAAGCTCACGCAAAATTCCAAGGTGTGAAGAAGTCTGCGGTCGACGGAGAGCTGCGAACAGTTTTGATATAATGGAAAATATGTTTGCATATTATTTCACCAACCCACAATTGTCAGATTATAACACCAGCCCTCAAATTTGGAGAAACTTTCGAATTGTCCCTGAATCAATGTAAAGCACTCGAAAGTCCATAACCATTCTCATTTCTTAATATTATTTTTTTGGCATGTTCTCTTAATCCTTTCTTTCCCAGCCTAAACATGCAGTAACTAGCTATAATAAAAGTGTTTCAAATGATCTCATGTCAACAGTAATAAGAATAGTTATAAATAAATTGTAAATAAAGTGAAGTTCGTTCTTTCTGTTTTTCAGATTATTATTTTTTCAAATAAATTATAAATTGAGACTAAAATTTATGTTGGTTATGTCACTTAAAAATGTTATAAGTTAAAGACAATATCTGTTATTTTATATACAAATACGCTATAAATCTGAGTTTAATTTAACTTATAATATGAACTTTATCTCCTAATTATTAATTACAGTTATAACTTCATTTCGTAGTCTATCTAAATAATAATAATAATAATCGCTACATATTAAAAAAAAAAATGGTCTATATATTCAAGACTAGTACGTAGGCCAGTACCACATCTTTAAATTAAATTTTCAATATCTGTGTTGCAGCAAACAACAATAAGAAGAGAGATCGAGATAGATGATGGTTACCGGATCAGGTACCGGTGGCGCCGGCGCTGGCCTTATAAGGAGGCCGGCGAACATGAAGGGCCTAACACTCCAAGTAATCACCGGGCGGTGGTTCGTGGTGTTTGCCTCGTTTCTGATCATGTCCGCCGCTGGTGCCACCTACATGTTCGGCCTTTACTCCAACGACATCAAATCCTCTCTAGCCTACGATCAAACTACTCTCAATTTGCTCAGCTTCTTCAAAGACGTGGGCGCTAATGTCGGCATCCTCTCCGGCCTAATCAACGAGGTCACACCGCCATGGGTGGTTCTTTCAGTAGGTGCAGTCCTCAACTTTTTCGGCTACTTCATGATTTGGCTTTCCGTCACCAAAAGAATCGCGACGCCCAAGGTTTGGCACATGTGTTTGTACATTTGCATAGGCGCAAACTCGCTGACTTTTGCCAACACTGGCTCCCTTGTCCCCTGCGTTAAAAACTTCCCCAAAAGTCGTGGCTTTGTGTTGGGGATTCTCAAGGGATACGTGGGGCTAAGTGGCGCTATTATCATCCAACTTTACCATGCTATCTATGGCGATGACGCAAAGTCACTGATTTTGCTAATTGCCTGGCTTCCGGCTGCCATATCCGTTGCTTTTCTTCGAACTATTCGGTACATGAAAGTCATTCGACAGCCGAACGAACTCAAAGTTTTCTACAATTTCCTCAATATTTCACTCGGTCTTGCGTTGTTTTTGATGATCATGATTGTAGTACAGCAAAAGGTGAGGTTCACGCAGAGTGAATATGGTGGGAGTGCCATGACAGTGCTTATCTTGCTCTTTTTCCAACTTGGGGTAGTTATTGTTGAAGAATATAAACTTTGGAAGAGCAAGGAGATAGAAATGAATGAACCGCTGCCATTGAAAATAATCACCGAGAAGCTCAACCCAGATGCATCCACATCTAATACCACAACAAATTCACTATTTGCTGATCAACACAGTATAGAAAAGCAGGTTTCCTGTTGGAAAACTGTATTCAGACCGCCGGACAGAGGAGAGGATTATACCATACTCCAAGCACTTTTTAGTATTGACATGTTAATTCTTTTCATGGCAGCAATTTGTGGTGTTGGGGGAACGTTAACGGCCATAGACAACTTGGGACAGATTGGAACATCATATGGATATCCAAAGCAAAGCATAAGCACTTTCGTGTCGCTGGTAAGCATCTGGAATTATCTTGGAAGAGTAGCCTCAGGATTTGGCTCAGAGACTGTTCTAAAGAAGTACAAATTCCCTCGCCCCCTCATGCTCACTCTGACCCTGGTATTATCATGCGCCGGCCACCTTCTAATCGCGTTTAACATCGCAGACGGACTTTACGTAGCGTCAATCATTTTTGGGTTTTGTTTTGGTGCACAATGGCCATTAATTTTCGCAATAATCTCCGAACTTTTTGGCCTCAAATACTACTCTACTTTGTACAATTTTGGGGGGTCGGCCAGCCCAATTGGACTGTATCTGCTGAATGTAAGGGTCACTGGGTATTTGTATGACAAGGAGGCTGAGAAGCAAATGGCAGCGTTGGGACTCAAACGGGTGGCCGGGAAGGAGTTAAATTGCATTGGGACGGAGTGCTTCAAGTTGTCTTTCATCATAATCACTGCGGTGACATTGCTCGGAGCACTTGTTTCCCTCGTTTTGGTGCTTCGAACAAGGAAGTTCTATAAAAGTGATATTTATAAGAAGTTCAGAGAACAGGCTAAGAAGGCTGCTGAGGCGGAGATGGCGATCACCAAGAATGGTGCTGCTGGACAATAGGAGGAGATCTAGAGAAAGGTTGCTAATAACTATTAATGTTGCAGGCGGCCATAAACAATATATTATTGAGAGTTGCGACGTTCTAGAAAAAGAAGATGCTAATTAAGGACATAACATGTATATATTTATATATATTTGGTGTGATATTCGGATTTGCTCGGTTTCTCTTGTTATAGTAGGTGTCCTTTCTTATCTTTAATGGTGGAAAATTGTGTTTTTGAATAGTATTATTTTCTTATCCAGTCACGAACATTGACTACATAAATTGAATCCAATCCATTAAATTAAACGAGTTAACTCAATTAACGAATCATGTTGCGTCATTTATTTTGACTTGTTTAATAATTAATTAAAAATATACTAACACAATATGACTCATTTAAACTCCTTTATTTCTTCAGTTGAGCTAAAATATATGACTCATTTCACCTTATTTACATAACTTCACATAAAAGTTCAAGTTTATAATTATTAATAACCACAATATCTTAACAAATATATATCAATATTTCTCAAATTTTAACTTATAATATTAAAACTAATATTACAAACCATACAATAACATTAAAGGCGTACATGGATAAAAAAAATATATATATCAACAAAACTTTATAATAAATAAGTAATTAGCATACTTAGAAATATCAATATTATATTCTTATAAAAAAAAAAGAAATAACAATATTATAACTTAATAATAATAAAATCTTATTTTTAAAAGAAATTCTAAATAAGTCAAAACAGATCAATTTTGTGCTAAACATGTTGACCTATTATTGATTTATATATAATTTGTGTTTTAATAAATCAGTATGTTTTTACTTAAATCCGTTAACATCAAATTTAAACTCGTTAATTTTGTATTTTGTTCATGTTGAATTCATGAATCGTATTACATATTCAAACTCGTTAACATCAAATTTAAATTTACTAATTTTGTATGTATTCGCATTAGATTTATGGATCATATCACATATTATTATTCCTATGTCATGCATCTAATTTTGATTTTCTTTTGGGCTCTATGTGCCCCCAGATTTTGGGTGATCGAATTGGAACTTAATTGTGCCACATGGGCTGTTTGGTGGTAGAAATGAATAATATTATATATCATATTCCTATTTTATTATATAAGATGTAATAAATTTATTAATAATAAATAATAATAAGTTTTGAGAAAATATTATTAAATGATAATTAGAAATATATGTTACATTTGATATAAAGGCAGAAAAAAAGTAATAATATAAAGGTGGTGCTACTCCCACATAGGGAGGTCATTGAGATATTTATGAATAGGTAAAAAATTTATCTTTTTTCTCACATTTTCTTCAACTCATTAAATATTTGAAAAAATAAATTAAAAATCACAAATTTATTTATAAAATATTTACTTAATTATTAAATAAAACTAAAAAAACTCAATCTGTGATGTATCATAAGTGACCAAGAATAAGTATTTTCTAATGGATAACGATGAGATTATTATCTTAAGAATATTAATGATAGGCCTCCGGCTCCAATGTTTTGTGTGTATCACTTTCTTTATAAAATTATATAATTTTTAATTTTTTTTTAGTAGTTAGATATGTTAAAAAAATATTTAAAAAATGATAAAAACAAAAATTTCAAATAAAATAATAATAATAAGAGAATAATATCCTTGTCATTATCTTCTTCAGAGAAAAAAAAAAAGAATTGCTTGGCGTTCCTGCCAAGTGCCAACTTGACAACTTGGAATCTAGACATTATTTCGTGTTTATTTTTTTTTCTTAACAGACATTATTTCGTGTTTATTCAGTCATTTTCGATATATGTTACTGAGGTAAGGATACGTAACAGATCCAGAAGGTGCCGACATAAGTACGCTCACTTCTCTCTCTATCGGTGTCGCTCTTATCGGGGCCATCTTGAAAAAGTAAAAAAATCAGCTCACCTATAAATGAAATAAGTCGTTTCTATTAGGGTGATGTTGGGACGAATCCGACTCTCTTCGGTGTTAAAAACAGTTTCTTATCATCTCTATAAAAATATAATAAAAATTTTTAAATTTTTTTTAAAATATAATAAAAAAATGAAATTTAAAAAACACAATAAAAAATACAATAAAAAAAATATAATAAAAAAATATAATAAAGATGATTTTATAGGAGGCGTACGGCCTTAGTCCAGCCACCGCCAGCCATTGTGTTACGGACCCATTTCAGGTTTAAGACTGTCGGGAGAAAGTAGGAAGTCGCTGGGAGTCACCATCACAGGAGTGAGGTCGTCGGAGGGAGGCGATCCCAATGGCATGGGCGGTATCACCCACGATGACCGGCGGCGATAAGAGTTGTTTTTATGAAGGGGGTCGGTTCGACTGACTCCCAAGATTTTCCTTCCTATTATGCTGCTCAGCAATGACCTTTTAGTATTTTATTATTATTATTATTATTATTATTATTATTATTATTATTATTATTATTATTATTATTATACGTTCTGAGTTTTGGAGGTGGCTTTTAGCTTTTAAGTAATTTGGTTTATAAAAATGATATAGAGTCTCGGTATTAAGGCCTTGTGCGTCTCCAGCTAACGTGACAATGCCACTTAGCTAGTTTATTTTATTTAATAAAAAAAATTAAAAAAAAAAAGGAAAAACAAAACCTAAAACTGCTGAAATCGAAATAAAAAGTGGAAACGTACAAATCGAAGAGCAAAAGGTGAGGGAGGGAAACCAATTGTAGAGGGTTGTTCATGATTTTCGACGGCAACCATTTCGTCGTAGGTGTCCTTCTGGCGTCGTCTGAGTCCAACCGTGGTGCCACTCGCCTAGGCATTGTTGTTTTAGCCCACTTGGGGAAAACTCATCACGCGAGACCTGCCAAGAGCATCTAGTTTCTGTCGCAAGCACCCATTGTAAGCTTCTATAATGTGTAATAAACACTTTAAAAACATAATCGTTAAGCTTTAATGCCAAGAATTAGTACCTCCAGCCATTGATGTTCCTCACGGTTTTGCTGCGCTTTATCTGATGTTTGATACTTCCGAACTCTACTCACCTTATTTAGATGGTGTGAGGCTGAAGGGGATTGAGTAGTCGAGTCTGGAGACCAAACTGTAGTATTTATAGCCAAAACTTCCATCAAGTTTCGGCGGCTACGTGTCCCACGTGTTTAGTTTATCATAGGGCAGTTCCAACGTTTTACAACGTGATGAATACTCAGAGTGAACCACTTCAGGTGCTCCTAAAATGAAAGGGAGTTAGAGACTCGTTCTTACAAATGGCCTCCGAGAGAAACGGTCAATATTCTCCTACTTGGTCCACACTTTTAATCTAATGT
The DNA here is from genome assembly GCA_036559045.1 of Platycarya longipes. Lineage (NCBI taxonomy): Eukaryota > Viridiplantae > Streptophyta > Magnoliopsida > Fagales > Juglandaceae > Platycarya > Platycarya longipes. Next base: position 10,075,624 of record CM071790.1, on the reverse strand, counting down.
TTCATCTTAAACCCATCGATAATCTGTATTTAAGTAATAAATACATGACTCACGGCGATAGGTCCTCTAATGACGAGTATTACCTTCCATGTATTATTATGTATTTATTTCTTAAATAATATAATTTATGTGGCAACAATTTCTTAATGAATAAATTCTATGTTTATTCTTGGTCCAACACAGATAAATTTTCTCAAAATTAAATTAAGGTGCACATCAATATGAGAAAAACATCAAAATAATTAAGAATTTCACTAAAATAACATTGTTTATACAATGAAAATTTACATAATTGAACCAAGTCCCATATTCACTACATGATCCTTGAATTTCAATAGTGGCATACTCTTTGTCAAAGGATCAGCGATCATTAGATCAGTGCTGACGTGCTCAATGATCACTTTCTTTTCTTTTACATATTCCCTTATGGCTAAATATTTAATGTCAATGTGTTTACTTCGATTCCCACTTTTGTTGTTCTTAGCCATAAAAACAGCTGCTGAATTGTCGCAATACATTCTCAATGGCCTAGAGATAGAATCTATAATTCTAAGCCCATAAATGAAACTCTTAAGCCATACACCTTGTGAAGTAGCCTCAAAACAAGAGACGAACTCGGCTTCCATAGTGGAAGTGGCAGCCAAAGTCTGCTTGGCACTCCTCCATGATACAACTCCACCGGCCATCAAAAAAATGTATCTTGATGTTGATTTGCGTGAATCAATATAGCCAGCAAAGTCAGAATCTGAGTAGCCAATGACTTCCAGATTGTTTGTCTGTCTATACATAAGCATGTAGTCTTTGGTTCCTTGAAGGTACTTCATTACTTTCTTTGCAGCTCTCTAGTAGTCTAGACCTGGATTACTCTGATATCGTCCCAACATTCCCATAGCAAATGCAATGTCAGGTCTTATACAGATCTGAGCATACATTAGGCTTCCGATAGTAGAAGCATATAGAATGTTCTTCATTTGTTCCCTTTCAAGGTCGTTCTTCGGGCATTGGTTCAAATTGAACTTATCACCCTTCACAATGGGAGCTACACTTGGTGAACAATCATTCATCCAAAATTTCTCTAAAACTTTATTAATATAGGTTTCCTGAGACAGACCCAAAATAGCTCGAAGTCTATCTCTATGGATCTTAATGTCAATGACAGAAGATGCGTCACCTATATCCTTCATATCAAAATTTTTAGAGAGGAATTGTTTTACCTCATGCAGCAAACCCTTATCATTGGTTGCTAGCAAAATGTCATCCACATATAAAACAAGAAAACATATTTTACTCCCACTAACCTTCTGGTATATACATTGATCCATAACTTTTTCTACAAATTCGAATGAAGAAATTACATTATGAAATTTCAAATACCATTGGCGGGATGCTTGTTTTAAACCGTATATGGATTTATGGAGCTTGCAAACCATTTGCTCACCATCACTAGAGGGGAATCCTTCATGTTGTTTCATGTAAACCTCCTCCTCTAGATCTCCATTGAGATATCGTTTTCACATGTATTTGTTGCAACTCTAAGTCAAAATGGGCTATTAATGCCAAAATCACACACAATGAATCTTTCTTAGATACAGGAGAGAAAGTCTCTGTGTAATCGATTCTTTTTTCTGAGTGAATCCATCAGCAACGAGTCTTGTCTTGTATCTCTCAATGTTGCCCAATGAGTCTTTCTTTGTCTTAAAGACCCATTTACATCCAATGACTTTTACACCATTAGGCAACTCAACAAGATCCCAGACTCCGTTACTCTTCATAGAATTCATCTCTTCCTTCAGGGCATTGTACCATAATTCTAATTCTTTGTAACTCATGGCTTGTGAAAAGAATTCGAGATCCTTTTCGGCTCCAATGTTGTAGTTAGATTCTTCCAAATACACAACATAATTATTAGGAATTGCTGATCTCTTTGGTCTAATAGATCTTCTTAATGTTGTACCATCATATTTCGAAGAAGTATGTGATTCAACTTGTTGTTCAAAAGTTGTTGGCAACTCTTGAACTACCTGATCTACTGAAATGTTGTCAGCAGTGGATCTTCAATGATTAGTTGTTCAACACTAGTTTGTACTTGAGGGGTGTTGTAAACAATAACCAATCTATCACTTAAGGTGGAAGGTTGAGATTCTGAATGATCATTGTCAGAACTATGTTCTTGGTTTGATCGCTCCCACTGATCAAGTCATTTTCAAGAAACTTTTCATTTCTTGATTCCACAATTCTAGTGCTGTGAGATGGACAATAAAATCTGTAACCTTTAGACTTTCAGCATATCCAATGAAATCCCACTAATGGTCCTTGGGTCTAGCTTATTTTCTTGTGGATTATAAATTCTCACCTCAGACGGGCATCCCCAAACGTGCATATGTCGCAAACTCAGTTTCCAACTTTTCCATAATTCAAATGGCGTTTTTGGAACAACCTTGGTTGGAACTAGGTTCAATATATACACTGCCGTTTTAAGTGCTTCAGCCCACAAGGATTTAGGAAGACTGGAGCTGCTAAGCATACTCCGCACCATGTCCAATGGACCAATAATGTTCAGTTTCTTCTTTCTGCTACACCATTTTGGTCCAGTGAACCAGGCATGGTGTATTGGGCAACATGCCCATGCTCTTGAAGAAATTTTGCAAATGGCCCAAATGCTTGTCCATCCTCTGTGTATCTATCGTAATATTCTCCACCTCTATCTGATCTCACAATCTTAATTTGCTTACCACATTGTTTCTCTACTTTAGCCTTAAAGATCTTAAATGCATTTAATGCTTCGTTCTTGTTATTAAGCATGTAGAGATACATATATCGTAAGTAATCATCTATGAAAGAGATGAAGTATTTCTGACTATGTGAATCCATGTCTGGACTACATATATCAGTATGTATGATCTCTAATATGTCTAAACTCTTTTTGGCACCTTTCCTTGACTTGTTGGTATGCTTTCCTTTTATGCAGTCCACACAAGTCTCAAAATTAGTAAAATCTAGAGTATTGAGTACTCGTTCATTTACTAATCTTTTAATTCTTTCTATGAAGATATGACTTAATCTCCGGTGCCATAATTTAGAGGAGTTCTCGTTAATAACACATCTTTTAGCACCAGTGTGAACATGCATTGAATTATAAGTGGCATTATTTTGTTAATTAATGCAGTAAAGACCATCAGACAAAGTACCATTCCCAACGCAATCAGATTTATAAAATAAACTAAAAGATGAATATGAAAATTTAGAGGAATATCCAAAAGGTACAAGTCTTGAAACTGAAATCAAATTTCTAGGAAAACTTGGAACATAAAAGGTCTTTTCTAACTTTAAAAGAAAGCCACTACTTAAAATTAAATAGCAAGTTTCTACAGCTTCCATATGCGAGTCCATCTTATTTCTGATAAGATGCTTCGCTCATTTCTCACTAGCTTCCTTAGGTTTTGCAAACCCTGCAAGAATTTGAAATGTGGATTGTTGATCCAGAATCAATCTACCATGTGTTAATATTAACATTAACCATATTAGATTTATAACAAACAAATGAGGTTGGATTACCTTTGTCTGCAAGCCATTTCTGAAAATTTTTGAAATTTGGCACATTCCTTCTTTATGTGTCCCTTCTTTTTATAGAAAAACACTTGGAATCTTTCTTGATACCACCTTGGGAAGGTAGTTTACCTTTCCCTTTCTGATTGGCTTGATGCTTGCCATTTCCATGCGTTGCCAACATTGCACTTTCTCCATGTTCCATCACCAGTCTCTCTTCCTCTTAAACACACATGGTCATAAGTTCATTAATTGACTATTTATCCTTATGTGTGTTGTATGAGATTTTGAAAGATCCATATTAGTGCGGAAGAGTATTCAGGATGTAGTGCACTAGAAAGGAATTTGACATTTCAACCTCGAGATTTTTTAATTGAGCCGCAATATCCCTCATTTGCATGATATGCTCGCGCACACCTCTCACACCAATGAGCCTTAGGGATGAGAGCTTAATTATCAGGGTGCTTGCCAATGCCTTGTCTGAAGTGACAAATTGATCATCAATAGCTTTTAGCAAGTCTTTGACCTTTTCATGCTGATCAACAGAACCACAGATACTAGCAGAAATTCTAGTCTTAATAAACATGACACTAAGGCGATTAGATCGCTCCCATCGTTCATAAAGCATGATGTCCGCTGCAGTGCTAGTATCAGTAATTGCTGGTGGTTCGTCTTTCCTAATAGCATAGTCTATGTCCATCCACCCCAAATGAAGAAAAACTCTCTCCTTGCAGACCTTATATTTATCTCCCTTAAGTTCAGGGATATCATAACGAACATTAGAGAAATTTGCAGGTTGTACCAATGCATAAAATTATAGATTACATGCTTATGTTAAAATTGAGGCCTAAACAAAATATCATGCTTTACCAATGTAAATCATGCTTAAAAAAATGAATCTAATAAAAATTGCCTGTAGGCTAAATAATTAATTCAAGCAGATTAAATTATTCTTTATGATAAAACTATCAAGTTATTTAATTAATTCATAATTCATGTGGATAAGTTATGAATAACTTGATATTTTATCCTAATTAATAATATAAATATAATAAAAATTCTTGTGGGATAAAATTTATTATATTTAGTATAATTAATTACAATCAATGTCTAATATTCTTTATGTGATCCTAATTAATCATAATATATAATTTCATTTAATTAAAGATGTTGTGGCTATTCTTTAATTAATTAAAATTATATGGATCACTAGACATCAAATTGCATAAAGACTAACTTAATATGAGAACCGTCACGAATTACATAATTTTAACTACTACTGACATGTTATCATTATGCACAAACATTCTCATAATATAAGCATAATTAAAACTATAATATTATGCATATCATTTAATTTTATGCCTTTAACTATATATATACTCTTCCAAAAAATGCATGTATTAATATAGAGCAGAAATAATCAATTCATGCAAACTAAATATGAGCATAATAAATAAATTTGCACAACAATTATCCAAAACGCATGTAATTAATTCAAATAAAATATGATCAGAACTCATATGTGGGCAAAACCGAAACAAATTAACGTAAACACATAATAAAGACAAGGGCATGGGCCATTTTCAGCCATGTATTACCCATTTTCAGCACAAGAACGTGGCCCATAACCACGCTCCATCTACTTTAAAACAGGACCCAATTAATCTAGCCACATACAGTTTGTTTTAAAGAGAGAGCAAACAACATGTAGTTTTAGTCATCATCAACCTTTAGACGGGTTGCAGGTCGCGATTCCAGAGACCTTTTTATGTATTAATCACAGAATGCTCAACAATTTATACATGATTTTTAAAGATTTCCATATGTTTTTCACATCATATAATCTTCTTTCGAACAAGAAAACGTCCAGAAATCAAAGCCTCCCTTTTTTTTTACTATTTAAAACATTCGGCCAAAAAAACAGAGATGAACAGAGCATCATTAAAACACCAAGGGAGAGATAAAATCAAGGCTCTGATACCAAATGGAAGCTTCTATAATGCGTAATAAACATTTTAAAAACAGAATCATTAAGCTTTAATGCCAAGAATCAGTACCTCCATCCATTGATGTTCCTCACGGTTTTGCTGCGCTCTATCTGATGTTTGATACTTCCGAACTCTACTCACTCTATTTAGATGGTGTGAGACTGAAGGGGATTGAGTGATCGAGTCTGGGGACCAAACTGTAGTATTTATAGCCAAAACTTCCATTAAGTTTCGGCGGCTACGTGTCCCACGTGTTCAGTTTATCATGGGTCAGTTCCAACGTTTTACAACGTGATGAATACTCAGAGTGGACCACTTCAGGTGCTCCTAAAATGAAGGGGAGCTGGAGACTCGTTCTTACGAACGGCCTCCGAGAGAAACGGTCAACACCCATTTCTTGGTTTGCTGTTATTCCTTTCATGTTTTTGACTTTTTGATTTTAACTTAATTCTGTCTCTTAATTTGTCAGTCATTGATAATAATCTAGGATTTCTAATCCTGGAGAGTTATTTTCCTGTTATTGATATTTAGGGTTTAGTTTTTTGGCATAAAATTGATTCTTTGTGATGTTCTGATGATTCATTTACTGCCCGAAAATTTGCCATCTTATATTAAAATGTCGAATGCTGACTGTGAACAGCTATAGATCGGTGTGTATATTGAGTTTCTTACTCAATGTCGCGGCAATGTGATATAAATAAGGATAAATGTGTCTCTCAATTCTTGTGTATTCATATTGAAAAACTTGATAATGGACATTATTTTGAAAGTTGTGAAATTTTCTGGATATCTTAGTGGAAGGCTTCAAGCTAATCTGTATAATTTGGCTAGTAACTTGTGCCAATATTTTGTTAAATGTGGATACTGAAAGCAGAAGGAAAAGAGGGGAAAGCTTTCTGATTATGAGAAATTGGATTAGATTTTTGCATTATGTTTTCTTCTGCAGTACCTCAGTACCTCTGAATAATTTTGTACTGCTTTAATCCACCTTATGCAGAGCAGTACCTCCTTAGTAATTTTCTCCCACATTTAAGCCATTATCAAAACAATATATGGTGAAGATTGATTAAATAATATATAATGTTATATATATGTGGCAGTATTCCTGCGTATTCCTGCATAAAATCTATACCTTTTCATATATATATATATATATAAGGTTTTTTCAAATTTGATTTGCTATTAAAACTGATGCCCATGGAATCTGAAGTCAAAGCCTTCATATTCCTGCATGCAATGTCTTCTACATTAATTTGCCATTTATAAAAGCAAAGAGCCGTTATGAGTCAATGGCTTTTTAGCATGCAATTTAATTTATAAAATAGAAAAATACCATGATCAGCCAGTGTTTTAGTACTTCAATTTTCATGTAATTTTGTGTGAACACCCTCAATTTTCAGTATTTTAATCAACTTCTTTTAGAGGATTTGGCTAATATATTGTTCTTGGATGTGTTCTTGGAGTTTTGCTCGTAGATGTAGTTTGAGACCATGCTAATATTGTTTGCCTGTGTGGATTTCTTCAGAAAATGAAAAGCTCGAGTTCTCAATCTGGTACAAGTTGTTGGACTTCAAGAGGGGAAGACAAAACTAATTTTAATGGACCAGATTGTCATTGTGGCTACCAAGCAAAGCTACGGATTTTTGGAAAATATAAGAGTTTTGGTAGAAGATTTTACAATTGAAGAAGTACAAGAGAATCCTCAAAGTGTTAACCTTGTCATGGTTTTTTTTTTTTTTTTAAATGACAGTTGTGTAATTTTCATGTAATTTGTAATTTTTATGATAGTTTGAAACAATGTCGATATTTTGAGTGGATTGGTCTTTAAGGCTTGCTTTGAAATTGTAAATTGATGTTAAGTTTGAATGTTATTATAAGTAGAGTACGGAAAAATATCTTATTTATAACTTATCTATTTATTTAGGAGCCTCTTTTCACATTTACGTATAATGTAAAAGATCTTTTAGATTGTTGTTACTCTATATTTGATAAATGCTGATACAGATTGTTGTTACTCTAGATTTCATCAATGCTGATACAAACAGACAATATCACGTCAGTATCTAGAAAGGAAATGGAAAGAAAACCACTTGTTGTTCTTATTACCACATGAACCACCTGTTTTGTTCTCATTAGATATAGAAGACAGATATCACTGATTTAACATCACTAAGATATTAAATAGATCCCTGAATAAAGATTTGCTCTTTAACTCAACATCCATCATAAAAGAATGTTCAAGCTATGTCCATGAGCACTACACAATAAACAATACTAAATAAAGTCATGAGCAATACACAAAAAGTCATTAAATGGGTCTCATCCCACGACAAATACATTTAACAACACGAGTCCATTCTTGGAATATATTAAATACAAAAAATACATTAAAAGGGTATCATCTGGGCGATTGTGTTCCATTTAATCCAAAGTCTACTAGTTTTGATCCATCCAACCCAATTTGCATATGTAAACAACAAAACCCAAATATTAATGTCATTTTATTATTTACCATCAAAATATCAAAAGGGATACACTTACACTTTATTAACTTTGAATCACTATTCCACCGACCTGAGTTCTACCAGTGTCCAAAGCTATGCTTTCTAGAACAATCTGATGAGAAATATTCATCAAAACCTGCCCATACAAAAGATTTCAAATATAAATATATACTTATTAATATACTTGCAGGTGTCCACCATCAACAATGGCCATATCCATCTCTAAACTGCGAAACAAGCTTCTTTGTGTGTCCATGACTTGTTTATCTTCTTCATCGCACTAATAATAAAGTGACAAATAAGATCACAAAACTATATTACTAGCAAATGTAATTTATAAATCAAAATTTTATTAAATATATGCATCTATTTGCGTTTTTCCTTTTCGAGTGCTTTTTCACTTTCGCTCTAACTTTTTGCATGTCTATCTTTATCCTAGATGTTCTCCTCATAGATGGAGGTTTGTCGTTCCCATGCACCGCAAGTGGACTGCGTATTTGCCCAAAAGCATGGGCAATAGTTGTTTCTCCTATTGTACTAGCAACGTTAGAACCCGTTTGAGTCATCGATGAAGGTTCTTGGTTGGCACGATACAACTCAATCATCGCATACAATTTGGTTTTCCCATCCTGGGTATGCTCTCTCGAGCCTGCTGCAAGAGTAATCATTTGGTAACAAATGTTCAACAACTCTGAATATCTATTAGAATCTGCATGTTGTTCCCCTGCATTATATCTATTATGGATCAACGTGTATCGTCTTTTGATATCCTTTCTCCATCTGTCTACAATATATATATCTAGCAAAATTTTAATCTCGTTACTCCTGAATACAAACAAAATGTGCCTACATAATATCCATCGGGAATAATCCACAAGAACACTTTGCAGCTGAATCTTCCTCACTAAAGTCCATAGAAAACGTAACCAGCTTAGTGAACTTTTCCAAATGAACTTCATCCTTTACTAGATAAGTCTTCACTGCATCATCACTCTTATGTAACTTTGGATTTAAGTCATAGGTGCCGGTAATTTGCTGTTGTACTTCTTTAAACTTAGGAAACATGTACAACTCTTGAAACATCTTATCAATTGAAGATCTTGATATGCATGGGATTGTGAAATTAAATGATTGGAAGTTAGCGATAGTTTCATTCTCAATCTTTTTTTTTAATGCGTTATCAAACTGGTCGACAAACTCTTTCAGGTTCATCTTAGAATTAACATATTCGTAAAAAAGACATTCATGCTCTCGCTTTGTTGTGTTGATCTCATTCTAGCCCAAAAGTAGTCTTTCAAGAATGTTGGAACCCAATGCTCACGTTTAGCATATACACTTTGCAACCATACATTCTCATATAGATTGTATGTTGTAATTAATTGATCCCAACCTTTTGAGATATGGCATGAATTGAGTTCAATCAAGCACATGAATATGCTCGTCGCTCGACCCTCGCTCGAGCGAGCCTCAACCCATAAGTTTGCTCAACTCTCGCTCGAGCGAGGCATCAAACAGAAAGTTCGCTCGACCCTCGCTCGACATCCAGCTCGAGCGAGATTCTAGATAGAGATTTCGCTCGACGTCCAGCTCGAGTGAAAATTAACCCTAGACGTTCGCTCGAGATTTCGCTTTGAGCTAATATTTTCTGTACCAGGGTCAGCACCGTCTGGAATAGTATTTCGCTCAAGCGAGAGTAGACTCGCTCGAGCAAGAGTAGACTTGCTCGAGCGAGATTCGGCTTATAAGAGGACACGTGTTCATTTGAACGCAATAGCTGTGAGGAGCTTCGTTTTTCATGTTTTAGTTTTTGATTTTGAGAGCTATTTGTAAAGAAGAAAATATTGAGTTTGTGAGAGAGAGTTTTGCAACTTGTATGTACAGTACTCCATCTCTATTGTTATATTGAATTCATTGAGACCGACTCAATAGTGGATGTAGGCTTGTGTTAAGCTGAACCACTTCAAATCTTGGTGTCCATTGGTGTTCTGCGTCTTTTGTTTTCTTTTCTCTTTGTTGCATCCATTATGGTCACTTCATATTTGCTGTTTGTTGACCGACTCATTCCCAACAAACTGGTATCAGAGCGTTCGTGAGCTCTGTGAAGATTTGAAGGGATGTCCTCAGTAAAGTTTGAAGTAGAAAAATTCGACGGATAGAACAGCTTCAGTTTATGGCGCATCAAGTTGAAAGCTCTGTTGCGATAGATGGGTTTATTCAATGTTCTAGAAGAAATGACTGGTGAGTCTCCTCCACCGTCAAAAGATGAGGATGAAAGGGCTCACAGTACTATTCTATTATCACTATCAGATAGAGTTTTGAGGGAAGTTGCTGAGGAGGAGACCGCCGTTGGTCTGTGGAACAAGTTGGAGAGCTTGTACATGAAGAAGTCTCTCACTAACCAGTTGTATTTAAAACAACGATTATTCACTCTTAAAATGATGGAAGGTATTTCTATTTCTGCACATCTAGATGAATTCAATAAGATTATTATAGATCTAAGGAACATAGATATTAAGATTGATGAGAAAAATCAAGTCTTAATTGTTTTGTGTTCATTGCCTATTTTGTTTGATAATTTTGTAAACTCAATATTGTATGGTAGAGATACAATCTCTTTAGTAGATGTTAATTCTGCTTTAAATTCTAAGAAATTGAGAATAAAATTTGGGGGATTAAGCATGAATGATCAAACCGATAGTTTATTTGTGAAATGTTTTCCTAGTGATAAATCCGAAGAGAGATGTTCAGGAAAGAATATAGTTAGTTTCAGTAACTCTGGATTTAACAATTGTGTTCAATTTAGAACATAATTGTGGTAGAGTTTGTAAAATTATTTTTCCTGTCAAATGTGCATGGACTAGTAAACAATAATTGGACAGCCTGAATATCAGAAAGGCAGACAACTTCTGGGAGCATCTTACTCAAAGTTTTGAATTTCGTTCCGATGGCCGTTTCGATTGAGGCACTGGAACGAAATCTTTGGGTACCTGTCTGTTCCGGTGTGCCGTTTCAAAATTAATTATATATTATAATATATATATATATAAATATATATATATATAAACTAACAACTAATAGAATAAAGACATATATATGTAAGTGTGTATCATGTATATATGTACATATTAGAAAAAATTGAAGATTTATAAAATCAATATAAGTTGAAAAAATATAAATTTGAGTTGAGATACAAAAATAAATAAATAGATAAAATATTAAAAAATAATGATATTAAAAAAAACGTATTTAAAATTACAATGTATATAAATATATTTTATATTCTAGAATTAATTAAATATCATCTAAATTTAAATTTAAAAAAATATTATTCAAACACAAAAAAATTATAAAAATAATCTAAATTGGACTAGGGACCGGAACGCCGAAATTTGAACTGGAACAACCGGAATTTGACCGCAATGACCGGAACGGACCGAAATTTAGATCGGAACGAAACATTCCGACCGTTCTAACCAAAACGGAACATAATTCAAAACTATGATATTACTTACACCATCCCTCCATTCAGGAAACTAATATTTTAATAAATAACGCTTCTTGGTCCTCGTGGATTTTGGGCTTTTCACCTCAAATTCTGCCTGCGGCATTTCTCTGTGTTTGTTTCATTTCTCGTTTTATCAATCAATCATCAATGGCGGTATGATATTTTCAATTTCTTGCACTTTCTAGTTTTACCTGCTCCTTATACTTCCCTAACAAATTTACGGTTTCGATCATTCACAAATTCGAAGAAAGCCTCTGGAATAGAAAATGATATTTTGTGTAGAAAATAAGTTATAGTTTATCTTTGATTATGTTTTACTCTTCAACATTCTTAATTTTTAGTCTCGTTTGTGTTGAATAAATGATGTTTTTTTTTTAATTTCTTTAATTTTAATTGATGTGGAATTTTAAATTTATTTCTCTGTAATTCTTGCGCAAATTTCATGAATGTAGCATAACCTCTAATTTAGACATCTCACCAGTAGCAATTAGCAGTGACAAAGGTAAAAGCTCACGCAAAATTCCAAGGTGTGAAGAAGTCCGCGGTCGACGGAGAGCTGCAAACAGTTTTGATATAATGGAAAATATGTTTGCATATTATTTCACCAACCCACAATTGTCAGATTATAACACCAGCCCTCAAATTTGGAGAAACTTCCGAATTGTCCCTGAATCAATGTAAAGCACTCGAAAGTCCATAACCATTCTCATTTCTTCATTATAAATAAAACAAAAAAAAAAAAAAGAAGAAGAAAGAATGCATTGTTGTATTCTCTCCTCTTCATTGTAATTTACTATGCACTCTTGGAATGGGACTTTTAACTTTCGGGATAAAATGGAGTACTTGAGCGACAATCTTGTAGGGTTTAGAACAGAAGAACCAAGGTATAAAAAATAAAATAAATTACGGTACCAAGAGAACTAGAAACAGGAAACCTATCAGACTCGAAAATTGTCTGTCATGTTTATTTAATGAAAATTGGAAAATATATATGATGAGGTGTTTCTTTTCCCCACCACTACTACAACTACTTCCTCCTATTCCCTTGAGAACAGGGAACACAAGGACTAAATTGTTTATAAGCTGAGTTGAGATTTGCCAACAGGGAATATAATATGTGATTTGTTTTTAGATATGAGATAAGATGAATTAAGATTAAAATAAAAAAATTAAATAATATATTATTATAATATATTTTTTTAATATAAATTTTGTATTAAAATTTGAAAAAGTTAAATGTTTATATTATTTTATATTGAGATTTAAAAAATATATAATAATTAAATAAGAAGATAAAATTAGATGAGATGAGATATTTTTTAAAAAAAGGGGCTCGATTTCTTGCTTGATTAGTGGAAAACTAGGCACATCGAAATTATTTGTGCTTGACTAATTCAGCTCTGCAGCTTTCCACTCTCTTGGTTCTCTCTCACACTTCCTGCCAAATAGATAGTCTCTACTTCCAACAGTGACTTCCCTTTTAATTTTCTTCGTTCAGACATTTTTCCAAAGCAAACTTTAGAAATTGAAGGATGCCCGAGATCATGATGGACATTGGGTTGTACTTATTGACTTGCTACAGTTTTTCATGGATAATGAGAAAGGCCAATGTGTGGAGAACACAAGCTCGGCTCTATCCCACATGACGCAAGTGGTAAAATTATTAAGCGTTCTGTTTGATTATGCAGATGAGATGGATGTTGGATTATATATTATTAAAATATGATTTTTTAAATATAATTTTATTTTAAAATTTGAAAAAAAAATAAATTATTTATTATATTTTATATAAAAATTTTAATAAAATTTTAATAATTATATGATATGAGATGTGATAATTTGCATAACCAAACGAGATGTGTATGGAAAAAGCTAAATTCATGGAGAGATTCTCTATTTTCTTTTTTTTTTTTAATAATTAAGGAAGTGTGTTTGAATGAATTTGTGCTTTTTTTTAAATAAAGATAATTTAAGTGATTTGAAAATGCTCGAAAAAAAATCACACAAAATTAAAAAGTGCAAAATGCACTTATCGGTGGGCCTAACGCTGTCCTAAGTCATATTTTGGTTTCTAATGAATTGTTTTGATTAGAAAGAAAGGCAAGCTAGCCAAAAAGGAAACTTTTGGGAATGATGAAAATGAGTTTTCAGATAATTAAATTTCTTTTACACAGTTGCCAATTAATTGGGGGCCGGCCCAGAAATTCAATTTCTTGTTCTCTCATTTAGTGGAATTATGAGAACACCGACGGTCTGATGCTAGTGGAGAGAATCTCTACTCATGTGGCCCCCTGAAGATTGTGTTTTTCTCCGTATTCATGGTAATTATATTATTGATCAAGAAAGATTCCATGCTGTATATGAAATAAGTCAAGCTAGGAAGAGATGTTGTAACTCAATGGTTTATTATATGAATATATTTTGTTTTGATTCATATTTAGTGGATTGTATTACAGTTTTTATTAAAATATTATTTTTTTATAAGTTACTAAAATATATATTTTTAATTTTTAAAATTTTTGATTAAATAACTAGAATATTTTAATTAATTTTATTCTAAAATAAAAACTTTCTATTTACTGATTGCATGAATTATAAAAGAGTCTAATTATTTAAATTATATATAGCATTTTGAAATATGTGTTGTTCGAGAGCAGTCAAACTATAAAACAAACATAACGACACTTTGTAAGGGTAAGAAACAAACAAATATTACTATTGTAGCAATAGTTCCTTAATAGATTATTCAAACGATATGATAAGTTTGTGATTGTTGCCTTATTTTGAATTTTTAACAAAATAGGCCAACTGCATCATCACTCTACTGGATTTAGACAGTTGTTGAAAGTACTGCCATTTGAAGCATATTGTTTACCATTAGTTCCGTGCTGCACATATTGTAAAGCAAAACGATTTCACCATGAAACAACTAGCTTTTGTTGTGCGAATGACACAATTTCTTTAGCCACAAATGACATTCCTGATCAGCTTTATAAGTTGTTTATCTCCAACACGGATGATTCTATACATTTCAGAACCTATATTCGAACTTATTATAACAAGTTCGCTTTTACATCATTTGGAATGAAATTCGATAAAGATCTCTGCAGGAGAAATAGAGGAATTTATACATTCAGGACTCAAGGATAAATCTATCACTATATCAATGACTTGCTTCCTTCAAATGGCCGCCTTTTTATCTGCAGTTATATTTTTATGATACAGAGCATGAAATAGAAAATCGCATTTCTAATTCAAACAGAATGGATCCATCAATTATAACTCAACTCATCGATATTCTTCGCATCAATCCGTATTCTGTGTTTTTTCGTTCTCTTGGTGATTTGCCAGATTTGGAAAATCAAATAATTCATATAAGATCAGATCTTGACCTAGATCAACGTGTATTCAATAAACCGACATCCACACAAGTTGCAGCAATATGGGTAGAAAATGATAATAAAGATCAACTGAAAGGACGTGACATTTATGTCTTTAACCATTCTGGTGGAAGTCATATAGTTCAGTACTATTTTGGGTGCTACGATCTATTGCAATATCCGTTGTTATTTCCTTTTGGCGATATCGGTTGGCATCAAGGGATTCAAAGGGTTAATAGAGGGAGCAGATATACATGTAACGAAACAACTCGATCAATAAATTTTCAACAATCAACAACTGCAGAAGAATTACTTGCAAGAGAATAGCGATGTTAGATTGCAGTATTAATATTCAAAAATTCATTTACTAATTACATCAATTTTAGTAACATTTCATTCACATTCAACTTTTGTAGCATTAAACAGAAAAAGTAAGGATCCAATTGTTTCATGCCGTGAATATTATTGCTACAAATTGCGAATAAGAGAAAATGTCAGATCAATTCTGCTACTTTCTGGTCGACTATCAACAATTTGTAGTAGATATGTATGTTAAGATAGAGACGTCAAGATTAGATTATTTTAGAAACTAGCAACAACATATTCGATCTGAGTTATATCAATGTATTGTTGATACCATTACACTTGGGAAAACAAACTCTTCTAATGTTGGAAAACGGATTCTACTGCTGGCATCATTTATTAGAGGTCCAAGAGATATGAGAAAAAGATATATGGAAGCAATGGCTTTAGTTCAGCGTTATGGCAAACCAGACATCTTTTTAACAATGACGTGCAATCCAAACTAGCAAGAAATTACAAAGGAACTCAGTCTGCATGAGGAAACCCATAATCTACCTGATTTGGTTGCTTGAGTCTTTCGTGCAAAATTAGAAAAACTAAAGGATCAATTATTCAAGAGGGAAATATTTGGTAAAGTATCAGCATATGTCTATGTTATTGAGCATCAAAAAAGAGGTATGCCACATGCGCATTTTTTAATCATCTTACATAAGGATTGGAAAGTCTATGTGCCTGAATCTTTTGATGAGATTGTATCAGCAGAAATACATGATAAAAATACAAATTTCCACTTGCATAATGCTGTTCTCAAGCATATGATGCATGGACCATGTGGAGTGTTGAATCCATCCAATGTTTGCATGAAAAAAAATGGTTGTTGCAAAAGTAATTATCCAAAGAATTATGCAAATTCTACAACCGTTGGAAATGATTGCTTCCCAATATATAAGCATTCAAACAATGGAATAATTGTCAAAATCAGAGGCAAAGATCTAGATAATTGTTGGGTTGTTCCATATAATCCATATCTGCTGGCAACATTTGACTGTCGTATTAATGTCGAGATTTGCTCTACAATAAAAGTAGTGAAATATCTATATAATTACATTTATAAAGGACATGATTGTGTTACTTTCAACTTGATTTCTGAACAAAGCAACCAAGTCATTGATGAAATCCAACAATTCCAATCAGCCTAATGGATTGCTCCACCTGAAGCTGTGTGGATAATATATGGTTTCATCATTAATGAAATGTACCCAGCAGTTTACAGCTTACATTTACACCTGGAGGATCAACACCCAGTGACGTTTCGAGCAAATGAAGATCTAATCAATGTTGTCAATTCAGATCGTTCTACAAAATCGATGTTAACAGAATTTTTTGCATTAAATCGAGTAGATGAGAATGCAAGAACATTATTGTATAAAGAATTTCCAGAATATTATGTTTGGAGCCAACAATACAAAGAGTGGACCCCTAGAAAAAAGAAAACCGTTATAGGTCGGATTGTTACAGCAAATCCATTTGAAGGTGAGATGTATTATCTTCGAATATTGCTAAACTATGTAAGAGGACCTTTGTCGTTTGAAGATCTTAAGACAGTTGATGGTGTTGTGGCAACAACATACCGTGAGGCAGCAATAATGCATGGTTTGCTTCAGAGAGACAGTAGCTTAGAAGATTGTATACATGAAGCATCTCTATATCAAATGCCATCCAGTTTGAGACGGTTATTTGCAACAATATTAGTTTATTGTAATCCAACCAATCCTAGAGAGCTTTATGAACGTTTTGAGCAAGATATGTTAGTTGATTTCAATTCAACAGAAGATTCTATATCAAATGTAAGAACAAAATTATTGCGCTCAATTTCTTCTACAATAGAATCAATGGGAAGAGACATTAATTCGTACCATCTCGTTGATGAAAACATATGCTTTGATGAAGAATTTCAATCTAGAGATATTGATGATGAATTGGCTATTGAAATTCCAGAAGAAGATATTGCTGCATCAGGGTCCCTTAATAGTGAACAACAACATGTTTATAATGCAGTGCTAGAAAAAGTTTTTGCAAACGAAAGTGCTGCATTCTTTGTCGATGGCCCAGGTGGGACAGGGAAAACATTCTTGTACAATGCACTTCTTGCAACAATACGATCAAGAAAATTAATAGCACTTGCAACTGCTTCATCAGGTGTTGCTGCATCTATTCTTCCGGGAGGACGAACAACACACTCACGTTTTAAGCTTCCACTTGATACTGACGAAAGAAGCACATATTGTATAAACAAACAAAGTACCTTGGCAAACCTACTACGTGCAGCAAAATTAATAATATGGGACGAGACTCTAATGACATGAAAACAACACATAGAAGCATTCGATAAAATGCTAAGAGACATAAATGATCAGATGTAGCATTCGAAGAAAGATTGTTGTTTTTGGCAGATATTTCAGACAGGTTCTACCAGTAGTTCGTAAAGGAACAAGACAAGAACAAGTTAATGCAAGTTTGGTTTATTCCTATTTGTGGCCTACATTGACCAAGTTCCGATTAACTGAAAATGTGCGAGCAAGATTGGATCCATTTTTTTTCAGATTATGTGTTACAATTAGGCAATGGAATGCCACCAAACACAATTAATGAAACTATAAAAATTTCGGATGGCATGCTTGTTCCCTATGATGAAGACATCACATCTTTAGATCATTTAATAGAAGATGTTTTCCACAATATTCATCAATATTCAATAAATATTGCGACTATGATGAATCGGGCGATATTAACACCAAAGAACAGTTATGTTGATGAAATAAATTCAATGTTAATTCATAGGTTCCCGGGTGAGGTTCAACGATATTACAGCTTTGATGAGACAATAGATGCATCTGAACAATCAGTTATGGAGGATTTCTTAATTACTCTAACCCCAAATGGATTTCCACCTCATGAACTGTTGCTGAAGAAAAACTGTCCCATCATGCTGCTTAGAAACATTAATCCTTCAGAAGGGCTACGCAACGGAACCCGTTTAATTTGTTGCGCCTTTGATCGAAATGTCATAGATGCAGAAATAACAGTTGGACACCATCTCGGAAAAAGAGTTTTTATTCCAAGGATACCATTCTTACCAAATGTTGATGAAAATAGTGGTTTTCCATTCAAACGAACTTAATTTCCTATAAGATTGAGTTTCACAATGACTATAAATAAGTTACAGGGACAAACATTAGACTTTGTTGGAATTTATTTACCTCAACCAGTTTTTTCACATGGTCAAATATATGTCGCTTTATCAAGAGCAAAGAAAGTATCTGCAGTAAGGATTCTAATAGGACCAGTGTCCACTGAACGGCATGAGAAGAACTGCACAAAAAATATTGTGTTCACAGAATTACTAACTTTATCATGTTTTAATTAACGTTATACAGGTAACTGGATTCAATTGTATAAGTTTCATTTATTTCCTATTATAATATAAATCTCTATATGTCTAATATTCTGTCATTTTATAAAATGTCTATTTCAATTATTTTTAAGATTCATACATGTAAATTGATATTTGTTATACTTATGCATCTTATATTCTTGTATTTCAAAAAGGAATAAAATGCGGACAGTCTATACATCAATAAAGGATATCACTCTAAATACAATTGACTCGAAAATTAAGATGATCGTCGCAGAGAAGTCACCTAAGCGAATAAGCCAACGCACAACAGTCAAATACCAAAATTTGACACTAATTGATCAAGAGGTATAATATTTTTTTACCATATATTATGTTAACAAATTTTTTTATTCTTACAAATTTTTTGTTCTTAAATCCTACCATTTTATATAATAAAAATTTTCTCCTCATATTTTTATATAATACACTATTAATCACGATTATTTATATTCTCCAGGGGAATCGAGTGCAGCCAGCAATTTTTAGAACTGATATTGACAGCCGAGATGACACTTTAAATATTTTACACTCCTATTATATTAGCAATACATATGTCAAACCAGTGGATCCAAAATACAGGAGTGGAGAATATCCATACCAGTGGACTCTCAATTCAAGAACCATAATAGAAGATGTTGCTCCAAATGAAGAGAAAATAGATGCACCAAAATATAAGATCATCCCGTTCAAGGAGTTAGCGGCTTATAAAGAGTTGATTGCAGAAATAGATAATTTACTTTTATTTTTTTAATTAAATAATCATAAAAAAATTAACAATTCATATTTCAATTATTAGATATTTTAGCTGTTGCAATCAAAATTAAGCCAATTAAAGAGGTAATGTTAGCATTCGGACCAACAACAATCCAAGAGATATATGTTATTGATGAAATGTACGATTATCTTACAAGTTCTCATTTTTAAAAAATACAATTCCAATATTAATTTACGGAAATTATAGTAATTATTTTACTTATTCCAATTTTGTAGCTTGAACCCTATACGTTTGACTATGTGGGGTCGATTTGTCCAAGACGAATGTCAAAAAATATAAAAAATGATTGAAGATAAACCAATAATTATTGGAACAAAAATTTTTGTTTGATCATATAATGGTATTTTTAATAATTAAGCTGCTTACATATTTTCTCATTTTCTATTATACTTGCATTAATAATGTTTTCAATTTCAACTAAGGATTATCTTTGTCGTCACGTCCGTCGAGCACTTTTACAATCAATCATCTTCTTCCACAGGCAGCTACAATGAAGCAATGGTAATTTTGAGAATTTATCAAATACATATTACTACATTTATATTACAGTTTATTCTGTTATTTATATATTTAAAATATATATTTCATTTCCTTATATTCTTCTTCATTTTTGTATTTTTAGGAAGGAGAATAATGATTTGACAATTAAAAGTATCATTGCAAGATGTTTGACATACCCATATGCTCCGTTATCATCTGTTGGTATTCGAGAAATTGTCAAGAATTGCGATATTGCACAGTTGATGAAGTGTTTGCAACCAATGGCGGTAAATTTAATTTAATTCATATTTTATATTTCTTCAAATTGGTTTTACAATATTGCCACATAACTATTATATTTCATTTATTGTAGAAAGCAAAATTTTGGATAGAGGCGAACATAAATGTTATTGACTTGACTCAAGTATTTTATTACAGGTCATGTATTGGCTGTAATAAAGGAAATGGATATAAATATAATGAAACTTTTGTTTGCATATATTACAAAAATCAAGGCGTCTACAAACCACGGTATGTATCTTCCAATGTTAATTTCTAATTAATGATTAATTTAATACTATTTTAATTATAAATAATATTATCATCCAATTTATAGTGCACGGGCATATGTTGAACTTGACGATACTACTGGAAAGCTAGCTGTTTCTTTGTTTGGTGAAGTGGCAGAAAATGCATTTGGTTGTTCAACACTTGAGCTGATGGAACATGTTGGAGAGGTAATTTCAAAAATTTAAATTTATAATTTTAGTTTCCTAATAATGAGTTAATAAAAAAGATTGGGTTTTTTAAATTTATTTAAATACATTATTATTATTTTTCATGTAGGAACATCGACCATACATCAAAAATATTGTGGACAAATTAGCAAAAAAAAAGTAGAAGATACACGTTTGTGGAGATCTAGAGAAAATGAAGGAGTAGAAATATAGGCACTTTAGGCCCCGTTTGTATTCAGAGGTGAGCTCAGCTCATCTCAACTCATTTTTATTTTATTATTATATTTTTATAATTTTTTATATAAAACACAAATTCCTATACACATTTTTCAATTTCCAATACACCTTTTTCAATTCCCGATATACATTTTTCAATTCCCAATATACATTTTTCAAATCCCAAAATAATAATAATATTAAAAAATAAACTAAACTCATCTAAACTCATCTCATCTCATCTCTGAATCCAAGCGGGGCCCATTTCTCACTATCGAGGAAATGCAAGATGAGCAAAATGCTGGATTGTCATCCTAGATAAATCATCTTAGAATAAATATTAGCTCAATCATATTTCATAAAATTATATTTATTTATCTTATTATATTATTATTTTTATTAATACTCTTCTTTTATAATATATAAATGTTTCTCAATTTTAGATTATAAATTATTTTTACTTAAATCAAAATTATCAATACGTCATTATTAATCAATAATTAATATAATATAAATTAATTAAATAAATTAAACTAACATATTTTGTAGGTTATGTTCACCTAGTATATATATAAATATATAGCATTTAATCGGTGAACCTTTTCTTTAATTTGTTTGTTTTGGTTATGGCCAAAAGTAAAGAAAAACAAGAATGCATTCAAGTCGAGAAAAGGACTAGGGTCAATGTCAGTCTAAAATCAAAATCGAGTCCACATCGGTGGCTTGAATTTCTACATGGACAATAACATCCACAAAGATTCTGATCAGTTGTCACAATCCTATATTAATTTTTCTTCAAAAAAAAATCCTATATCAATTTAGGGATAAACCCTTGCCAGTGAGTTGCCAACCACGAGTACAAACTACTACCATGCACTCAGTACTAGGCGTTGATATTCATCGAATCGAATAAATATAGCTTTCCTACTTATTTTTTATTATTTTATTATTTTTTTAATTTTTAAAAAAATTTCTTTTTTATTTAATAATTAAAAAATGAATATTAATAAAAATTGTATATTTTTAATTTTTTTAATAATTAAAAATATTTTAAAAAAATAAAAAATATATATACATTAAAAATATAAACAAGTGATAAACTAATGATAATATCATTGATCATATTCATTACTATGACGTCCCAAAAAGGATACCCTTTTATATAAACGGGCAGTATACTCTTATAATTTAATTACTTTTTGTTTATTATTTTATGTATAATCACTTACTTATTAAGTAAATTAAAAAAAAAAAAAAGAGTTATAAAAAAGTTATAAGTCTATCATTTTTTTGATATAAACATCATACTTCCAATATTTTTGAAAATTTTGAGTAAATATAAAATTTATATAAAAATAATAATATTTTAATAATAAATATCGCTCTCTTTAAAAGTAATTACGTTAACAATTACGTATTTATTACTATAAATAACATTACTCTATTTATAATGTTCAAAATGTTATAAAACTAAAAAGAAAACTACTACTATTGCAATAGAAATATAAAAGAAACTCTTAAGAACTGAAACTTTCTTTCTCTCTCTATATTTTCTTATGAATTTCATTACAACTGAAGCCCATATTTATAGGCGTTGAAATTACTATGCAAATTACTATGCAAGTCACTATGCAAGTCACTATGCAGATTTTAAAATAATAGTGGGGGGTCATTCACATAATTTTTAGTGGTGGGACAGGGGGCGGCTGCCGTTTCGTTCGTTCATTACAATTCATAACACTCCCCCTTGAATGACCACCCATAAAGAATCTGCCTCGTTAAAACCTTGCCAAGTAAAAACCCAGTGGGAAGAAAAACCAATGGCGAAGGAAAAAGAGTACAGTCTTCTTATGTATCCACAAGTGCTTTAAGATTGCCTCATTAAAACCTTGCAAAGGAAAACCCAGTGGGATAAAACCTTAGTGAAGGAAAAAGAGTACAATCAGCACAAGTCTTCAGGACTTTTACTCCCCCTGGAAAGTGCATGACGATAGTTTTTGAGTCTTCACATTTTAATATTCTGCACAATTTTCTTGAATGTCGCAGTTGGTGATGCCTTCGTGAATAAATCTGCCAGATTATCACTTGATCGTATATTTGATATATCCTCCTTTGATTTGAATGATACAAGCAGCATTATCTTCGTATAAAATTGTTGAGCTATCATTGATTATGAAATACCACACTTTTCTTGGATATGTTGAGTCATTGATCTCAGCCAAATATACTCTCGACTTGTTTCATGAATTGCAATAATTTCTGAGTGATTTGAAGATGAAAAATAATATCTGATTGACAGACTTAATAGAAATCTGATACCTGCAGTAATACTTAAACTCCCCCTGATAATATGCGTTAGTGTTTCAAGTAATAAGCAAATATGATTTCAGTATATATAACAAGTTAAGAATTCAAACACGATCTCCAACTAAATAATGCATTAGAGAGAGTATGATAATATTTTCATCTAAAATTTTCTCCCCCTCATTCGGCGTTATTAGGAAGAACTTGTTTATATACGGCGGAAATAACATTGGAAACCATCTATGTATGATAAAAGCTGTAAAAGCTTTGAGGTCTAATATTATCAGTTCGGGGGAAAATCAAATCCGCTTGACATTGTGGACAAACGAGATCTTGAAGAGATTTGAAGGCTTCGGGTTGTTGTTTAAATATAACCAATTTTACCATTGGTTTACTCCAGTAAAAAGATCTCGCATTCTTCATAGATTCAGTTGTTGTTTATCCAGAACGATATTATGTCTGATAGAAATTCTAATGTCCCAGATTTGAACCATGAACCTTTTATACCTCAACCACTCATATTTTCTCCCGAGGCTGTCAACACCATGATAGGAGCAGAGATATATCTATCTAGTAAATCTGATCCTGAAATTGTTGCAGCATCAAGAACCCTCAGTGCTCAATATGCTGCCTCTCTTACAACCATGTCTCAGAGGCTATTGGCGAGAACGAGTGAGGTTGATCATCTTAAAACTCAAATATCTGAGTTGCATCAAACGCTTGCAACTAAAGATAGTAAAAATAAAGATTTAAGACAAGAAAACAAGGAGCTGAAGAAACTTGTAGATTGGTATTCTCGTGACCTGAAAACACGAGTAGAAGAGCTGGAACGAGAGAGAGCTCAGATACAAAGTCAACAACAGCAGCTAACGGCAGATGTTCAGCGTTTACAAGAAAATAGGGATAGCTGTAATTAATCTCGCTGGCTTTTGAAATTATGCATCCAGCATATCTTGTAAAGTGAGATTTGAAGAGATGATGCTTTGTCTTGTTCTTATTTCCATTTCTATAAGAACCGTCTTTAGCTTCATTTAGTACGCATCAAATCTTCTTCTCATATCTATAATTCATCTGTATTTGTATTCTTATTCTACAAATTTCCAATGGCTCATCAATTTCCTTTTACTATTTCTCACGATCAACATATGAGGTATCCTTCGCCTCAATTACAAGTTGTTCCTGCATCTTCCGCAGGTGTCATGTTGCAGCAAGCAAATGATCTGGCTAATAAGTCAGATCGTGAAGCTGTTTATGAGCTGGTGACTCTCGGCACCAGATACTCCTCCTCTATTGTCGGATTTTCCAACCGATTACAATCCAAAAATCGTGAGATTGAGGAGCTTAACGAGAAGGTTTCCGTACTTCAATGACTTATTCAAGAGTCTGACAGAAAAATTGCAGACTTAAAGCAAGAGAATAAGGATTTAAAATCCTTACTTGCCTCTTCATTTCGACTGCCTAATCCTTTAGATAAGGATGGTATGTTGCTTTATGAAGAGCAAATGCATTTGAGAGATGAGGCTAGAAGTCTCAAATTCTTGTAACTCATCTATCAATTGAATAATAAGATCTTTCCTTTTCAAATGCATTTCTTGAATTTATAGTAGCTCTTGTAATCTCTTCAGGAGTTCTAACAAGGTAAATCATCAACGTAAACTGGAATAATGGCAAATCCGGATTCTGATAAACATATGGGCATATAGGATTATTCTTAAATCCTTCTTTCAATAGATACTTGTTGATTCAATTATACCGCATGCGTCCAGATTGCTTTAACCCATATAAAGATCTCTGAAACTTTATAAAGTACATACTCCTAAATGTACTTGGATTAAATGCTTCAAGTATCGTATATCTTTATATATGTAATGATCTAATGATCCTTATAAATATGCAGGGACCACATTCATTAATTGCATATCTAATCCTTTTGTAATAACCAAATCGATTAAAAATATGAATGTGATTGCATTCATACCAAGGAAATATGTTTCCTCATAACTATTCTCGGGTTTCTGCAGGAAACCTTGTGCGACAAATTATACCGCACAATTTCATTTTGCATTACGCTTTCGTATAAATACTCATTTATATCTGACAGATATTACACCCTTTGGTGTTTGGACAACAGGTCCAAATGCATCTCGCTTCACTAGTGAGTTTAATTCAGTTTTAATAACTGCTTTCCATTTTGGCCAATCATTTCTACGTCGACATTCTTCGACGGATTTTGGCTCACTTTCTTCATTACTTCTGGTAATGTCACGTGTTATCATATATGTTGTCGACAACAGTTTTATTTCTATTCATAAATTTTCCAGTACTCATGAAATGTATTGAGATCTCATTGTTCCTATCCAGGGGAAAACATTTCATGAAACACCTCTATAGGAGGTTCCTCTTCAAGAGGTTTATACTCTTCAGGAGTTTTCTCTTCAGGAGTTACACTCTTCAGGAGTTACCTCTTCAGGAGGTTTCCTCTTCAGGAGGTTTCCTCTTCAGGAGGATTATATTTTATACAGAAAATACGGTCTCTTCATGAGCACCGATTTTTTTTTTCTTTTTCTTGTGCACCAATAGGTCTTCAACGCTTCAGACGTATCTTAGACTCATTTATTGCTGTTTTAACAACTCGTCCTTCAGGGACTTTAATTCTTGCTTAAGCATTAACAGCAGTAATATATGATTTTACAACACCTTTAGTGTCAGTAAATACATTATGTAATTGATTTGCAACATTTTGCAGATAGATAATCCTCTGAACTTCTGGTTCACATTTATTTGTAAGAGGATCAAATTTAAACAGGGCTTTATTATCCCAAGTAATTTCTTGTCGTGCTTCAGGCAACGATATTTCATTATTTCAAAACATGATGAAATATTAATAAGCTTATATATAAAAGCTTAGTATAAGTAAATCAAGTGTTTGGCCGTACAACAGGTACGTGACTACTGTTTAGTCATATCACATCTATGACAAACATCTTCGTTTTTTTATGAAGAATTATTCTGAGGGCCTTTACCCTTCTCTGAGTTGGATCACTTCTGGTGATACGATATATTTTTATCATCTTTAGTGTTGTCGCTTTTGGGACCAACACTTCTATAATTTTTCTACCACGTCTACGCCCTTAATTCCTTTGAAAGGATGCTCTGTTCACTTCTGGGAATAATGTAAATTTGATATCATTAATAGGACGTAACTGGTGTAACAAAAACTCATTATTTAGCTCAATCACTGGAAGACAAAACAAAAGTTCAGAATATTTGTTGAACTTTCACTCTCGATATTGCTACTGCAGGAGCACATTCGAAGTATGAAAAATAATGTCTTCTTTTATATATCATCATCAGTGACATTTTCACTGCATAATTTTAATATTGAGCTGATTTTAAAGAGTGCAGAATATTCAATACCACTCTTAAAATCTTGCAACTTCAAGTGCAATAAATCATAATGATCTTTTGAGAGGATTACATCTTCTGGTGCTTATATCACTCTCTTAATTTATTTCACACAGTAAGATGATTTTTTATCATGAGATACACAGCACGGTCCTTCAGGGACACATGGTTTTCTTCTATGATTGTATCTTTCAAGTTCATCATCATATCCAAATAGATCTCATCAAGGATCCTGGATAAATAACATTTTTCAGAAATGTCAATAGTAATAAATCTCAATATTTGACATTATATTACAAAAATAAATCTGTGAATTTAAGAAATATATTCACATTATCATGAGAATAAAAATAAAATTTTATCAAGTAATATTCAGAAATATTACTTTTAATATTTATCTCAAGGACTGCAAATAATATATTGAAAAACTTACTTGAAGTAGAAGACCACCACTAGCTTCAGTATCGGTAGAATCTCGTGCTGATAACATGTTATAAAACTAAAAAGAAAACTACTACTATTGCAATAGAAATATAAAAGAAACTCTTAAGAACTGAAACTTTCTTTCTCTCTCTATATTTTCTTATGAATTTCATTACAACTGAAGCCCATATTTATAGGCGTTGAAATTATTATGCAAGTTACTATGCAAGTCACTATACAAGTCACTATGCAGATTTTAAAATAATAGTGGTGGGGTCATTCACATAATTTTTAGTGGTGGGACAGGGGGCGGCTGCCGTTTCGTTCGTTCATTACAATTCATAACACAAAAAAACATATTTCTAATTTGAATTAATTTCTATTAAGATAGGATCAAGACAGCTTGCGGCCTCTCGCAATAATTGAATGTCAAACAAAATATCAGCCTAGAGATAAAGGGAAAAAAGATGTATAGAAAGAAAGTTTAAAATAATTTTTTTGGCATGTTCTCTTAATCCTTTCTTTCCCAGCCTTTCCCAGCCTAAACATGCAGTAAGCCAGTAACTAGCTATAATAAAAGTGTTTAAAATGATCTCATGTCAACAGTAATAAGAATAGTTATAAATAAATTGTAAATAAAGTGAAGTTCGTTCTTTCTGTTTTTCAGATTATTATTTTTTCAAATAAATTATAAATTGAGACTAAAATTTATGTTGGTTATGTCACTTAAAAATATTATCTTTTAGATTGTTGTTACTCTATATTTGATAAATGCTGATACAGATAGATCATGTCAACAGTAATAAGAATAGTTATAAATAAATTGTAAATAAAGTGAAGTTCGTTCTTTCTGTTTTTCAGATTATTATTTTTTCAAATAAATTATAAATTGAGAATAAAATTTATGTTGGTTATGTCACTTAAAAATATTATCTTTTAGATTGTTGTTACTCTATATTTGATAAATGCTGATACAGATTGTTGTTACTCTAGATTTCATCAATGCTGATACAAATAGATGATATCACATCAGTATCTAGGAAGGAATTGGAAAGAAAACCACTTCTTGTTCTTGTTACCAAATGAACCACCTGTTTTGTTCTCATTAGATATAGAAGACTGATATCACTGATTTAATATCAAATAGATCCCTGATTAAAGATTTGCTCTTTAACTCAATATCCATCATAAAAGAGCGTTCAAGCTATGTCCATGAGCACTATACAATAAGCAATACTAAATAAAGCCATGAGCAATACACAAAAAGTCATTAAACGGGTCTCATCCCACAATAAATACATGAACAACACGAGTCCATTCTTGGATTAAATACAAAAAATACATTAAAAGGGTATCATCTGGGTGATTGTGTTCCATCTAACCCAAAGTCTACTAGTTGTGATCCATCCAACCCAATTTGCATATGTAAACAACAAAACCCAAATATTATTGTCATTTTACTATTTACCATTAAAATATCAAAATGGATACACTTACACTTTTTTAACTTTGAATCACTATTCCACCGACCCGAGTTCTACCAATGTCAAAAGCTATGCTTTCTAGAACAATCTGATGAGAAATATTCATCAAAACCTGCCCATACAAAAGATTTCAAATATAAATATGTACTTATTAATATACTTGCACGTGTGGTGGGCAAAATTTTCGACTTCCGACTTCCGTTCGAACTCTGCTCCAATTCGGACTCCGATCGGTGTCAGAAGTCGAAGTTCGAAGTCGGAGAGGTTTTGACTCCAAATTCGGAGTCAGATTTCGGAATCGGAGTTAGTTTCAACACCAAATACCGACTCCGAACTCCGAAGTTTTTTTTTTTAAAAAAAGGAAGATGCAAAATGACGTCGTTTTGCATCTTTCTTTTTTGTTTTTTTTCAATTTAGATAAACGACGCCGTTCCAATTAAATAGGAATGTCGTTGTTTAGTCCTAGGTTTCCGACCTTCCACGATCATTTTCTTCTTATTTCTTCTTCTTCCTTCTTCTTTCTTCTCCTTCCTTCTTCTTTCTTCTCCGTCCAAGACTCCGAACTCTACAGCTCTGCTCTTCTTCTCCAACGGCGATTCCGAACCTCCAGTGGCTAGCGCTGCTTTCTCCTTCACTCTCTCACACCGCCGTCGATTCCTCACCATTAGAATTTTGCCATCGCGTTACATTGTCCCCCGCTAGCCCGAGAATCCAAGATTAATTGGTAATTACTTTTATATTTAGTGTTTTTAATTAAAATTAATTAAAAGTGTTATTTTAATGTGATTCTTTGAGTTGGTTGGCTTGTAAGTTGTGTATGCTATTATATTGTGAATAATTCGAGTTTATATTGTGTGCTTTGACAGTATGTGTAAGATGTTTGATAAAATGTCATTAAAAAAAAAACTCAAATTTAGCCTAAAATACCGCCCTCTTCGATGCTGAGGATGCTTATTATTCTAATGATGCTTATTTTGTAACACATTAATTAAGATTGGGATAGTGCATGTTGTATTCCCGATCAATGTGTTCCATGAGATTATATCTGAATCTCTTAACTTGGCAAAAACCTTCTGAACAGCTTCCACACATGTTTAGCAACGCATTTCCTAGAGAAGCATCCATCTTCATCCCGCTCTTGGTTGCATGAGCATGCAAACTTTTACCCTTTCGCAAGCCGTCGGCTAACTTTGAACAAGAAGAAAGCATAGTAACAAATACAGTTGTTCTTTCATCTTCTTTAATACCTTTGCTTCTCATACTGCTAAACAAACTTAGGGCTTCCTCAAGTTTTGTCTGTTGCTATTTGTGTTATGCTACACGAATTTATGGCTTAATTCTCATAGCATTTTCTTTTTCTTTGGAGGATGGGAAATACTGGGAAGCTCTAGGAAAATGGGAGGCTTCTCTTACTTTGATGCTTGAACTTGTAGTTTTACATGAACAAAAAGCTCAGATTTTGCTTGAAATAGATGATTGCAGTTGAGCTCTTAGATTTTTAACAAAAAAAAAAAGGTAATGGGCAATTAATTTGTTGGTTGGATTCCAATGTAGAGAGTGGGTTGAGTTTGGACACTTGCAATGTGTTGCCCAGATGACTAACACAAGAGGGGGGGTGAATTGGGTTATATTATAAAAACTAACACTTATTAATCAAATACACAATATAAAATATAAACAGAATGTAAAGTAATAAGAAATGTAAACAGTAGGGTAAGAGAAAGCAAACTCAGTATTTTTACGAGGTTCAGCCCCACTGTCTACGTCCTCGCCTCAAGCTACCCCTTGAGGATCCCGAATTCACTAGTCAATCTCCTTTAGGTGGAGATAGAAACCTATTACACTTTTGAGCAGCACCGCTCCAAAGAATCCGTGTAGAACACCCTCTACACTTCCAATCACCTCACACTTGGTGATTTAACTATTCCCCGTGTAGAACACCTTCTACACACACAAGGGTTATACGCACCCTCTTACAAATATAAGAGTTGATAGTGGGTAGACTATCAAAGTACACTCCTCAACGAGTGAGATAAAAACAATACAGCGCAACCTATATCTCTCTCAACAAGAACAAGAATTAAGGCTCAAAACTTTAGAAAAGAGAGAATGAGAGATTTGAAGGAATGATGCAAAACTTAACAATAGATGTGTAAGCTCTTGTTATGATTTTTGCAAAACTCAAGTGAGCTATTTATAGGCAAATGAGTCTTCAATTTCAAATTTGAAAAGATTCCCATGTCAAAGATATCATCATTCACTTTTCAAAAATTTCAAATCTAATCTTTTTACTTTTTGCATGTGACAAAAGGAGCACATTTTACTTTTCAAAAATTTCAAACCTAATCTTTTACTTTTTGCATATGACAAAAGGAGCATACTTTACTTTTCAAAATTTTCAAATAAAGACATCTACCTTTTGCATAAGTCAAGAAAAGCATCCACCACTTTTGAAAATATTCAAATAAAACATGCACATGTGAAAGATGACAATCAATCATCTTTCAAAATTTTCAAATTTAATTTTCAAAATATTCATGTACATGTGGAAAATGTATTTTAATGCTTTATGATAAAATATTAATTTTGAGTCTTAATCCTAATTTCGAATTTTTAAGAGATTTACAACATTATTCTATGACTTTAATGTGAACTTGTTCCTTTCTTGCTCATGCTTGGTTCCTTGATATGCTTGATTCTATTGTGTGGACAACTTGAGCTTGAGACTCCTTTATTGTTTGAATTCATTTGTTATCATCAAAATCCATGTGTAGATCAACAATCTCCACCTTTTTGATGATGACAAATACTTGATAGAACCTGAAACCTGTATTAATACTTAAGCTCCCCCTGAGAATGTGCGTTAGTTTTTCAAGCAAAAATATAAATATAATTCCAAGCATATATAACAAGTTTTAGCAAATTAAACAATGTTAATGTTCTAGTCTAAAACTTCTCCCCATTTTGGCATCATTAAAAAGGATCGACAGCAAGTAAATAGACTGAAGAAAACGGTGCGTTAATAGACACTGTAGATAGTTGAAAAAAAAGGGAGCCGTCCGTGACCCGAAAAGTGCTGCAAAGCCTCGAGGCCTAACTCTATGAATTTAGTGCGGCTGAAGATTTAAACAATCGCCTAATGTTGTTGACAAACGGAATTGAAGGCTCTGAGTTTTTATAAAAAAAATGATCATTTTCACCTATTGGATACAAAAAAAAATCGCTTCTTGACCTGAGTTTTGTTTTTCCATAACGATAGAATGGCCGAACAATTCTCTTCCACTAATGTTCCAGACTTGAATCAGGAACTCTTGACGCATCAACCATCAATCTTCTCTCCTGAGGCCGTCAATGCCATGATAGGAGCAGAGAACCGTTTTTCTAGTAAGAAAACTTTTGACAATGTGTGTCTAGCATATCTTGTATTTCTTTTGACTAAATAAGATTTGAAGAGACAATAGTTTGTCTTGTTCTTTATGCTATCTCTATAAAATCAGTTTTAAAGTTCATCCGATTTGCATCGAATCTTATTCTCATTTCTATAACTCATCTGCATTCCTTCAATATTCTCGCTTTAAGTTTTCAATTCTTTTCTCAATGGCTCATTCTTCTAACATTCCTCTAGATCCATCTATGAGGTATTCTACACCTCAATCTCATGTCCTTTCTACAGCTACCATTGGCGCCATGTTGCAGCAAGAGAATAATAGTTTGGCTAATAAGTCAGACTCCGATGCTATCTACGAGTTGGTGAGTCTCGGGACTCGCTACTCATCTTCTATTGTTGCTTTTTCCCAGCGGTTACAAGTCAAAAATCATGAGGTTGAAAAGCTTAAAGAACAAATTGTTGTACTTCAACGAATTGTTCAAGAGTCTCACATAAGGGAAGGAATCCTTCGACTAGAGAATAAACAGTTGAAATCTCTATTGGATTCTTCATTCCGCTTGCCAGTTTCCATGGATAGAGATGACATGATATTGTATGAAGAGAATGAGCGTCTCAAACATGAGGCTAAGAACCTCAAGTTTATGTAAAAGTATTTAAAAAATATCTCTCTATTTTTATGAACTCTGATCTATCTTTTAAGAGATATTCATAACATGCATCATACCTATTTCTCTTCTAATCATACATAATCTATCTTCTGGTAAAGGCTTTGTGAATATATCTGCTAACTGATCATGTGTGTTTGTGAACTCTAGTACTATATCGCCTTTCTGCACATGATCTCGAAGAAAATGATATCTAATTTCAATATGTTTGGTTCGAGAATGTTGTATTGGATTCTTTGAAAGATTTATAGCACTTGTATTATCACATTTGATTGGAATGTGATTGTACATAAGTTTAAAATCCTCAAGTTGTTGCTTCATGTAAAGAACTTGAGCACAACAACTATCCGCAACAACATATTCTGCCTCAACAGTAGATAGTGCAATAGAATTTTGTTTTTTACTAAACCAGGAAACTAATGCATGACCTAAGAAATGACATGCTCCAGTAGTACTTTTTCGATCTATTTTACAGCCAGTATAATCTGCATCTGTGTAGCTGATTAGATCGAAAGATGTGTGCTTAGGGTACCATAACCCTAAGTTAATTGTACCACTAAGATATCTAAGAATATGCTTAACTGCAATTAAATGTGATTCTTTTGGAGATGATTGAAAGCGTGCACATAAGCACACACTAAACATAATATCTGGTCTACTGGCTGTCAAATATAACAAGCTACCAATCATACCTCGATATACCTTCGAGTCAACTGGTTTACCGGATTCATCTTTATCAAATTTAGTGGATGGGCTCATTGGTGTTCCAGTTTCCTTAGCCCCTTTCATCCCAAACTTCTTCAGCAATTCCTTAATATATTTTGATTGATTGATGAATGTCCCACTTTTTGCTTGCTTAATTTGCAATCCGAGAAAGAATATAAGCTCTCCCATCATGCTCATTTCAAATTCTTCCTACATAGTCTTAGCAAAAACTTGGCACATATTTTCATTAGTAGCACCGAATATTATATCATCAACATAAATCTGAATCAAAAGAATATCATCATTTTTGTATTTAAGAAAAAGAGTTGTATCAATTTTTTCTCTTGAAAAACCTTTTTCAATTAAGAAACCACTGAGTCTCTCGTACCACGCTCTAGGAGCTTGTTTGAGTCCATATAGTGCTTTTGTGAGTTTGAAAACATGATTTGGAGAAATATGATTTTCAAAACCTGGAGGTTGCTCAACATATACCTCTTCATTTATAAAACTGTTTAAGAAAGCACTTTTAACATCCATTTGAAAAAGTTTGAAATCTTTATAACAAGCATATGCAAGTAGCATTCGAATAGCTTCTAATCTTGCGACTGGTGCATATGTCTCATCATAATCGATTCCTTCTTCTTGATTGAAACATTGGGCTACAAGTCGAGCCTTATTTCTAGTAATGACTCCGGACTCATCTTTCTTGTTTCTAAAAACCCATTTTGTTCCAATAATAGTATGATTTTTGGGTCTAGGAACAAGTGTCCAAACATCATTTCTTTCAAATTGATTAAGCTCTTCTTGCATAGCTAGAATCCAAGATTCATCAAGAAGTGCTTCATCAATATTTTTAGGTTCAATCTGAGATAGAAAAGCAGTATGGTTGCAAATATTTCTAAGAGATGATCGAGTGCTTACACCTCGTGAAGGTTCTCCCAGAATTTGTTCCACTGAATGATCTTTCACAAATTTCCACTGTTTGGTTGCATCTTGTATTAAATTTTGATGATCTTTCCTATGTCTCCATGTTGGACTTCCTCTATTGTGTTCTCTTTGTTGAGATTGAGACTTTTCGTATTATTTATACCTCCTGTTTCTTCATCAATGGATTTCTTGGAGAGTAGAGAATTAGATTCATCAAATACTACATGCATAGATTCTTGTATAGTCAAAGTCTTTTTATTAAATACTCTATAAGCTTTACTATTAGTAGAATACCCGAGAAAGATACCTTCATCAGATTTTGCATCAAACTTGCCTAAATTATCCCTGTCATTTAAAATAAAACATTTGCATCCAAATACATGAAAGTAACTAATATTGGGCTTTTTCTCATTCCAAAGCTCATAGGGGGTTTTATCAAATTTGGACCTTAGCATAACTCTATTTATAACATAACATGTAGTACTTATCGCTTCGGCCCAAAAATAACTAGGCAAGTTGTTCTCATTGAGCATTGTTCTTGCCATCTCTTGAAGAGATCTATTTTTCCTCTCTACTACCCCATTTTGTTGAGGAGTTCGAGGAGCAGAAAAATTATGCACAAAACCATTTTCATCACAAAATGTTTCAATATTTTTATTAATAAACTCTTTTCCCCTATCACTTCGAATACTTGAAATAGTATAACCCTTTTCATTTTGAATTCTCTTGCATAACTTGGTAAATGCATTATGTGCCTCATCTTTATGAGCAAGAAAGATGACCCAAATATATCTAGATAAATCATCAACAATAACAAATGCATAATATTTTCCTTCTAAACTTGCAACTTTATTTGGTCCAAAAAGATCCATGTGTATCAGTTGCAATGGTCTAGTAGTGGAAATATGTTTCTTGGTTTTAAAAGAAATTTTTGTTTGTTTACCAAATTGGCATGCATCACAAATTTTGTCTTTAAGAAAATTTGCCTTTGGTAAACCTCTCACAAGATCATTTTTTGAAAGTTTGGAAATAAGTTCCATGTTGGCATGACCTAGTCTTCTATGCCATAACCAATTAGTTTCATTTTAAGCTGAAAAACAAATAGCATCTTGTGAGATAATTTCTTCAAAATCAATTGTATAAACATTGTTGCTTCTAAAAGCAATAAAACAAATATTACAATCATGATCATTCAAAATAATGCACTTATCCATTTTGAAAGTAACTGTAAATCCTTTATCACATAATTGATTTATACTCAAAAGATTATGTTTTAGACATTCAACAAGTAGAACATCGTCAATTATAAGAGAAAACTCATTATCAATTTTACCTATTCCCACGATCTTCCCTTTCGAGTTGTCT
The DNA here is from genome assembly GCA_036559045.1 of Platycarya longipes. Classification (NCBI taxonomy): domain Eukaryota; kingdom Viridiplantae; phylum Streptophyta; class Magnoliopsida; order Fagales; family Juglandaceae; genus Platycarya; species Platycarya longipes. Next base: position 10,040,064 of record CM071790.1, on the reverse strand, counting down.
CCAAATGTCACGTGTCCTTCTTCTTTAGATCTAAGATCAAAGAACTTAATCTTGTCTCCCGTCATGTGTCTTGAACATCCACTATCTAAAAACCATTTATTTTTGTTTGTGGAAGACTTCATGCACACCTATAAAAATAATTAAAATGATTTTTCTTGGTACCCAAGTTCTTTGGGTCCTTTATTTATTAGTATTAGAAGAAACAAGATTTTTAGGTACCCATATGGCCCTAATAGTCATTGTATGTTTTCTTCTAATAGGACAAGCAAAATAATTATGACTATTTCTATTACAAAAATTGCAAATAGCATGTGACATATATGAAGAACTTGAGTGATTATAATAGTATCCTTTTTTAACAAAATTATTTTTATGAAAAGAATTTTGAATATTGGACTTTGATGTAGAAAGATTATCAAAAAAGTTTTTATAAGGTTTGTATTTTTGTTTTGGCATATATCCCAAGCCTGCCTTGTCAAAAACACATCTTTGACTACCAAGAAGTTTTTCAGAATTTCTTTTTCCATTCGTAAAGTTTTCAATAATATTTTCTAAATCAGTTTTCTTTTTCTTCAACTCAAGATTTTCATCTTTCAAAACAATACTTTCTTTTCTTAAAATATCAATTTCGTTTGTTAAAGAAGAATTTTTCTTTTTCAAAGCAGTATACTTGATACCCAATTTTTCAAATTCCTCATATACCTCTTCTAAAACATTTTGCAATTCTTCATATGAAGGATCTTCAATATTATCAAGATTTGTTACCTCAATGTCATCTTTAGCCATAAGACAAAGATTTGCTGATTCTCCATTGCTTGCTTCACTATCTGAGCTACTTGAATCATCATCTCATGTAGCTTTCATTGCTTTTTTGCCTTTGTTTCGATCTTTCTTTAGCAGAGGACAATCTGACTTGATATGACCAGGCTTATTGCATTTATAACAAATTAAAGTATCATTTTTACCTGAATCTTTCTTGGAAAATTTTTTGAAGGATTTCTTTGGAGGAGTTTTATTTTTCTTTAAGAACCTCTGAATTCTTCTTGTTATCATTGCAACTTCTTCATCTTTATCGTCATTTTCCTCATCTTCATCACTTTCACTTTCATATGGAACAACTTTAAGTGCCAAGCTCTTCTTTGGCTTTCCTTCTTCTTCTCCTCTTTTCAATGTGTACTCATGGGTGATAAGTGACCCGATGAGTTCATTCACTTCGAGCTTCTTGAGGTCTCTAGCTTCAAGAATCGCTGTCACTTTTGATTCCCAACGTTTTGGTAGAGAGTTGAGAATTTTTCTTACTATCTCCACTTTGGAATAAACTTTGCCAAGAGCTGTCAAGCTGTTTATGATGTTAGTAAAACGAGTGTACATACTAGAAATAGATTCATCATCATTCATCTTAAACATTTCATATTCATGAGTAAGAATATAAATTTTTGATTCCTTGACTTGAGAAGTTCCTTCATAAGTAACTTCCAAGTTATCCCAAATTTCCTTTGTTGTAGCGCAAGTCATTACTCTATTAAATTCATTACCATTGAGAGTATTATATAATAAATTCATAGCAGTTAAATTCAAAGTATAAAATCTATCGTCTTCACGATCAAACTCTTCTTCTTCCTTTTTGACCTTTACTCCATCAACTATTTTTGTTGGAATATAAGGTCCATTTACAATGCATTTCCAGATTTCTCGACCTTGAGCCTGAAGGAATATTCTCATTCTAACTTTCCAGAATGAGTAATTGTCTCCGCAAAAGAGTGGAGGCCGACTACTAGATTGACCTTCACCAAATGAAGCTGCAATGTTAGCCATAAGATCTTAACTCAAAAGATAGTTAATCTTATAACAGAGCTCTAGCTCTGATACCAATTGTTGCCCAGATGACTAACACAAGAGGGGGGGTGAATTGGGTTATATTATAAAAATTAACACTTATTGATCAAATACACAATATAAAATATAAACAGAATGTAAAGTAATAAGAAATGTAAAGAGTAGGGTAAGAGAAAGCAAACTCAGTATTTTTACGAGGTTCAGCCCCACTGCCTACGTCCTCGCCTCAAGCTACCCCTTGAGGATCCCGAATTCACTAGTCAATCTCCTTTAGGTGGAGATAAAAACCTATTACACTTTTGAGCAGCACCGCTCCAAAGAATCCGTGTAGAACACCCTCTACACTTCCAATCACTTCACACTTGGTGATTTAACTATTCCCCGTGTAGAACACCTTCTACACACACAAGGGTTATACGCACCCTCTTACAAATATAAGAGTTGATAGTAGGTAGACTATCAAAGTACACTCCTCAACGAGTGAGATAGAAACAATACAGCGCAACCTATATTTCTCTCAACAAGAACAAGAATTAAGGTTCAAAATTTTAGAAAAGAGAGAATGAGAACTTTGAAAGAATGATGCAAAACTTAGCAATAGATGTGTAAGCTCTTGTTGTGATTTTTGCAAAACTCAAGTGAGCTATTTATAGGCAAATGAGTCTTCAATTTCAAATTTGAAAAGATTCCCATGTCAAAGATATCATCATTCACTTTTCAAAAATTTCAAATCTAATCTTTTTACTTTTTGCATGTGACAAAAGGAGCACATTTTACTTTTCAAAAAATTTCAAACCTAATCTTTTACTTTTTGCATATGACAAAAGGAGCACACTTTACTTTTCAAAATTTTCAAATAAAGACATCTACCTTTTGCATAAGTCAAGAAAAGCATACACCACTTTTGAAAATATTCAAATAAAACATGCACATGTGAAAGATGACAATCAATCATCTTAATATTTTCAAAGTTCAAACCTTTAATCATGTCATGCACATGTGAAAGATGACAATCAATCATCTTTCAAAATTTTCAAATTTAATTTTCAAAATATTCATGCACATGTGGAAAATGTATTTTAATGCTTTATGATAAAATATTAATTTTGAGCCTTAATCCTAATTTCAAATTTTTAAGAGATTTACAACATTATTCTATGACTTTAATGTGAACTTGTTCCCTTTTTGCTCATGCTTGGTTCCTTGATGTGCTTGATTCTATTGTGTGGACAACTTGAGCTTGAGACTCCTTTATTCTTTGAATTCATTTGTTATCATCAAAATCCATGTGTAGATCAACACAATGCATCCCATTTCTTTAACAAATTAGTAAGTTTATGGGCCTAATTATTGTCATTGTCACTTGTTCCCATGACCAAATTGAGGGAAGAAAGATGGTTGAACGTGGCAGTGATAAAAGCTTTGGATGATTGCTGGTAGGGCCAGTCACGAGATACATCATACTCGGGATGGGGGACCAAACTAGATCTTGTTTTACAAGCAAGTAATTGATCTGTTCATGAATGCACACACCTATTTAATATATTTATTATTTGTTCTATGAGCCTGTGAGGTACTTTAAAAACTGGTAAAAAAGAATGACACAATTATTCCAAAAGAGAGATTTGTTTTGTAGTCAACTTCATAAAGCCGGATTAGTTTGTTTAATCATGATTAACTAATTATGTTTGCATAGTGAGCTTGATGGATGGATGGATGGATGTAAAAATCAGAAAGAATAAAAGGAGATTCAATAATGTAATGTTATCGGGCTTCTGATTTACACAACTGCTAACTAGCATTCTTGTATAGCTTCTTCCATTCCCACTTACTTCTACTACCTCCGTGACCCCAATTTTGTATTCAAGCTTTGTTTTATTCTTGTATTTTATTGAAATTTGTCCAGGATTATTTCTTTATTTATTTTTATTATTTTTTTAAAAGTACATGCTTAGTTTGCACAGCCAGTTGCAACCACGTCAACTTCTCTATGTCATATGAATGTTCTTAATCCATTTTCAAACTCCAATGTAGAAATATTTAATATCTGATGAGGAAGTCATTAGCCTCCCCCGAACATGTTACATTGTTACTTACAGGTACATTATAACGGCTTGTGGTACTGCTCGGCTATCCAATGTTTTGTAGTTAATGTTGTAAACTAATTTTAGCACAGAGAAATGTTTCAAAATATTGCCTTCATTTCATTCTTTTAAACAAAAAAAAGAAAGTAAATAAGGCATAGATAGAGAAATATGCATTTTTCCCACTTAGTAAACAAATTTCTCTATTCATTACAAGTCATGAACTTTCACCTAATAACAGTTTTCTAATATTGTATTTTGCTATACTATAACATTATAATTTTTAGTCTTTACTAACATTTTTTATATTGTTATACTTGAATTCTAGATCTATAATTACAAACAGATGGATCCCTCACGCAGTGCTAGTGGGACTCTGACTCTACATGATATTCCGAATCCGGATGGTAGGACTCCTTCGGCACTCCACGCGGTAGCTTCGAGCCGTAGTCGGCTACCCTCCACTCGAGCACAAACCTCATGTGCTAGTAGTGGATTTCCACTTCCAGTCGACATAGAATTAGAAGCGGAAGATCCCGACCAGTTTATGGAGGAGGAGGAGATGGGCCTTGGGGATGATCCGATTCAGGATTCGGATGTACCAGTACACCCTGTAACTGCGAGGCCACCCCGTCCACGATCAAATAAAAAAAGATCGTGGACATGGGAACATTTTGATAAAGTTGAGGGTGAGGATCCCCAGAACCCACGGGCTGAGTGCAATCATTGTGGGGCTCGAGTTAGGTGTCATTCAAAAATGCAAGGCACTTCTTGTCTTTCAGTACATTTAAACGGTTGCAAGCGCTACCAAATAGTGAAGGAGATGGCGTCAAGAGGTTAGTGTCTTGCTTTATATGCTAGTTAGTTTTGTGATTATGATCCCATTTAATTTTCATTTAAGACTAATATTGGTAATAAATTATCAAACGCAGACGCAGGTGGGTCTCAAACTAATCTTAACTACGAGACTTCTACAGCCACTGATGAGACAGGTACATAGATAAGGAATCTAGTTGTCCCTCAATACAGTGAGAAGATGTTCCGTGAGGCGCTTGCGATGATAATTATAAAAGATGAGATGCCCTTTACCACGGTTGACAAGGATGGGTTCCGGCATTTTGTGAAACTGCTTGAGTCAAGATTTCCAATCCCATCCCGTTATACAGTGATGCGAGATTGTACGAAGATGCATCTGAGGGAAAAGACAGAAATGAAGAAGATGTTTTCCACCACTGGCCAGAGAGTGTCATTTACAACCGACACATGGACGTCGATACAGAATACCTCGTATATGTGTATCACAGCACATTATATTGATAGTGAATGGAATCTTAAAAAAAAGATTATTAGATTTAAAGAAATAGTTGACCGTAAGGGTGCATCGATAGGAGCGGAGATGGATGATTGTTTGGTTGATTGGGGCATCCAAAAAATATTATGCATTACAGTTGACAATGCCGGTGCCAATGAGACCGCCATCGAATGGTTTATCCGGAATACGAGGACGAGAGAAGATGTGATTAAAAATCACTGGTATATCCACATTCGATGCACTGCTCATATAATCAACCTTATTGTTGGTGAGTCTTTCTGGTTTTGATTTCGTATTTTATATTTTAATATTTTTATGATTAAAGTCTTTGAAAATAATATCATTTTTTATATTATTAAATATTATGATAATTAGATATTTTTCAATGATGAAATAGTTAAGGGGTTGAAAAATGTAGACGACTCCATCAAGAAAGTCCGCAACATTGTATGGTACACGAGGGCTTCTCCCCAAAGGCTGCGAAAGTTCAAGGTAATAACAGAACAGATTAGGTGTGGCATTAAAGTACCATAAAGCATTTGAGCGGTTGGAGATTGAGGATGGAGGTCTGAAGTATGCCCTGCTGGAGCCTGATGGAAGGGGGCTCAGTCCGCCAGACAACATCGATTGGCAACATGTATCCGAGTTCGTCACATTTTTACAGATATTTTATGACATCACGATGTGGGTTTCTGGATCTGCATATGCGATGGCAAATATGTGACTTAGCGAGATCTCCATGCTACACCACCATTTGAAAGAAGGTTGTGCTGACCCGAGTGGATTGTTATCTGGTATGACATCACAAATGCAGTCCAAATATGATAAATATTGGGGGCAAGTTGAGAAGATAAATAGATTATTGTTCATAACGTCGATCCTCGATCCCCGATTGAAGTTGGCAATGGTAGAATAGTGAGCAACAGAGGTTCTCAGGGCAGCGAAGACTAAGGCGTTTATCACAGCACTTAAGGCAGATTTGAACGAGTTGTACACCCACTACAGTGCCAGTAGTCCTGCTTCATCCTTACTAGCCATGGGTACCTCACGTTCGAGTTTGAGCTCAAGACCAGCCACAGATGCTCGTTCGAGTCAGACCACTGTAGCCAGTCGATCCCGAGACTTTAACTTTATGACGTCGTTTCATGCACGATCAACGAGAAATCCATTGCAATGTACAAATGAGGTTGAACGATATTTACTGGTAGAGGTCAAGGAGCCTAGTGAGGAGTTTGAAATCTTGATTTGGTGGAGAGCTAATTCACCCAAGTACCCGATTCTCTCTCGCATTGCTTGAGATGTACTAGTCGTTCCTATCACTACGGTTGCATCTGAGTCGACATTTAGCACTGGAGGTCGGGTGTTGAATGCTTACCGGAGTTCATTGTCACCGTCAACCGTGGAGGCCCTCGTTTACACACAAAACTGGCTCAATGATGTACCTACTGGACTAGAGAGCATTGGCATCGATACCGTGAGCTACAGACTTGAGTCTAATAAACTTAAATTAATTAATTTAATTGTTTTTAAATGATTAAAGTAACAAAGTTTATATAATTATTAAATTATTTCAATAATCTTTTTTATAATTTCATAAATCTATTTAAATTTTAATTTATACTGTTTATGATTTCACAGATTTAGTTATTAACCTACCATACTTGCCAATGACTGATGAAGCAATTATCGGTTGCGTATATATTTTTTCTAATTTATAGTTACTTGTTTCATGTTTCATGTTTGGTTAATTTTAAATTTTTTTTTATAATAATACATTTTAATTTTATCTTAATCTTAGGTACGACTCCATATAAGTTCTAACAACAAACTACTTTGCTGCAGCAAATTTTTTTTTTTTGTAACATCGATTCGGGTCCCATCGAATCAGACTATTAGTGATAATTTAATTTGTATTTTGTATTATTTTTTGTATTAATAGTCTAGAGTCCTGGACTATTTTTTTTATTACTATTTTTTGTATTATGCTATAACGCTATTGGCTGGCATTAACATTGTAATTACTACTTTATATTTTTTGTTTAATTGTTTAAGACTAATTAGTAGTGAAAACTGAAACCTGAATAGATCGATAGTTGTGGCAACTCAATTGAAAAATGAGCTCAATTGAGCTCATATGGAATTAGCATGGCCCAATTGGGACCATTTGGTTTCGGAATAAGTGTAATTTGACCCATACCGAACTCGACATTACGATCAAAATTCGAAACTCCGATCGGAGTTCGAAAATTTGAATTCCGATCAGAGTTCGGAATTTCAAACTCCGATTGGATTTGGACTTCGACTGTGTTTCGGAGTCGGAATCGGAACATTTTTTTACTCCATTGATTGTCGAAGTTGGAGTCGGAAACTCCGAACTCTAACATCATCGAGGTCGGAGCACACCCCTGACGTGTCCATCATCAACAATGGCCATATCCATCTCTCAACTGCAAAACAAGCGTCTTTGTGCGTCCATGACTTGTTTATCTTCTTCATCGCACTAATAATAAAGTGACAAATAAGTTCACAAAACTATATTACTAGCACATGTAATTTATAAATCAAAATGTTATTAAATATATGCACCTCTTTGCGTTTTCTATTTTCGAGTGCTTTTTTCACATTCGCTTTAACTTTTTGCATGTCTATCTTCATCCTGGATGTTCTCATCATAGATGGAGGTTTTTCTTTCCCACGCACCGCATATGGACTGCGTACTTGCCCAAAAGCACAAGAAATAGTTGTTTCTCCTGTCGTACTAGCAACGTTGGAACCTGTTTGAGTCATCGATAGAGGTTCTTGGTTGGCACGATACAACTCAATCATCGCATACAATCTAGTTTTTGCATCCTGGGTATGCTCTCTCGAGCCTACTGCAAGAGTAATCATTTGATAACAAATGTTCAATAATTCTGAATATCTATTAGAATCTGCATGTTGTTCTCCTTGCATCAAATCTATTATGGATCAACGTGTATCGCCTTTTGATATCTTTTCTCCATCTGTCTATAGTATACATATCTGGCAAAATTTTAATCTCGTTACTCCTGAATACAACCAAAATGTGCCTACACAATATTTATCTGGAATAATCCACAAGAACACTTTGCAACTGAATCTTCCTCACTAAAGTCCACAGAAAACGTAACTAGCTTAGTGAACTTTTCCAAATGAACTTCATCCTTTACTAGATAAGTACTCACTACATCATCACTCTTATGTAAATTTGGATTCAAGTCATATGTGCCGATAATTTGCTGCTATACTTCTTTAAACTTAGGAAACATGTACAACTCTTAAAACATTTTATCAATTGAAGATCTTGATATGCATGAGATTGTGAAATTAAATTATTGGAAGTCAGCGATAGTTTCATTCTCAATCTTTTTTTTAATGCATTATCAAACTGGTTGACAAACTCTTTCAGGTTCGTCTTGGAATTAACATATCCGTAAAAAAAGACATTCATGCTCTTGCTCCGTTGTGTCAATCTCATTGCAGCCCAAAAGTAGTCTTTCAAGAATTGTTGGAACCCAATGCTCATGTTCAGCATATACACTTTGCAACCACACATTCTCATGTAGATTGTATGTGGTAATTAACTGATCCCAACCTTTTGAGATGTGGTTTGAATTGAGTTCAATCAAGCACATCAGTATGCTCATCGCTCGACTCTCGCTCGAGTAATAACTCGAGCGAGCCTCCACCAGTAAGTTCGCTCAACCCTAGCTCGACATTTAGCTCGAGTGAGATTCTAGACAGAGACTTCGCTCGACTCTGCTCAACATCCCGCTCGAGCAAGAATCAACCCTAGACGTTCGCTCAAGCCTAGCTCGAGATTTCGCTTCGAGCTAATATTTTCTATACCAGGATCAGCACCATCTAGAATAGTATTTCGCTCGAGCGAGAGCAGACTCGCTCGAGTGAGATTCGGTTTATAAAAGGACTCGCTTTCATTTGAACGTAGTAGCTGTGAGGAGCTCCGTTTTTCATGTTTTAGTTTTTGATTTTAAGAGCTATTTGTAAAGAAGAAAAGATTGAGTTTGTGAGAGAGAGTTTTGCAACTTATATGTACTCCATCTCTGTTGTTATAGTGAATTCATTGAGACCGACCCAACAGTGGACGTAGGCTTGTGTTAAGCTAAACCACTTCAAATCTTGGTGTCCATTGGTGCTCTGCGTCTTTTGTTTTCATTTCTCTTTTTTGCATCCGCTATGGTCACTTCATATTTGCTGTTTGTTGACCGGCCCATTCCCAACAAACTGATATCAGAGCGTTCTTGAGCTCTGTGAAGATCTGAAGGGATGACCTCAATAAAGTTTGAAGTAGAGAAATTTGACGGACAGAACAACTTCAGTTTCTGGCGCTTTAAGATGAAAGCTCTGTTGCAACAGACGGGTCTGTTCAATATTATAGAAGAAATGACTGGTGAGTCTCCTCTACCATCAAAGGATGAGGATGAAAGAGCTCATAGTACTATTCTATTGTCATTATCAGATGGAGTTTTGAGGAAAATTGCTGAGGAGGAAACCGTCATTGGTCTGTAGAACAAGTTGGAAAGCTTGTACATGAAGAAGTCTCTCACTAACAGGTTGTATTTGAAACAACGGTTATACACTCTCAAAATGATGTAAGGTACTTCTATTTCTGCACATCTAGATAAATTTAATAAGATTATTATGGATCTAAGGAACATAGACATTAAGATTGATGAGCAAGATCAAGCCTTAATTGTATTGTGTTTATTGCCTATTTCGTTTGATAATTTTGTAAATTTAATGTTGTATGGTAGAGATACAATCTCTTTAGTAGATGTTAAGTCTGCTTTAAATTCTAAGAAATTGAGAACAAAATTTGGGGGATTAGGCATGAATGATCAAACCGATGATCTGTTTGTAAAATGTTCCTCTAGTGATAGATCGGGGGAGAGATGTTTAAGGAAGAATATGGTTAGTTCCAGTAGCTCCAGATTTAACAAAAAGAAGGTTAAGTGTTATTACTGCCATAAGTTTGGTCATTACAAGAGTGAGTGTCCTATATTGAAAAATATTCAGGAAGAAGAAAGTTCCTCTAGTAGTGATGACAGCAAAGAAGATGACAGATAGTCTCTACTTTCTTGAGGGCAGTATAGTAACATGTGGAGTATCCTCACATGCTCTGGATTCATATATCACTCGCATGCAGCACATGTGAGTGTACCAGACGGTGTGGTCATTTATGAGTTTGTATCTTTTACTTGGTGTGATCAGAAGACAGTTAAATTTGATTTTTTTGTTTGCATTGTGTTCTTGCGAAGCAGTGTATAATCAGGTTTGCTGCAATTGTTTATTTCTGATTGAGATACATCTTGTGTAAAGTGGTGTTTTGTTTTACTCATATTTTTTTTATGACCATTGGAGAAGAGTTTGGTTTTGTATATCTGTTTTGTGTTGTGTTTGATGTGTTCAAACACTTGAAAAGACTAGTGATCTACAGACAAGAAGTTAGAGCATTACTCAGACCAGTCAATTTGTTTCACTCCAAAGAAATAGAATATTTGAATGGAATGAGGTGGGTTCGTGCAGAGTCTGCAGTTTGCTTTGAGTTTGCCAGGCTTGTCTACAGATTGTATGTGAAGCGGTCAGTTACAGCTTGCTATTTGATGAACCCTCTCTCCTTTCATTCCACAGGAAAGGTGAGAAAGTTATAGCAAGAATGTGGAGTTGCAGAGGACTTTACAGCAGAGTACGTGTGGTACTCTAGATCATACTTTTGTATTTAAGTATAATTTTGTCTTTGGCATTGGTGCATAGTGAGAGTAGGTCTACAGTTAGTAGATAGAGGAGGCAGTTTTGCCACCTTTTGAGTATGCTCATGCAGGTTTTGTTGGGTTCTTACTTTGGCTGAGAATAGTTTGTTGTCTTCTTTTGTATTCAGATGCCGTTGTTCAAGTAAGCAGTCTGTATTTTTATGCATTGTCGTTTGTGTGAAGATGTTGATTCTTCATTAGGACCAAGCCGGTGATTTGGTCAAATCATCTATGGTGTTGAAGACTTTTGTGTGGAAAGTGAGTTATTCAAAGATAGATTTTGTATTTTGGTTAGGTATTCCTTTTGTGATATGATAGAGGGATTTGTGGGTCTTCTGTATTTTGTGGGACTTGTGACAATTCAAGCCAAGGTGGAGATTTGTTGAGATGTGGCTTCAATTGAGTTCAATCAAACACATCAATATGCTCGTCGCTCGAGCTACCGCTTGAGAAAGCCTCAACTCGTAAGTTCACTCAACCCTAGCTTGACATCTTGCTCGAGTGAGACATCAGACAGAGAGTTCGCTTGACCCTCGCTCGACATCCAGCTCGAAGGAGATTCCAGACAGAGATTTCGCTCGACTCTTGTTCGACGTTCCGCTCAAGCGAGAATCAACCCTAGATATTCGCTCGAGATTTCGCTTCGAGCTAATGTTTTCTGTACCAGGGTTAGCACCGTTTGAAATAGTGTTTCGTTCGAGCAAGAGTAAACTCGCTCGAGCGAGATTCGACTTATAAGAGGACTTGCCTTCATTTGAACACAGTAGCTGCGAGGAGCTCCATTTTTCATGTTTTAGTTTTTGATTTTGAGAGCTATTTGTAAAGAAGAAAATGTTGAGTTTGTGAGAGAGAGTTTTGCAACCTGCATGTACTCTATTTCTATTGTTATAGTGAATTCATTGAGACCGACCAAACAGTGGACGTATGCTTGTATTAAGCTGAACCACTTCAAATCTTGGTGTCCATTGGTGTTCTGCGTATTTTGTTTTCATTTCTCTTTGTTGCATCTGTTGCGGTCACTTCATATTTGCTGTTTGTTGACCGGCCCATTCGCAACACAACCTTTCTTAAACTCTTCAACACTTTGGCTGTCATACACACATCTCATCAATGCATTTTTCATCCCAATTTTGTAAGAACTATAGGAACCAAGCTTGTCGGAGACTTTTTTTTTATAATATGCCATGTACAATATCTATGTCGGGCTTCTGGAAAAACAATAGCAATTGCTGCTTTCATCGCCCTATCTTGGTCAGTGATAATAGCTTTAGGAGTAACTCCATTCATACACTGCAACCAAGTCTCGAATAACTATACAAAAGTCTCTATATCCTCACTGGAAATCAAGCATGCTCCTAACAAAATTGACTGCTCATGGTGGTTACCATAAATGGAGCACATGACATCTCATATCTATTCGTCAGGTAGGTGGTGTCGAATGTCACCACATTACTGAAATACTTGTAGGCAGTTTTACTACAAAGGTCTGCCCAGAAGACATTCTTTAACAGAAACTCATCATCTAGATCGATCATATAAAAAAATCCAAATTTTTTATATTGCATTCGTAAAAAATACTCTTTCGGTGCTCTAGCACCTTCTGTGCCGAGACATAGAATTCTTGCCTTGTAGATGTAGTTACGACAATCCCTTTCTGTAAACGGGAGTTTCTCGTACCCACCAGCACCAACAACAAGGGCTCCATAGGTCTTACACGATCAGTTCCCAGCCATGTCATTTATATCCAATATAATTTTTAGTGAGTCACTCACTTCTCTATTACATCGAAAGAAGTGAATTTTTTTTAGATTGAGGCAGTGGTTATAGATGTTATGTACTATTGTTAACCGAAGTTTTCCATCGGATCTTAACGCATTAATTTTTGCCTTACAAAATGTCTTTCTTGTCGGACGTGGGTTAACGACATTCAAAGTCCTATTATGGGACTTCCCACCATGAACACAAGCAAGGGTTACATACCTAACAATCCCATCTTTTTCTTTATCCGTCCTTTTTGTCATCACCCCAAATCTACACTGCTTACCATAATTCTTATAATAACTCAATAAATCTTCAAGGGAGTTAAAGTCCATCCCCTTAGTTGGCTCCTCAAACATATAGTCAACATCAATATCAACATTCTAAGATGTCTCGGCACTGCAACCCTCAATTTCTAATGGATTTGATCTATCCTTATTACTTGTACCGGAACTTATATTGATGTCTTGAGTTGGAGATATGTCTTGTGGAAATGTGATCAAGGGATTTGAAGAGTAAAAATGCAAAAATTAGCATTTTTAAAAGCTTTATAGAATAACAATATCAATGATATCAAACTAGAAGCGAAAGATTTAATAAGATTGTGGAGTAATTAATGTTTTTTCTAAAATTAATTCAAGAATCAAATAACATGAGAAAAATATTTGTTATCCTCGCCTCCATGTTGAAATCCCACAAACTCATTTTCATGACCATCCATGATCTTACTTTAAAAGAAGGCCAATAGAATTACGGAAACTCACTTTCTAGCAAACACAATTTCAACCAGCTGATACTCTGCAATTGAGTGTAAACATTTTGCATTTAATCATTTGGTCAAACATATATAATGGTATATACAAGTTACTCTAGCATCACTTTAATTTAATGGTATTTGCATCACTTGTTTTGGAGCTAATTGAAAAATATAGTCTCTGACATGAATCTTAAAAAAAATACAAACAAAAGTGAGATCGAACTTCTATTATGAAATGAAGAAGAAATTTAGTGATTTAGAATATATGAACTACATATTCAAGATTCAAACTTTTGGACAACTTGGCATAATAATGATAAATACGCGTGTAAGAATAGTAATAAATAAAAGTACATGTATTCATTAAAAAAACATAATAAATGAATTTGAAAAAACATTTATACTTAAACAACAAAGATGCTTGGTACTCTTTAAGAATTCAGAAAAAAATCCAACCCGAACACCCAACCAAAGAATCAACAAACTTATTAAAAATAGATGAATCAAATAAACAATAAAAGACACCCCTTAATCAAACCATAGAATCAAATAGGACAATTAGAGGCCACCATCCAATTGACAACAACCATAAAAAATATCTCTATTTCCACATTCCTAAAACCCAATCTGGACAAATGTCTAACACCATGCAACAATGACATAAATTCAGCATAATTAATAGTGCCGAAATCAAGAGGGACTGAAAAAGCTTGCACCAAATTTCCTGATGAATCATGTATTAAACCACCAGCACCAGCTTTCTTCAAGCTCTCCCGACTGCTTCCATCTATATATGATCCTCACCTTCATTCTTCTTTCATTTAATTCCTTTTAAAATCTATATAATCCTTATCCCCTTGTCTAAGGATATCATGCCTACTCATTATCGGTCTTGCATTTCCATCACAAAAAATATGCTCCATGATTTTTAGAAGAAACCAAAAAATTACAAAAACCCTAAATTATTATCAATGTCTGGCAAATTACACAGATACAAAATTAAGTAAAAATAAAAAATAAAAAACAAGGAAGAAATCACAGGAAACCAAGAAATAAGAGAGACAATGGGTGCTTGCGATGGAAATGGGTCGGGCAGGTCCCGCACGATGGCTTTTCTCCAAGTGGGCTCAGGCGACGGAATGAGACTGGGTAGCCGACAGATCCCGCGCGCGATGGGTCTCCACAGCGAAAAGGCCCTTTTCAAATCTGATTTTCATGTGTTTTGACTGTTTTGAAATGGTTTTGTTTTGTTCTTTTTAAAAAAAAGCTAAAATAACCTAGATGACTGCCACGTCATTCAGAGGCGCATCGGGACCCCATATCAGTACTCTTTAATTTATAGATGAGTTGTTCTCACACTTCACACCATGATTTTATTTTAAATAATAAAACTAATGTTTTATATAGAAAGAGAAAGAAAATATTAAAATCTATCCAGTGACAAGTGACAGAATTAAGAATTTATTTTAGAGGGGCTAAGTAAAACTAAAATAATATACGTAAAATATTTTTTGTTTTATTTTTATATAATTTTAATATGTTTAATAAAATTTATGTATTAAAAAAGTATATGATATGTCAATAATAATATATCATTGAGATAACATAAAGGCACACACACAAATATATTAAACAAAAGAAATACAAAATGTCTAAAATCGTATCTTGCACTCTTTTAAAAAAAAAAAAATCATCAAGTATTGAATCTAAATCAAAACTCTTAGCTATTTCACTTTCAATATAGACAACTAAATTATTTGTTAAAAATTCATCTTCAATCTTCTTGTAAAATCTTGTTTTAACAATTTTCATAACTGAAAACACATGTCACTAGTCGTTATAGACACTGGAAGAGCCGAGATAAGACGAATTAATCTATCAATAAGATAGTATGTCTTTAATATCTCTATCTCTAACAATCTCCGACATAAATCTGCAAATGGATGTCAAGTTCTCAAATTTCGAATTTGTAAGCACATCAACTTTAAAATGATTCAATTGAAACCTTAAATTAATTTTCTCATTCTCAAAAAAATTAAGAGGATAATGCTCTTTCGCAAGACAATAAATATAATCAATATTAAAGGATTTATAAGCATACTTTGAATCCAAAGAGAAGCTAAGGGTTAAAAGTTTTGTTGTTCCTTCACTAAACCTATTGTCAAGCTCTTACATTTGAAAATGATAGATATTTTATGCTTTTGCTTCTCTTTTGTTATTATCGTTATTATGATGGTATCCCTATAAATATTTTATGCCCTGAAATAGAACGTGGAACCCAATCGACCATAAAAATGGGCAAATAACGATTTCATGAAAGTAAGGGTCAAATGAACGGTACAATTATTTTGATTACTCAACTACTTGACTACAAAATTAACGGTTTATGTTTAAAGAAGGAGAGCTATATTCAAATCGTGGGAGAATAACAAAAAAAAAAAAAAAATAACAACCATATAATAAAGTTTATGGGACTAAATAATTCCAATAATTTTTATCCGCAAGCTTAACTAAAGCTCGTTATATTGACGTAATTACTTTTCTTTTGGAAAGATTTAGGGATATTAACGTAGTTACTTATTAATTAGTGTAATAAGGAAGATTTATTTAAAAAGATAAACAACTTTACAATCTTATAAAGAAAATAGCAATTGCATGAGACTCTCAATTAGTAATTGATGCAATCCAAGATCCGGAAAACTACATGGACTGGAAGATGCAACCACTTGTAAGAGACATCCACAATCTGTTGAAATTGTTCGACAATTGGACATCTCACAAAAAACATTGAAATTTAAATCGATGCGCACATTTCATAACGCAATGGACAGCCTCAACCAAAATGTATGGTTGCCTCCCCCTCATCTTCATACCACCAAGCTTGCTGAGATTCCATAGTGAAAAAGACCCTCCAACAGATGTGGACCAACATTAGTTTCTATTAGCCTTCTTTGCTTTCTTACTGCTTTTTTATTATGCTACTTGTAAGGTGAACTTCTTTTAGTTATCAATGAATACTTGCCTTTTAAAAATAAAATAAAAAACTTTACAATTTTATATCTTTATATATATAATGTGACTATCTAACAGAAAAGTGTTGGTTTATCAGAAAAATGTTGATTCAACGGATGTGTTAAAAATTTTGTATTCACAATTGTTTTTCTGTTTTCTGTCCTTTACGTGGCTACAATTACGTCGGTATTCAATTGAAAATTGCATTTACCATTGTCTGTATTAATGCAATTTAAGTATGTAGTCTTGTAATTAATTTCAATTAAGTCTATTCACATCCATCTATTAAAAGTATATTTGTATTCCTTCAGAATGCAATCATTCACGTCTATTTGTCTGTTCGTATTCCTTGAAAATCCAATTCATAAAAACATCTGTATTCTTCTTGGAAATGCAATTGCTTTTAACATTCTCCAATACACACGCGCGTCCTGCAGATCCAAAGACAAATGAAGTAGGCAACTTACTATTGGAAAACCAAACAAATATAAATAAAGTAATGACTCCTGATTCCGTAGTTAAACATAAACTTAATATAAAAATTAATTGTGCTAACACCCAAGTCAATGGGCGCTTGCTCTTCTTTACTACCTTAAGTAATATTTAAACAAGATCAAATGGTGAAACATAGAATTTTACTTTGAGGACGTGTAGGGAATTCTAAAGTTATATTTTTCTCTTTCTTATTTTGTTCATTGTTTGTAAACACATTTTATAATCTGGTTGTGATATATTAATTTTCTTATTTTTATAATTTCCTTTTTCTTTCAAGTTTTATCTAAATCTTAAGCAAACAACTTCTGTGGAATAGTTTATTGACACGCTACAAGGTATTCCTCTCATGTTATTACATTATTTAGTTTATTTGAGGCAATATTTTTTTATAGTTGCCAATATATATTATGAAACAACACTATAGTTAAGTATTTCCTTATTTTTTATATCTATGTTTTAATCCAGCTTATTTATGTTTTCTATTCTTTTGTTGACTGCAGCTTTTGTGTTCAAAACAATAACTCAAAACATTGTTTAGTGTTTTTTTTTTTTTCTTGCGTGAACTGGTATCTAACTTATACCTAACTTGTCTCTCAGTTTAAGAAACATCATTCAGATTCAAATATCCAAAAACATTTCAAACCAAAACAAGATTCCAGCAACACTTCCAAGCTGACTAAATTCCAACGACACTAAATTCCAAGACATAACCAATACTAAAATTAGTTGTCTACTTCTAACATACCGATCCAAAATAAATAAACAACTCAAATTTTTTGTAATTTGTACTAAACAAATCAACACTAGAACATCAATGACACCATTACCACAATGAGAAACAAAGGAACACAACAAAAAACTATTTTTTACATAAATATTATAAAACATACCAAGATGAAAGATTGAGGGACTTTAGAGATTTGGAGGGATCGACACCAGTAGACCAGATTAGAAGACCGCAAGAAACATATATAGCCAAGCCCAGTCCCTGTTGAAAAATATATAGTGAACATGAATAAGTAATTTATAGAACTATTTATGTGTGTGTACATGAAGATACATGGTATAAAAAAAAAATCTCATTCAAATGTACCAAAAACTACTACAAACTGCACGTACTTTTCAAGTTGATTTTGAGTCCCCTGTTTTTGTTGACTGAAGCATTTCATGCAATAATCCTGCACATAAATAGTATTTAAGTTCAAAAAATAAATAAGATCAAGGCAATTACTGGGCAACCAATCAACAATTTCACACAGCCTAATAATCTATAATAACTATCTCAATTCAAATTTAGATAGGTCAAACAAAAGAAACAAAAACTCGAGTATAGATTAGTTGACAACTTACATTCCCAACCGCAAGTAATATATGTGACCAACCAGAACAAAGTACTCAAAGTACGTATTTGTTAACAAAGATGCAAGAAATAAACTAATAGCGTCACTAATATATGTATATAACTTGTCTCTCTATTTCGATTTTATATGCACCTAAGTTGTATATGCAACAATATTTTTACCAATATCTGTAGACAGGCTCGAATATATACTCCAGGACAAGGTTAATATACAACTCACCTTTGCCTATTGTTCAAAAGAAACAATGCTTCAATTGAATCACATTAGGATGGTCGAGTACATTCAACATCAAGCACCTAATCTAAAATTTAGAAAGATTCAAGCCAAGACAAATTATTAAACATCGACTCATACTAACAGCAGAAAATCTTATAGGATTAAAAAAATTAAGTAAACATGGGATTGAACTAATGCTTTCCCAAAATCCCAAAATCTAAACCATCCCCAAAAAACTAAATTATTAGTAAACCCTAGATTTAAATGTCTTTAAAAATAATGAAGTAAATAATTACTAAAAAAAATCGAAGACATTAAACCCAAAAACCCTCAAATGCCAAACTATCTAAACAAACATGAAATCGAAACAGAGAGATAAGCCAAACAAAAATAAGGAATATAAAAGAGATAGAGAATGATGAGAAACAAACTCTAAAATGCTAAACTATCTAAAAAAAATCTAAAATCGAAATAGAGAATCAAGTTAGGTTGAGCGGAACTAGACGGCGAGCTAGAAGACACATCGAGTGACTACCATGACCGAAAAAGCCACAATTTCGTAGAGGGAGGGAAAAATAATTGTATATATATAATTCGAAGAACTTTACAATCTTAGTATATATATATATATATGTGTGTGTATAGAAGCTATGATAAACCAATCAATATTGAAAAACCATGCGACAGTCAAATGATTACGAACAAATAAATACAAAAGATCTTGAAAGCAGAACTGACAACACACTTTGGACCACTTTGGACCACTTTGGACCAGTAAACAAAGCACTTATAAAAGTTCAACACACTTTTCCAACAGGTTTTCCTATCGAACATGTAATTCCAATCTACATATTTAACACTTGTTTGACTAATCTATGTTCCATGTTGATTCCGTCCCCACCAACACATGATGATGATGAGTCATCGCAATCGATCCTCGTGGGTTTCTCTCCATCTCTCGTTGAAACTGAATCACGCTGATCAGTGACGAAATCAAAAATTTGAGTTAGGAGACGTTATATAAAATTAAAATAACATATATAAAATATTTTTTTATTCTATTTATATATAATTTTTTATGTAATATAAAATAATTATATGGTAAGATCTACGATAAAAATAAAATACGTTTAATATAATTTATATATTAAAAAGTATATTATTGATAAGAACATGTCATCATAATAAAAATATATTAAAAATCTATTAGAAATTATTCAACTTTTTTTTTTAAATTTTAATTTTTATCTATAATAAAAACATGTCATCATATTATTATATCATTTTATTTTATATGAGATTTATTTTATTTTTAAATTAGATTAATTTTGTAGAAAGAGACTAAAATAATTTTTAGAGAGAGGGCTAATACAAAATAAAATTAATATTATCCTACAAAATTATAAAAAAATAAACATATTTTACTTTTTTCTCTTTAAAAAACATATATTATATTATTTTTTTCAATTTTTTTTTCAATTAATTCCTCCGTCGAAATTATGAAAATACATTGATCCCACTTCCTTTTATTTATCGCATTGGTTGCTGTGAAAGAAAACTACTAAAAACTTGAATAATGAATGGGCATTATCACAACATTTTCGTCTATATGCATCTATTCAAATCTGTTTATTCATAGCATTTATTATAGCATATGTTTCTCGTTTATTACAAAATTTGTATTGGGAATGCACACAGTATAATATTCATTGTACTTATTTGCGCACAGTAACATTAATGTCATTTATCTGGGGAGTCTTGGAAGTACATTTGATGAGGACATTAATGCAGCATTTGTATTGGGAATGCACGCTTTAAAGATATCATTATACTCCTCTGTACAAAATAAACTTACATATAGCCAGTGTCTCATTGGTAGTTGTGAAATAATAAAAATGAGAAACAAAAAGACCAATAAACCTGATTAAAACCTATCATGAATCTGTAACTATCATGCCTCTTTCTATTCACATATTCTTAATTAAAATTTCTACAGCTTGCACCTCTTCCAATCTCAACGTAAAATTCAATTAAAAAAAAAGTTAAGAAAGACATTCAAGATATTATCATATATATTGCAAATGATGGCAGGCTATCTCATTCCTCATTATTTACCATTAATACAATTTTTAAAGTCCTTGTAAATGGAATTTTTTTCCCTTCTTATTTTTCTCATTTTGTACATTAAAAAAACTCATATCTGATTTGATTTGTTTTGTTTTGCGGGCAAGTGCACTCTTAATAAAAAGGTCTCTTATTTACTATGCTTATCTTTTGTGTTCAAAATCTCAAAATAAAATATTTGTTCTATTTTTGCTTCAGATTATGATGATCTTGGTACTGTTGGAAGCTACTCAGATACTTGGGTTTAAGGTATTAATCTGTATTAATCTATTTTGTTATTTCTTCAAATTTGGTTTTTTGTCTTATGTTTTGTTAATTTTTTGTTTACTTCATCTTTTGTTTTGTTATGTTTTCCTTAGAAAATCCTCTATTTTAATTATAGATTTTATTCATCTTGATGCTAATGGAAGGTACTCAGATTTACTTGGGTTTAAAGTATTGATCTGTATTAATCTGTTTTGTTATTTCTTCAAATCTGGTTATTTATTTTCATTTTTCTTAATCTTTTGTTTACTCCATCCTCTGTTTTGTTATTTTTTCCTTAGAAAAATAGATTTTGTATGTTCTTCTATTTTTTAATTTCTTCAAATTAAGTTTTTTATTTCCTATGTTCTATTAATTTCTTCAAATTAATACAGATTTTGTATTACTCTATTTTATTGTTTTAGTGTGAGGAGATTAAACAAATAAGTATTTTTTTTTTATTTTTTTTTTTTGCTATCCAACATCTAAACCTAAGGTTTTTGCTCTTTTTTTCATCTCTAAATTGAATGCTTCCTTTACACAATCTGAAACTCTAATCTCTAGGCCTTTACATGTCAAAATCCTAACCTTAACTTGCCCTAAAACCTAATACAATCTGCTTTCCAGAAACTCTACATCCACATTGGTATCACAACTTTTTTCATATTTCATTTTTAGTGCGAAAGCATTCATCCTGCATTATTTGGACTCTAAATTGACATTATTTGAAAAGAATTGATAAGTCACAAATAGAGTTTCTGTTATAACTAACCCACATTATAGTAGAAATGTTTAAATACAAAAGTTTGAGTTTGAGAATTGTTTAAATACAAAAGTTTTAAGATATGATTTATACTATTAATGTTGGTAAAAATGGGAAGATTGTGAAAAATAGAAAGGGGCCGGTAAAAATGTTCTCTTTTTTTAATATATGAATCTTAAATTCAGGTCTCTTATTTACCATGCTTATCTTTTGTGTTCAAAATTTTAAAATAAAATATTTTTTTCTATTTTTGCTTCAGATTGTGATGATCTTGGTGCTGTTGGAAGCTACTCAAATTTACTTGGGTTTAAGGTATTAATCTATATTAATCTGTTTTGTTATTTCTTCAAATTTGGTTTTTTGTCTTATGTTTTGTTAATTTTTTGTTTACTTCATCTTTTGTTTTGTTATCTCTTCCTTAGAAAATCCTCTATTTTAATTTTAGATTTTATTTATCTTGGTGCTATTGGAAGGTACTCAGATTTACTTGGGTTTAAAGTATTGATCTGTTTTAATTTATTTTGTTATTTCTTCAAATTTGGTTATTTGTTTTCATTTTTCTTAATTTTTTGTTTACTCTATCCTCTGTTTTGTTATTTTTTCCTTAGAAAAATAGATTTGGTATGTTCTTCTATTTTTTAATTTCTTCAAATTAAGTTTTTTATTTCCTATGTTTTATTAATTTCTTCAAATTAATACAGATTTTGTATTACTCTATTTTATTGTTTTAGTGTGAGGAGATTAAACAAATAAGTATTTTTTTATTTGTCTATCCAATATCTAAACCTAAGGTTTTTGCTCTTTTTTTCATCTCTAAATTGAATGCTTCCTTTACACAATCTGAAACTCTAATCTCTAGGCCTTTACATGTCAAAATCCTAACCCTAACTTGCCCTAAAACCTAATACAATCTGCTTTTCAGAAACTCTACATTCACATTGGTATCACAACTTTTTTTATATTTCATTTTTAGTGCGAAAGCATTCATCCTGCATTATTTGGACTCTTAAAATGTAATGGAGTTTTAATTGTCTTCATATGACATAATGTGGGTTAGTTATAGCAGAAACTCTATTTGTGACTTATCAATTCTTTCCAGATAAGTGTAATGGTTGAATGTCACATTAATTCTAAGAGTAAAATCAATTAGTCATCAACTTAAATTAACATAGAGAGCAAACAAACTCTATTTGTTTATTATATGATTTTGTTTATGTTTTGTTGGAGTTTTTTGTTCTTACTTTTATTTTAGTCTTTCTTCCATTAAATCTAATAGCATACTTTCAAATCTAATATTTTTTTGTATTCAAATTTTTTTTATAGGATTGTTAGTTCTTTTGGGCATGATGTACATGTTCGATTTTTATTTATTTATTTATTTTTGTTCACTTCGACATGAATTCTTCTATTTAGACCTGAACTCTAAACATTCGCATTAAAAAAACCTAAAATTAACAAAGAGATAACAAAACAAGAGGAAGGAAAAAAAATACCCAAACAGAAACAAGCATTAATGCTACGAACAATAAAAGAATACCCATAACAAAAAATAATTGTGAACACGATCTTAATCTTAATCTACTTATGATTTCAAAGCCAACTCAAGGGATATTTTGGATATGGGTTTGGGGAAAAAGCTTCGCTTGAGGAGATCCCAAAAATAAAATCGGACAAACAAGAAATCAAAAAATAGATTAGTAAAGTATAATAAAAGTATAGATATTTATTTTTACACTTTATAGAAAATTATTTCACAATGTTTAAATAAATTGTGAAAATATTTCTAAAAATAATCAGATATGATGATTCTCTTATATTTACCATGTATACCTTATGTTGAGCTTAGGAGTAGTTCTAAAAAGTCTTTCATCTTCAAAATTGGTTTATTTTATTGAACAAACAAGCTTCAATTTGTAAAAGGTGGACTAGATTATAAATAATTTTTTAATAATAAAGAGAGAAAAGGTGGACTAGAGACATTGATATACTTTCATCTTCTGAATTTCATTAATTTTTTAAATATATTGCTCCTCTGAGTTTTATCTTTTGTTTCGATAATAAAGAGAGAAAAAGTTGTATGAGGAATCATGTTATTCAGGCAATTACATCTCTCTCTCTCATTAATTATTATGCAATTATTTAGATTTGGTACAAAAATTACCTGTGATAAACAGTGCAGAAGAGGTGCAAGTTTATAACCATTTGTTATTTTTTTTTTCGTTGGCTACAAACCGAATTTCTCTTTTTCTATTTCCAAGTTTCTTACTTTGATTGTGTGCAGTGGTTTGAAGTTCGTGATTAACAAAATATTGCTACAACTCATTAATAAACAAATTAATAATCTAATACAGTTTAATAGTCATCTTCTATTTTTAATATGCATTAGTTTAATTGTTAATTATAAAGTGTTATAATCTGTTTATTATAATATGTTATTTGCAAAAACAGATTATTCACAATATTGATTATTTTTTGTGAATAATCTTTGTTATAAACTGTTTATTATTCACAAACAGTTGATTTATTGTTTTGTTTTAATTTCATCTTCATTCTGTTTTTTTGTATGTTCTTTTGCAAAAATAGATTATTCTAATTTCTCCAAATTAAGTTTTTTTTTTCTATTATTTATTTCTTAATCTATGAGTATTACCTCATATGAAGAACAGACAATTCCAAAAACTCAGGTCTATACTTTATATCCATGTTTAACAAATAACAAAAAAACCTAGATATATCAAAATAGACTCAAATCAATAAAGTAATTAAAAGAAAAAACAATAAATAAATTTATACCTTGGGGTCACGGACGGCGAGTCGGTGGCAAAGATTATGGTGTCACACGGATGATGGGGTTGCTTAGATCAACCCTGAGAGAGGGAGGATAGTGTTTCTTCGATCGACACTAGGGGATAAAGCCTAGGCTTTGTTTGATTGAACCCAGAGACCAAGAGATACGAGATGAACCAGGCAAGAGAGAGACAAGATGAGTGCGAGCCAAACAGCTATTGTCGAAACCCTAGGAGACTAGAACCGAACAAGTGAAGTGTGTGCAAATACAAACTTCTGGAACAAAGTCAAGGACTTAGGCTGGAGTGAATCTAAGTAACCAGTGAACTTGAAACGATGCGCATTGACTAATTGAAGGAGGCCATACACCAAATTGGACCGCACCATCAACCTGTTTCAACAAACCCCAATGAACCCCAAGTTAATTAATATCAAGGATGATTTTTTTTTTTTTTTGAAAAGAATATCAAGGATGATGAAATAAGGTAAAGGTGGGCTAAAAAAAAAAAAAATCAATTTAGGAGTACAATCATAATCCAAGGCAGAATTGAAATTTGTATTAAAAAGTGGCCTCCTATATCAATTATATAAGTAGAAATACATTTTTTTTGTTAAAGATGTAATACAATATTTTTTTATTAATACATTGCGTAGTACATTTTTTTTTACATTATTATGTATTTTTAATTTTCCTAAAAAATATGATGGTCATTCCTATTATTTATAATATTTATATTTACTTATCTAAAAGCGTCATTATTTTATTAGTTAAAATTTATCTCTTACAAAAAATATTAAGTTTTAAAAACAATAAAATAATTAAACTAGGCGAATTTTACACGTTACTTTTACCTAAGTGATTATATAAGAGATCTACATCGATCATAGGAATTGTCAAATACTTGTCTCTTGCTTAAAAAGCAAAGGCGCATCATGCGTTTGATGCCTTCAAAGCAAATTTCTTCCCACGTGCAAACGAAGTCAAGACACTTGACAAGCAGTCAATTCCCCTCAGACGAAAGGGAACATGCGTTTATATGAAGAAAAATTATAGAGTGAATCCACACTCAGCACACTCACACTCACAGAGCACTGTTCACATGAACAGTGCTCTGTGAGTGTGAGTGTGCTGAGTGTGGATTCACTCTAGCACTACTCTTATATGAAAGCTTTCTCCTTTTTTCTGGAAAGACATAATTATTGCCTTATATTTTCAGTTCTCTTACACCTCTCTCTCACTTCCCCTATTCCTCAGGCCATATAACAATTAGCCACCGCTCTTAGTCTCGTTATAACTTACTCGATCCAAAACAGAATTGCAAAGTGTTCCTAGCCTAGCTAGGACCTAAAAATTCAAAAGAAATGGTGTTTCTTTCTGCAGGAAGAGGCGATGGTGGTTGGGCAGACACGAAGACTTGTTTAAATAGCCCGAATATCTCACAACATAACATCAACGTCATCAATGAAGTCATCCTCTTGGTCAGGATCATGTAAATCATCATCATCATCACTTATGTTTAAATCATCTTCCTCGCCATGAAAAATCCACACCGTGTAATTCTTGTCAATACATTTGATGAATAAGTGTCTCTCTACCTGGCTTAGTGGTAGGAAGTAATTATTTAAACATCGGACACATGGGCAACGGATTACCCCACTTGTAGCATGAGATCGGGCCAAAGTAAGGAATTCCTTAACTCCTTTAGCATATTCCCTAGATCCAAATCTATCAGTGATTTGCATCCAACTCTTGTCCATTTAAAAAATCACCTAAGGAGTTACTGAACCAAGATTAGTAAGGCAATGCTAAAAGTGGGTCAAATAACTACGTACTACTAATTTTGATAACACGGATACAAATTAAGTAGTACTATAAAAAAATGGAAGATTAATAAAAGGAATTATCATGCATGAACTCTAGGCCGAGTGTACTTGAGTTAGGCCGAGTGTACTTGAGTTTCTAATTAGAGCGAAAATATAAGACCAGCCATCCCAGCTACATTAGAAAAAGCATTCAAGTTTCTTGGTAATTTCCTTTAAAGAAAGAAGTCATCTTTCTTTAAAGAAAAATGTAAAATGATGACTTCTTTCTTGGTTGATCATTTCATTTAAAGAAAGATGGCATGATCAGAAACTTCTTGGTAAACCGTCTATTGGATCAACACTTAAAAATCATTACTCAATTGTACAAAAATGAAATATTAATTAAAGGTTGGGTCCATATAGACAGTAGTTAACTCCCCTTCATCAATTATTATGTAACCTACTTGAACTTGACACTCATTTTCAAGCCTCAATCAAGTCGAACATTTATTTAAACAGTAGTTAACTCCCCTTCATCTATGAACATTTTTTTTTTTTTTAAAGTTGTGTAGTTTCTGCCTTAATATATGTAGGTTACATAGCAAGGGATGGCATGTGTTGACTCAGCTCAACACAATTTAAATCTTAGACATAAAAGTCAAGAGGTTTATATATATAGATTCTTGCATGTTGTACGTACTCTGAAAACTATTTAAGTCAACTTTTTTATTAATTATTATGTTTTCTATATTTCTTGTGGTTGT
The DNA here is from genome assembly GCA_036559045.1 of Platycarya longipes. Taxonomy (NCBI): domain Eukaryota; kingdom Viridiplantae; phylum Streptophyta; class Magnoliopsida; order Fagales; family Juglandaceae; genus Platycarya; species Platycarya longipes. The sequence goes on along the minus strand of CM071790.1, from coordinate 10,012,960 downwards.
AGTTGCAGACTTGATTCTACTGGCTTTCTATCTTGGTAAGAAACTAACAATATCTCGATCCCCATTAATCTTCTTCATTTTTTTCCTGGTTTTAGTAATTGTTACATGATTTAATTTTTAAGTACATCAGAAAATCGAGATCGAACTTCCTCTTAGATTGAGACTGAATAGATGTTGATGAGCAAATACTATAAAACATCTACTATTTAAAAACATCTATTGCACACATGAAGCAGCTCAAATAATTGACCAACTTTTTTCTAAACATATTGGTTTGGTTAAGGATAAATTAGTCAATTAATTGTTTAAGCCACCTCATATATATATGAATGCTGCTAAATAATAGTTGCTCCCAGCTAATATTTTTTCTGAATGAAAATGAAGTAAATTACAATCCTTCTTTTGCCAGTAAATTAATATTCTCTGAAGAAAAAAACAAGAAAAAATAAAGAAAAAGAAAAACCGAAAAAGGAAAAATAATGAAACTTGTTGGCAACTTAATTCTTGTGAGCTTCCAATTGTGGAGTCATATTCAATATTACTAGCATGCACTCTGATCAATTTTATCAGATTTTTCGTTAAGCATTAATTATTTCCTTCTAATGAAATAAATTTAGTAGTTCATGCATACTCAAAGTTTATATTTAATACCAATTTATCAAACTAATATAACTCATCACTCTACCATGCACTCTGATCAATTTTATCAACTTATGCGCATGCACAATAATCACATCACAATATCTCTATCTCTGTCTCTGTTTTCTCTCTGTTTTGGCTGATGCTAATTAGCTTGGGATTTTTTTCAGGTACCCTTAATTACTCCTGCGCAAAACCCCCCTCGCCCGTTCAAGGGAAAGAACACAAAGCTAATGAATCCATCTTTGATCATAATGCACTATAGTTTTGACCTTAAATAATATTGTTGTTATATAGACATTTATCTACTCTTATTGATAATGATAATTGATGGATAATGGATTAATTTTGTTGTTTTGATCGTATAGCTTGCTACTGGACTGACTGTGGAGGTGGTTTCTGCAACAAGACATCAATTTTGACATACTCTTGTGTGTGTATGGAGGGTTATCATAATCTTCTCAATGCTACTGCCTTCGCATGTTTTGAAGAATGTAAGAGCACATAAAGAAAGGGAAATAATACATAAAAGAAAGGAACTCCTGATCTGAGTTTTTCTGTATTTCAGGTGCGATTGGGATGGATTGTCCGAACCTTGGAATTCCACTTACAAACAAATCTACTGCTCCCACTGGAGCAGTGGCTGATAAAGGAACGAGTCCAGGTGAGGCTGGAATTAGTTCATTACTTCTTTCTTTTTGCTTTTTCTTCTTTTGCCAAAGCAACTAAAGGAATAAAAAAAAAAAAAAAAAAACTTATTTCTTCTTCTTCTTCTTCTTCTTTACAAGTGTTGTGATTTCTTGTTCTGTCTGATATATCAGTTGTTAGGCTAAGGCCCCCGTGGGCTTACTTTTCTATTTTCAGTTATTAGTCTTTCAAAAATCTCATCTACCAACTACATTTTCAAACTACCAATAGTTTCCAAATTCATACTTTATGCAAACGTTAACCACATTTCCACATTATTATAATAATTGGCAGCATCTGACTAAGTCCAAATTGATTTGAGTTTCATGATAAGAATAATAAAAGAATAATAAAAAATGGTAACCTAATTAATGGAAACTACTTCTATGCTCAGAATTATGTCTACATTTATATGCTAGATTAATGAAATCAGGTATTTGATTAATGAAACTACTTCCATGCTCAACTTTTTCCACAAATAAGGTGTATGATTAATTATATGTAAAAGATTAGGAATTTGGTTTATTGATGCAATATCCTTTCAATTCCAGTTATGGAATTCGAAGGGATCCCCCAGTCAATGGAAGAAATGCTCAAACAATCTCAAACATGATAAATATTTTTCAATTTAGCACCATATGGTATTCCTTACAATTTGAATTCAGCATTTTTCTGGATTTTGCCAATTGAATGGTTGATGCAACATCGATCACTAGTGTTTCCACTATTTTCTGTTCTGTTTTAGGAAAATTTTCAGTTATGAGAATTTTAAATTATATGTATTTTAAATTGTTCTGTAAGTATTGATTTCAAGGTTGCTAAACAACTAAAATTGCACACTGCCATTCAATTATCAAGAAGTAATACTGATCAGAAGACTAAAAATAATATAGGCCCGGAATGTATGGAAGTTTATGTAAAAATTGGGGGAAAAAATAAAATAATTAAATTAAATATCTAGGCAGGGTAGTAAATTAAAGAAAAAGGCAAGAAAATTGAAAGACTAGTGATCAAGTGCATAAATCGATGGCTACGCCTTCAGAAACAAGCATTAATCAAATATATTCAACTTATTAGGTGTTTGAAGATATACCTGATTGAATCTGAGTGCGTATTGTTCACCAGCGGGCTGAAGATTGCTGTCGACGGTGGTGATGGTGTGCTTTCACTGCTGAAAGGGGAGGCTGGTGAGCTTGGCAACAATGTTTTGCGATAACGAACAGAAGACGAGAGTGAGGGGAAATGCGAGAACCGAGGGACGAAATGCGAGAGCGAGAGACGGAGGGCGAAATGCAAGAGGCGAAATGCGAGAGATGGAGGGCGAAATGCGAGAGGCAAAATGCGAGAGACAAAGGCCGGGAAATGCGAGAGACGGAGGGCGAAATGCGAGAGACAGAGGCCGGGAAATGCGAGAGACGAGGAGAAAGAAGAGAACCGAGGGGAAGGGGAAGGAAACGAGCGACGAGAAACCGACGGAAATAGAAGACTATTTCTGGCTATCACACAATAATTTGACAGTAGAAAATAAAACTATTATTAGAGGCTATAAATATATAGCCGGAAATTAAAATAGCCCTATTTGCTATTATTTTTTGTAGTGTTACTTCTATTTTAGTCTTTCTTCCATTAAATCTGATAACATACTTTTAGATCTAATATTTTTTTGTATTCAAATTTTTTTTTATAGGATTGTTAGTTCTTTTGGGCATGATGTACATGTTCGATTTTTACTTATTTATTTATTTTTGTTCACTTCGACATGCATTCTTCTATTTAGACCTGAACTCTAAACATTCACATTAAAAAAATCTAAAATTAACAAAGAGACAACAAAACAAGAGAAAGGAAAAAAATACCTAAACAGAAACAAGCATTAAAGCTACGAACAATAAAAGAATACCCATAACAAAAAATAATTGTGAACACGATCTTAGTCTTAATCTACTTATGATTTCAAAGCCAACTCAAGGGATATTTTGCATATGGGTTGGGGGAAAAAGCTTCTCTTGAGGAGATCCCAAAAAAAAATCGGACGAACAAGAAATCAAAAAATAGATTAGTAAAGTATAATAAAAGTATAGATATTTATTTTTACACATGATAGAAAATTATTTCACAATGTTAAAATAAATTGTGAAAATAGTTCTAAAAATAATCAGATATGATGATTCTCTTATGTTTACCATGTATACCTTAAGTTGAGCTTAGGAGTAGTTCTAAAAAGTCTTTCATCTTCCAAATTGATTTATTTTATTGAACAAACAAGCTTCAATTTGTAAAAGAACATAATTTATTTACAAATAACTAGATTATAAATAATTTTTTAATAATAAAGAGAGAAAAGGTGGACTAGAGACATTGATATACTTTTATCTTCTGAATTTCATTAATTTTTTAAATATATTGCTCCTCTGAGTTTTATCTTTTGTTTCAATAATAAAGAGAGAAAAAGTTGTATGAGGAATCATGTTATTCAGGCAATTACATCTCTCTCTCTCATTAATTATTATGCAATTATTTAGATTTGGTACAAAAATTACCTGTGATAAACAGTGCAGAAGAGGTGCAAGTTTATAACCATTTGTTATTTTTTTTTTTCGTTGGCTACAAACCAAATTTCTCTTTTTCGATTTCCAAGTTTCTTACTTTGATTGTGTGCAGTGGTTTGAAGTTCGTGATTAACAAAATATTGCTACAACTCATTAATAAACAAATTAATAATCTAATACAGTTTAATAGTCATCTTCTATTTTTAATATGCATTAATTTAATTGTTAATTATAAAGTGTTATAATCTGTTTATTATAATATGTTATTTGCAAAAACAGATTATTCACAATATTGATTATTTTTTGTGACTAATCTTTGTTATAAACTGTTTATTATTCACAAACAGTAGATTTATTGTTTTGTTTTAATTTCATCTTCATTCTGTTTTTTTGTATGTTCTTTTGCAAAGTAGATTATTCTAATTTCTCCAAATTAAGTTTTTTTTTCTATTATTTATTTCTTAATCTATGAGTATTACCTCATATGAAGAACAGACAATTCCAAAAACTCAGATCTATACTTTATACCCATATTTAACAAATAACAAAAAAACCTAGATATATCACAACAGACTCAAATCAATAAAGTAATTAAAAGAAAAAATAATAAATAAATTTATACCTTAGGGTCACGGATGGCGAGTCGGTGACGAAGATTATGGTGTCACACGGATGATGGGGTTGCTTACATCAACCTTGAGAGAGGGAGGATAGGGTTTCTTCCATCGACACTGGAGGATAAAGCCTAGGCTTTGTTTGATTGAACCCATAGACCAAGAGATACGAGATGAACCAGGCAAGAGAGAGACAAGATGAGTGTGAGCCAAACAGCTATTGTCGAAACCCTAAGAGACCAGAACCGAACAAGTGAAGTATGTGCAAATACAAACTTCTGGAACAAAGTCGAGGACTTGGGCTGGAGTGAATCTAAGTAACCAGTGAACTTGAAACGATGCACATTGACTAATTAAAGGACGCCATACACCAAATTGGACCGCACCATCAACCCATTTCAACGAACCCATTGAACCCCTAGTTAATTAATATCAAGGATGATTTTTTTTCTTTTTTGAAAAGAATATCAAGGATGATGAAATAAGGTAGAGGTAGGCCAAAAAAAAATCAATTTAGGAGTACAATCATAATCCAAGGCAGAGTTGAAATTTGTATTAAAAAGTCGCCTCCTATATCAATTATATAAGTAGAAATACATTTTTTTTTATTAAAGACGTAATACAATATTTTTTGATTAATACATTGCGTAGTACATTTTTTTTTACATTATTATGTATTTTTAATTTTCCTAAAAAATATGATGGTCATACCTATTATTTATAATATTTATATTTACTTATCTAAAAGCGTCATTACTTTATTAGTTAAAATTTATTTCTTACAAAAAAATATTAAGTTTTAAAAATAACAAAATAATTAAACTAGGCGAATTTTACACGTTACTTTTACCAAGTGATTATATAAGAGATCTGCATCGATCATAGGAATTGTCAAATACTTCTCTTGCTTAAAAAACAAAGGCGCATCATGCGTTTGATGCCTTCAAAGCAAATTTCTTCCCACGTGCAAACGAAGTCAAGACACTTGACAACGTTGGAGATGGATAGGCACCAAGCAGTCAAATCCCCTCAGGTACTTGCGTTTATATGAAAGCTTTCTCCTTTTTTCTGGAAAGACATAATTATTGCCTTATATTTTCAGTTCTCTTACTCCTCTCTCTCACTTCCCCTATTCCTCAGGTCATATAACAATTAGCCACCGCTCTCGTTATAACTTACTCGATCCAAAACAGAATTGCAAAGTGTTCCTAGCCTAGCTAGGACCTAAAAAATCCAAAAGAAATGGTGTTTCTTTCTGCAGGAAGAGGCGATGGTGGTTGGGCAGACACGAAGACCCTCGCTGTCCGAGTGCTCAGGGGCCGTTGGCTCATGGTGTTTGCAACGTGTATACTGATGTCCGTCTCCGGCGCGAGTTACACGTTCGGCCTTTACTCCAACGATATCAAATCCACACTCGGCTATGACCAATCCACCCTCAATTTGCTAAGCTTCTGCAAGGACTTGGGCTCCAACTTCGGCCTCGCTTCAGGCCTACTAAACGAGATCACACCCCCCTGGGTTGTCTTATCTGTGGGTGCAGCTTCCAATTTTTGTGGGTACTTTATGCTATGGCTCGCCGTGACCCAAAAAATTGCTCGGCCCAAAGTCTGGCATATGTGCTTTTACATCTTCATCGGGGCAAATTCCCATACCTTCACCAACACTGGAGCCCTCATCACCAGCGTTAAGAACTTCCCAGAAAGCGGCCGTGGTGTCGTCATCGGCGTGAGTGAAGGTTATATCAGTCTGAGTACCGCAATTATCACGCAGTTTTACCACGCCTTCTATGGCAACGACACCAAGTCTTTGATTTTGCTAATGGCTTATCTTCCGATGGCTGTATCGTTCGTTTTTATTCGAGTCATCAGAATAATTAAGGGTACTCCGCAGCCTAACGAGACCAGAGTTTTCTATCAGTTCCTCTATATTTCACTCAGTCTTGCTGGGTTTTTGTTGATTATGATCATCGTACAGAAGAATGTCAATTTCACACAAAGTGCATACGGTGGTAGTGTTGCCTGTGTGTTTTTCTTGCTCTTTCTCCCACTTGCTGTCGTTATTAAGCAAGAGTATATGCTTTGGAAGAGCAGTAACAAAGTTATCAATGATCATTCACCATCTACGAGGACGTTTGAGATTGAGAAATTACAAATTCCAGAGACACCTCCATCTGAAAAAGAAGTACCATTTCCTTCAGCGCCAACACTTTCGCCACCGCATGCAAGTGCAGAAAATCAAAAATCCTGTTGGAAAACCATATTTCATAAGGTTGAAAGAGGGGAGGACCACACCATATTCCAAGCGGTTTTCAGCATCGATATGTTACTGTTGTTCTTGGCTACAACTTGCGGCTTGGGGGGCACGTTAACTGTGATGGACAACTTGGGACAGCTCGGACTTTCCTTTGGATACTCGCTTGGAGATATCAGCATGTTCGCGTCCCTTATGGGCATATGGATATACTTCGGAAAGATCTTCGCAGGTGTGGGGTCTGAATTCCTTTTAACCAAGTTCAAGTTCCCTCGTACTCTCATGCTCACCCTAATCCTTCTATTATCATGTGTTGGGTTTCTTCTCATCGCATTCAGTCCTCCGTACGCACTTTACATTGCATCAATTATAACTGGATTTTGTTGTGGATCACAATGGCCTTTAATTTTCGCCATAATCTCTGAACTTTTTGGTCTTAAGTACTACTCCACTCTGTACAATTTCGGGGTTTTGTCTAGTCCAGTTGGGTCCTTTTTGCTCAATTTGAAGACAACAGGATATTTATACGACAGGGAGGCTAAGAAGCAACTGGCAGCATTGGGGCTCGAGAGGAAGCCTGGGGAGGAACTAAATTGTGTAGGGGGTGATTGCTTTAAACTACCTTTCATCATTATTACTGCAGTGACCTTGTTTGGGACGCTTGTTTCCCTTATTTTGGTGCTTAGGACTTCAAAATTCTATAAGAGTGACATCTATAAGAAGTTCCGAGAAGAGGTAAAAGCGGCCGAGACCGGCCAGGCTATGCCAGAGGACAATGGAGCTGGATTGTCACAGGTGAACAAAAGCCAGAATCCTGTCTGAATATAAACTTCAATTAACAGAGATGAAAGGCCGGATGTTTGATAGGTACAGACAAATAAGAAATATGGAAGTACTACAATTGAACTTCACATCCGACGACAAAAAGATTCTAGTCTATTTTCTTCGCAATTATATGTTTTGTATATGTGAAGTAGGTATTGAAGACACGTTTCAAATACTCCATTTAATATTAGTCTCAATTTAGCCGTATAATCAAAAGAGTAGTATTAATGACTTATAAGTAGATATTTTTAGTGATTTTCTGCGCTTGTTATTCTAAACAGCACAAATTGGCCTGTTGTGATATTTTTATAGTAGTTAAATAGATTATTTAAGATATAAAAATGTTATAATTACCTATTTAATTACTATAAAAATATCACAACAGGCCAATTATTTTTATAATGCAGAAAAGATCTCTATGTAGGCCTTCGTATGCAACCATTGCACTTTTTGTCTTTCATAATTCAAAGCCCAGCCGTAGGTTGTCTATCTACTGTCGTTGTAATTATTTTGTTCCTTTTCTACAACTTATTTAGTTTTTTTACTTAATAGTTAAGAAAATAATTATTAATAAATTGTATATTTTTTTAAAAAAAATTAATGATTAAAGATGTTAAAAAAATATTTAAAAAAATAAAATCTCAAATACATTATAAAATAGTAAAAAGTTGATAAAAGATAATAAAGTACTTATAATTATTCCTAAAAAAATGTATATAAACTTCAATCGCATAAGTTAACTCCATAAAATCTTATTCCATTGTCCAAGTTAAAATAGTCAATAATGCTCCTAAACTAATCTTACAAAATTGACATCCTTTTCTATTATTTTTAAAATTCCTATCAAGAGCAGTCCGAAGCTAACGCACGGGGCCGTTCAACATACTGTTTCTATATCTATTAACTTATATAAAAGCGGAGTTTGAGACATTTGAGTTGTTCATTCACCGCATTTTTTTTTTTAGCTTGATCTACATAAGAGTATTTTTATTGAATAGTTTAAAATTATCTTTTAAAAAGTATAAATTTAAACATTTATTAAAAAAATTGATCATATTTGATCAAAAATAAAGAGATAAAAGTAGTAAAATAAAATAAAAATACTTTTATAAATAGTAAAACTAAAATTTTGTCCAATAAAAGTCAAATTTCCTTTTTTCTATTTTTATCTCCTCACTTTTGATCAAATATAATTTTTTTTTTTAATTTCAAATTTATACTTTTTGAATAATAGCTTTAGATAAGCCAATGATATCTTTTGCAATCTCATATTACGCGTGTTCCACCACTTTGTTCAAATTCAACAATCGCATTAACTGGTTCATGCAGTTCCTTCATGTTTTCATCGAGACAAGACAATGCATGCGGTGCTCTTTTGCCAAACCCAACACTTAGAACACTAGCAATAGATTCATCATTTTTTTTTTAAAAAAAGTACAAGTTTATACATATATCAAAAAAATTTCATTATATTTGATCAAATGTGTGGAAAAAAAAGTTGAGAAAAATAAATAAAAGTACTTGTGTTTAGCTTTTGAATAGTGATCCATAAAAAGTGTACGACGGATTTTTTTTTATATGTATGTAAACTTGTACTTTTTGAAGGATCCATTGCTAGTGCTCTTACGACGCCACCAACAAAGTCGCTCCCCCCGTCAAATTTTCTAGCACTTCTCCTTCCACTTCTTCGGTATTGCTTTCGAAGTCTCTGCTTGTATCTCTGCCTAAGTATGATCAAGTAAGTTTTGCGCCCGTTTCAAATCCACTCGCAATATTTCTATCTATTTCGCCAGCGAAACCACCGTCAACTTCACCTGTTAAATCTCCTTCCAATGCCCCAAAAAAGTCTCTAGAAAGTTTGCTAGAGCCCATCATTCCTCTGACCTAGAGTCCGTCGACAAATGCACCTTCTCCAATACGATTCCCTACCCCGATTTCTTCTCTGAGTACTACTCCCTCGAGCCCCCCAAAAAGGGCAGACGTTCCAGCAAGTGGCATTGCTCTTAAAGTTTCAATGAACATTTCATCCAGTTTTGCGACTCCTGGGGAGCCACGGAGACCATAAGTGTTTCCATCTAACAATTGTCCTCTGAGTCTGGCGTTAGGGAGCGTTAGGGAGTTTGTCGATGGAGACTGTAAAAGGTTCTCTAGAATCCGATCTCATTCCTTTTGGTATTATTTCGGTGATTGTGTGTGTGTGTGTGTGAGAGAGAGAGAGAGAGAGAGAGAGAGAGAGGTGTTTGGTCTTTGGTGATTGAGAGAGAGAGAGAGAGAGAGAGAGGTTTGTGGGCTTCCATAGAAATTGGGTTGCTTTAAATTTGGGCCAAATTTAAATTTTTTTTTAAATTAAATATATAAATTAATAAAAAGAGAAATATTGAATAAACAGTATAAAATATGTTGTTTAAAACTTTTTATGAAATATTTTATTAGTAAAATAGATTTTATATATATATGCATGCTTCATTTTATATAGATATATTTTTTTGTTATAGATTTTTAAGGTAATTATATTTTGAATAATTATTATTAATTTTGAATTTTGAATAGTTATTATAATGATTATATATTCATATATATTTATATATAGATTTATAAAATTTAATATAAATAACTATTTGCACATTATTCGAAGTATAGATTGAAATATGAATAATTTTATAGGAAGTCGATTTTAGAGAATTGATGAGGAGTTGGTTTTGGTTTAACAAAAAAAAATCTCCCTATTTTCAACCTCATTTCCATGGATCTAATGAGTTTCATTGGTTTAAAATCAAAATTGATTCCTTATCGACTCCTTAAAGTTGACTCCCCATAAAATTACTCTTGAAATATATAGTTGCTTTTACTTTTACATAAGTAATCACAAACCAATCAATATTGAGAAAAAATAAGACTTATTGGGATAATGCTTTTCTTTGTTCTATTATCATGCCTGAAGAGATTACTGAGATAATTAAACAATTTCCCTCTACTAAAGTTTCGGGTCCTGACGGCTTCACAAGTCTTTTCTATAATATTTATTGGGACATTATCAAGAAAGATCTTATTGCGGCCCATCCAAAATTCCTTTTTAAGTGGAAAGCTCCTCAAAGAAATGAATCATACCACTATTGCATTAGTTCCAAAAATAGAAAATCCAAAAGAGGTTAATCATTTTCGTCCTATAAGTCTTTCTAATGTTTGCTACAAAATTATTACAAAAATTCTAATAAACTGTTTCAAAACAGTGCTTCCTCAAATCATATCTCATTTCCAATCAGTTGCAGAACAATTCAAGAAAATATCATTCTGGCTCAAGAATCATTCCATCACATGAAAAACAAGAAAGGTAAACAAGGTCTTATGGCTATTAAAATTGACATGTTGAAAGTCTTTGACTCTGTGGAATGACCTTTCATCATTGATGTTCTTCATCATGCTAGTTTTCATCTGATTTGGATAAACTAGATTATGAACTGTATGTCCATGGTCTCTTATTCCATTATCATTAATGGATACCCTAGAGGTTTTTTTAAACCATCTAGGGGCTTAAGACAGGGAGATTCTCTCACCCCCTTCCTTTTCATCTTGGGTAGCGAGGTACTTTCCAGACTTTTTCTTCATCAAGAAAGTCTTCTCCATTTGAAAGGAAAACTAGTTAGAGATTGTCCTCCAATCTCCCATCTTATATTTGTGGATGATCTTTTCCTTTTTGGCTTTGCAAATACCTTCACGGCCCACATTTTCCAAAATTGCCTCAATACTTACAGTTACAATCTATTCTCAGGCCAAAAAATCAATCAAGGAAAATCTTCACTCCATTTCAACAGAAACACATCTCCCAATACAAAAATGGACATCAAGAATATCCTTCAATTCAGGAATGCCCCTCCCTCCAACAAATACCTTGGACTCACTCTTTCTCGTGTCGAGGATTCTAAAGTATTCTTCCATTTTCTCTTGGAGCGTATTCAAAACAAACGTCAAGGTTAGAAAGTGAAACTCGTCTCCCAAGTAAGACGAATTGTTTTTATTAGATCTGTAGTGAGTGTTATTCCTAACTATGTTATGACTACTGTTGTTTTTCCAAAACACATCATCAATAAATTGGATACCTTGTTCGGAAGGTTTTGGTAGGGTATAGGGGAGGATTCTAAACATAAATACACTCTCAAATCCTGGATGGGTATTTGTTGTTCAAAGTCTATGAGTGGTCTAGGTCTTCGACTTGTTCAATTCTACTCTTCTAGCTAAATTTGCTTGGTCTTTCATCATTGGGCCAAATAGCCTCTGAAGAGATTTCATCACCAATAAGAGGTCAACTTGAAATCAACTGATTCTTGATTCTGAAAATCTCTTATGAAAATGAGAGATTTCATTCTCAATAACTATTGCTTTCAAGTTAACAATTGAACTTCTGTAAAATTCTGGTGCGACCATTGGATCTTAACAATTCCTTCTTTCAAGCCTCAACCTAAGCACGACCTCATCTTCCTAGACCAAACATTGACAGTCTAGGAGCTTACACTAGAAGAACCTAACAGATGAAACATCATTCTACTTAGTGCTCTATTTACGGACCTTACTGTCAGGGAAATCCAAAGAATTCCTTTGTCCAACATATCCTCTTATGCTATTCCTGACCAGATTAAATGGATCCAGTACTCTTTTAGAAAATTCTCTGTCAAATCAGCTTATGCTGCTCTGGCCAATGTGCAAACATCTTTACTCAATGTGGAACACAATATCACTTGGAAGAAGATTTAGAAATTAAAAATCGAAGACCGTTTGAAATTGTTTCTCTGGAAAGTTTCCCATAACATGATCCCTACTAGAAAAAAATTGCAAATAATTCTTCAATTGGATGAGGAACAAACTAGATGTCCTCTTTGTCACACAGAGTCTAAAGATCTTCCACGTCTTTTTCTCAAATGCCCTTACTCAAAAATGTTATGGTAGAGCTCCAAATGACCAATGGATTACAACCCTGTTTGCCAATAATCCTATCTTGGACTGGATAAATCATATTTTAAATCCTAATTTGAGTCTCAGGGTTCCTGAAGATGAGAGACATAACTTCCAAATTTTTGCAACTATTGCCATGGACTCCATCTGGCTAGTTTGAAATAATTGCATACATGGAAAGGAACAATTTTCCCCCCAATTGTTTGTCAATATGGTTCAAAATCGAGTTTCTAAGCATATATGCTCTTGGTCTATTATTCAAAAGTCATGGGTTGAATTTGTCTTTATTCACCCTGAGTCAGTCATCCACCCGGATACCAAAATCCTTTCTTTTGATGTAGCAATTAGAAGTCACAGTTATAATGTTTCTCTAATAGAGACCTCAAAGGTGAATACCTCTTCATTAGAACTGGCAGATTAACTGGGAATAATCCTAATCTTGGAGAGGCCTACACGGCATTAGAAACTATCAGAGAGGCTATGCATAAAAAGTTTGATCATGTTATCCTCAAAAGTGATTCTGAAATTGTTATCCGAACAATCACTGGGCCTTCTCTTATACAAGACTAGAGCCTAGAACCCATCATCAATAATATCATATATCTGCTCAAGGGATTTAAGTCTTGACAAGCAAGAAAAATCCATCAATTGTCTAATTAATGTACGCACAATCTGGCACATTAGGCGGCATCATCGCAAGCGTTTAAAAAATTACCTTTAATTCATTTTCTCCCGTATCTGCTGGATGTATATAGTGGAAATAATCCACCGACTCCATAATATTGTACAACCTATATACTAGTTAGATTTCTGTTGGTTTTATTTTCTGTTCGGTTGTATTAGTAGGGTGCATTGTTTTCAAAATCGTACCGTATCGGCCGGTACGGTCGAAATATGCCATACCAGCCGGTTCTTCAGTACACATTATATGGCTATACCGTTCCGCTTAAAATACCGGCCTTACTGGATTGTATCGGCCATTTCAATCAATATTTCAACCAATACCGGCCGTATCGGATTCGGCCATTAACTTTTTTTTTCTTTTTTTTGTTATTTTTTACCTAAATTTATACTAGATTAATTACATATATATTTATATATATATAATTATCCACATATTGACTATTATTTTGAAATATAATTTATATATGTATTCATATATATATATTTTTATGTAGACTATCTCGAAACGGTACACGAAACGGTATCAATATCGAAATATTTCATTTCAGTGCCTTAATCGATATGCTCACGAATACGGTATTCAAAACTTTAGTAGGGTGTTCTCTTTGTAAGATGTTTTTATTAATGAATAGTCTTGTTTGCTTAAAAAAATAAATAAATAAATAAATAAAAACAAGCGACAATCAAATTATTACTGACCAAATAAATACACTGACAAGGGACAACACAGTTAGGACCACTAAACAAAGCACTAGCCGAGGTCCTACTTTTTGAACAGGTTTATATCAAACATGTCATTCCTATCTACATATTTAACATTTGTTTGACTAATCTATGTTTCATGTTGATCGCGTCCCCACCATCACATGATGAGCAAATAATTGATTCCCTCGCGTGTTTCTCCTCATCTCCCATTGAAACTGAATCGCCCTGATTATACAGTACCGCGAAACCACTGACAATATATTGCGATAAATGGTGATTTTCGTGTCCTCAATTATTAGTAAAATATCTAATAACAAGAAGTAATGAGATGTACGAATGTAGTTGTCATTCACGTTTATCGGTAAACCAATGCTCCAGCAGAATTTTTTGGTTAGATTGGGTTCGGAAGGATGTACTAATTGCTGGGAATATTTTTCTGATTTACCATGAAAACTTCGTGGTCTGATAAAGCTGGATTGCCATATCTTCGAAATGGATAATCTGCCCTGTTGTTGGTCTCATGTGTTGTTACTCTGTTTTCTTCCTGGTCGTTGGGTTTGTGTCTTGCAGCTGCGAGTTATTTGTTTGGTTTGTTTGTCTATTCTTTAGAGTTTTGTAGAGTTCCACTTTGATTTCTTGTTTATCGGTAAGTTCGATTTATATTTAGAGATTAGATGAGATAAAAGTTTAAAAATAAATAAAATATTATTATAATATATTTTTTTAATAATAATTTTATTTTAGAATTTAAAAAATATATTTTTTATATTATATTTTATATGAGAATTTAAAAAAAATATATAATAATAAATTTGAAATATATTTTTAATTTTTAATTTTATCCCTATAAATAAACAGGGCTTAAAAATAATATTAGTGTTGTAAGTACGATTTTCCTCCACCACACGTTAAGATTTGAATAAACTCTAGAGTTATCGTTCTCCTTCAAGCAAAAAAATAATATATATTTGTAAAAGGGCCGTGCTACGTACAAGCAATTTTGAGTAAACATTGCGCACCGTTTCTGATGTGAACGACATATTATCAGATTTTATATTGAAAAATTAAAAATAAAAAAATGAAGAGAGAAAGAGAAGAAAAACGAAGAAGTGAAAAGTCCCTGAGAAACTCCATATTCATCGTCTCCATTTTCTAAGAAACGTGAGTTCAAAACCTTTATTTTCATCGTCTTCATTTGCTGCAGGAGGCTGATGGAATTTTTTTCTTTTTTTGTAGAACCTTTTCTGATTTTGTATTTTTCATTTAATGATTTTAACCCAGATGGCTGATGGAATCTCCATCTTTATCGTCTTCGTTTTCAGTTATTTAGTGATTTTAATGAAGTGGAACTGATTAATTCATTTTCATATGTTACCCAGGAAATAAAAAATCATTTTTACATCTTTTCTTCATTCTTTTTTTCCTTTTCTTTGTGCCTGGTAATGAATTCACTTATTCAGTCATGATTTTAGTCTCTGTACTGCTGGAAACCACGGGAGGTCAAGGGAGCAAAATCCACCATGAAAGAGTGGAGCGTAGGGAACGGGATCAGATTAACGGCGAGCTTTCTAAGATTGGAGTTGAGCTGCCCAAGGAATCTCAAACAGCATGTAACCCCAAACATGGTCGCAGAGAACAGATAGTTGAGACCTCCCACTGAAATCAACAATAAAGATAACCAGTAACACTAAAAACCACCAAATATAAGCATTGAAACTTAAAAAGATGGAATAGAAAGATTCAGAATAGTTGGAAGAACAAACCTTGCAAGCAATCGCAATTCTTAGCCTCCGTTTATCTGTTTTTTAAGAGAAGAAAACAACAACTCAAGAACAATTGAAGACAAACGAAAGCAGAGAGAGTAGGACGCGAAGAAAGAGCGAAAATTTTAGAATCAAAGATAGAAATAACAAGAAAGCAACTTTCAATGATATGAATAGACTAGAAAGAGAGAAGAACGGTAATAAAAATTGGCCGGTTAAGGCTTCAAACACCGCAGAAAACGTAAATGACAGGTGCGCAACGATTGCGCAACGATTGTTGACCGCATATCTGACAGGTGCGCAACGATTGCGCAATACTAATTATAACTAAAATTTTCCTTGTAAAATATCTTACCCACGTAAGTGTATTTTTATTGGTCTCTTTTTTTTTTATCATTAAAAATATTTTTTTTATACATATATTAAAAAAATGTAATGATTTATTATTTAAAAATTAAATAAAAAATAAGTAAAAAATATTTTTATGTTATTTCTCATATATTTTTTAATTATATTTGATCAAATATGATATTATTTTTTTAATATATATATATATAATACACTTTTAATGATAAAAAAAAATAAGACCAATAAAAATGTTCTAAGACACAAATGGCACCGCTAGATAGAGGCAATTCATGTAATCATTGCGCACCAAAAATGACATGGCTGGCGCGCATATGCGTAATTGGCAGAAAAACATTAAAAAAAAAAAAAAAAATACAAATCGAAGAAGAAGAAGAAGAAAGAAGTCAGTGCCATTTTCATCTTCCCTCCATCTCTCCTCCCCCAAATTCCACCCTATTTTCCCCATTTCAACTCTGCTGCAGATTTTTTTATGAGAAGTAATTCCAAAAATTCATTCTAAAAATAAAACTGAAATATAAAAAAATAAAATTAATTCCAAAAATAAAAATATGAACGCCAAACCCAGCATTCCTCCTCTGAAATAAAAAACACACGTCTCTAGAAAGTTATTCGTTAAAATAATAAATTCACCATTCCGAAATCCCCATCAACACCAAAGTCACGTCCTTTCTTCTTCTTTTATAAGTATTTTAAGTAAAGTATAACCCAAATCATTCAACAAAGAACTAATATTTATTTTTAAAAAATTCCAAAAGGTAAAAAATATAATAATTGAAAGGGATGAAATTAACATAAATATCTATTGAGGATAACGATAAAAATAGGCAAGATTTGACTAAAGGTGATGAGGGCTGTTAGGAAAATAAAAAAAGAAATAGGGAAAAGATGAGAATTGATGGACGCCGAACGAGAAGTCTACTGCGACACGCAAGACAAATATCTTATCGTGCTGACCGAAACTCAGCTATAAAATGACTCGAATAGATGAAAGAAAGGACTGGACTCTCTCTCTCTCTAGAACGATTTTGACAGCCTCCTCTTTCCCGAAATCAGCTTCTTAAGCCTTTTCAAGAGCTTTAACCAGCAGATTTTATTCACATATTTATATATATTTTTCCTGTACAGAGTAAGCTATAAGAGATTGTAAAAAGGCCTACTATTATGGATTCTCATCCCCAAATACCCGTGGACGTAAGCACTTGCCGAACCACTTAAAATTATGTGTCTATCTCTATCTATTTTATCTGATATCCACGTACGCACGGCTCCGCCGAAACCTTGCTGTAAGCCCCAAACGATCTCGAATGAAGCCCAATTCGTACCAGTAGGTTGGAAATAATTCTTTCACTCACCCTGACCTGTTGGTCGATTTTTATGGTCTCAACAATAATAATAAAAATAGATGGTTTCAGCTAAGTTTAAGATTCAGAAGATTTGGAGAAGAGAAGGCAGTTGAGAACAATAAGAAGAACAAGATTTGAGGGAGTCTAGCTATGACTTATGAAAAGAATATTGCCAAACCAACGACAACAACGTTCGCAATGATGTTATTAGAGAGAACCACTTGAATAATGGAAATGGTGGGGGTTTTGATTTTGGGCAGCGTGGGCAAGGGAAGGAAAACCCACCATTGAGGTTGATTGGTCAGTTCCTGCACAAATAGATGGCATTCGATGAGATGTTTCTGGACATGGATTTGGGAATGGATGAGCTCCGCCCCAATCATTGGAATCTGAACTTACCTCCGATGACAGAGTCTCGAACTTACCAAGGATCTCAATATCTCGAATGTTGGGGTTGAGGCTTTGAGAAGACATTGAGACAGGAAAGATGATTTCACTTTTTCTTTTTCTTTTTTTTCTCTTGATATCCCAAAAGTCTCTCTTCAATGAAACGCTCTAATTTATTTTTCACATTAGCGTTCGGTGCGCAATTGTTTCGCAAGTTTGCTTGAGTCAAGAGTTTTCTAAACAGAAAACATATATACATAGGCAGGGGCAGAACTAGAATTTAATGTTTGGGAGACAATATGTGAGCATAAAATTATATAAATAAAATATATGTTTATAAATTATCTTATAAGATACTGTTAGAAAACCATGTTTAATAAAGTTGAAAGAGGGGAGGACCACACCATACTCCATGAGGTTTTCAGCATCGATATGTGGTTACTGTTCCTGGCTACAACTTGCGGCCTTGGGGGCGCATTAACTGTGATGGACAACTTGGGACAGCTCTGACTTTCCTTTGGATATTCGCGTGGAGATATCAGCGTGTATGCGTCCCTTATGAGCATATGGATATACTTCGGAAAGATCGTCTCAGGTGTGTTGTCTGAAATCCTTTTAACCAAGTACAAGTTCCCTCGTACTCTCATGCTCACTCTAGTCCTTCTATTATCATGTGTTGGGTTTCTTCTCATCGCATTCAGTCCTCCAACGCACCTTACGTTGCATCAATCATAATTGGGTTTTGTTTTGGATCACAATAGCCTCTTAACTTTTGCCATAATCTGAGCTTTTTGGTCTTAAGTACTACTCCACTCTGTACAATTTCGGGGTAATGGCTAGCCCAGTTGGGTCCTTTTTGCTCAATGTGAAGACAACAGGATATTTATACGATAGGGAGGCAAAGAAGCAACTGGCAGCATTAGGGCTCGAGAGAAAACCTGGGGAGGAACTTAATTGTGTTGGGGGCAACTGCTTTAAACTGCCTTTCATTATTATTACTGCGGTGACCTTGTTTGGGACGCTTGTTTCGCTTATTTTGGTGCTTAGAACTTCAAACTTTTATAAGAGTGACATCTATAAGAAGTTCCGAGAAGAGGTAAAAGCGGCCGAGACCGGGCAGGGGATGCCCCAGGACAATGGAGCTGGATTGTCCCAGGTGTTCGAAAGCCAGAATACTGTCTGAATATAAACTTCAATTAAAGGAGATGAAAAGGCAGTTTGACAGGTACAAGCAAATAAGAAATATGAAAGTCCTACTGTAGAACTCCATATCCGACGTCAACAATATTAATCTCTTTATTTTCTTCGCAATTATATGTTTTGTACCACCTTGATTCAACTATGAGAAAAAAGTGTTATTTCTACCTTGATATTCAACTGTCAAAAAAAAGAAAGGTATGTATTAATTTTATGTGACAAGTAGGCATTGAGACAAGTTTCAAATACTCCCAATTATTATTAGTCTCAATTTAGCCGTATAATCAAAGATAGTATCAGTTATAAGCGGTCGGAGGTCACAATGATCGACACTGTTAGAGATTGTGTAAGGTTAGTTTGAATCTTTGAATGAGTTCTATTCATCTCAATTGGATTTTGTTTTAGACAAATCTTGGCATTTAAATACACAACTTTCAATCGTTAAATATTATTCAATTCATAAATTCTTTATACGTAGAACCCACAATTTTATTTTAACTTTTCTTAAAATATATATAAACCCACTTAATAATTAAATAAAATATTTTATATACCATACTATCACATTTATTATTATTGAATAATCATTTCTTACGTACTTATTTATTATTTAATAGTAATAAATATACAACATCCTAATTAATAAGATTGTTGTATTAATATATATATATCTTAACTCATTTTACTTGGTCTTTATAAAACTTATTATACCATCGCAAATTACTACTATTTAAAAATAAAAATTAAAAACTTAACTCATTTCAAACACAATTCAACATTCGAGTAGAGCCTAAGCGAGAATTCTTAAAATATATAATTGATCGGTTGGAGAATTTTGTCCCACATGGAGACACACCATCTCAAATACGATATTATTACAACTAACAAGAAAATGCCACCTCATTAAGACCTTTGCTTTCTCCTTGATGGGCTCTACCTGCCAAACGGCAGCAACATGGCTTTCTCAAGTCAAAACGAACAAAAACAAAACAAATTAGTTTCGTACACAATATTATGCGATAAAAGCCCCCTAACAAATTGGGCCTTTGCAGTATGTTTTTATGGATTTTTTTATGGTTCAAACGGATAGAAAAATCTTAATTATAAAATAAAATTAATTAAAACATCTTTATTTATAAATAAAAAATTTCCAAAATTTAAAAAACTTATTTTATTTATTTATGAAACCAAAGCATTTCAATAAAATTTGAAATGCAATCCATAGATATGAGTTGTAAGAATAATTATTCCATAATTGTTGATATCATTCACCTCGATATTGATCAGTTAAATGACACAAATACATGGAGAGAGCTGGGGAACCCAGAAAACCAATACTAAGGTCGAGTTGGTCAAATTCCTCGTTGACCATAAAGCTCCTACCATGCCGCCAGAAAATTTATATATTTTAACAATAATAAAGCTCTTTCTCGTACCATTTTTTTCCTTACAAGCTCTTTCCCGTTTTACTTGTCTCCACAAAATGCATTCTATCATTTCAAATTATTACTATTCATAAAATACTCAATTATTTCAACTCAATTCAACATTTAAGTAGAGCCTAAGATAGAATATTCTTAAAATGAATAATAGAACCCCGTATATAATTGAACGGTTGGAGAATTTCGGACCTTTGCTTTCTCCTTGATGGGCTCTACCTCCCAAACGGCTTGAACATGGCTTTCTCAAGTCCAAACGAACAAAAAAAAAACAAGTTTTGTTTGCAATATGCGCTAGAAGTCCCCAACAAAATGGGCTTCATTATTGATTGTTGGTGTAAAAGAGAATGCAAAATAAATAATAATAAGAGGAAAATTGTTTCAAGATAAGATACGAATGTCCTTTCTTTAAGATAATATTTTTCTCCAAAAATAACGATATTTGTTAAGATTATAAGTAAATTTACTTTCAAAATACAATGAATTTTAGAACAAGTCTATTTGATTAATTACGTTATGTACAAATGAAATTAGACTCTAAATATTCTTAAATTTTACTATTCAACTAAGATATCAAATATCCTAATAACAAAATTTTAAAAGAAATGAAAATTTTTGAAAGAGAGAGAATCTCAAAATTGCCTTCAGGAATTCATAAAACTCGTATGGCAATAGCCAATAGATCTATTATGGAAGACTAAAGAATGTGTATGAAAAAATTTAACTTTTCATTCTCTGAAATATGATATGAACATGTATATGTATTAAATCTGTTGCCAATCAACATTGAATTTGGTCCATCGGTCCATCCATCCATCTCGCACGTGTTCGAAACACCGTGTGCGCATTAGGGATTGCGCTGCGCCACGCATGGATGCGTTGTGACTAGCGCCCCATGCTTGGGGTGGCGCCCTTTAAGCCCCAAGGGGCTGGCCGCATGGCCCTTCAATAAATCAGCAAAATACCCCTCATTTGAGAGAGTCATGGATCAAACCCATCCCATGACTAAACTTAAAGAGCCTCAATATCTTTAAGCCATTCAATGGCTTATGTTGAAAATGTAGATCGAAAATTTCATAAACCTTATAATTTTTTTATTTTTTGGATTGATTATAACTTTTCTTATCTTCTCTCTTTTTAAAATAATTCACAATTTTCAAAAATATTATTAATAATAAATATAATATATATTATTTTAAAAATATTTTCAATATTGTTGATATCATTCACCTCAATGTTGATCAATTAATGACACAAATACATGGAGAGGTTTTGGGAACCCAGAAAAACAATACTAAGGTCGAGCTGGTCAACTTTCTCGTTGACCAAAGAGCTCCTACTATGCCGTCGGAAGATTTATACATATTTTTTAACAATAATAACCGACAAAGCTCTTTCTCAATTTCTCGTACCATTTTTTCCTTAAAATTTTAATAATTAACTAAATAAGTTATATTCGGATTTTGGAATATAATATCTATCTATTTATCATAGGTTATAATCGTTATGTATTTATTCTTTATATATGAGAATAATTAGTCTTCTTTTTTATCTCGATAATCACGTCATGATTTTAAACATTTTTTTTAGCAAGTGATCATGTTATAAATATAAAAGAGTCCATATAGGAATCATACAAAGCCAATAATAATACGAGTATTAAGACAGTAAAGTAAAGGCTCCTTTTTACTGTAGAAATTCAGGAGCGATGGTGAAATTTGGAAGACGAGAATGTTGTTGAAGGCCTGTGTTATCGCCGTCCAGTGTGTTAGCTGATGATGGGTTCAATGTCTAATTTTATTCTGACAGTTAAACTGTTAATGACTTTGATGGTGGCACTAAAATCCCCTTCTAATGTCATATAATACATCTATTATAGGAAAGCTAATCATATAGAGATTTGTAAGAATATTACTTTGAGCATTTATACATGTACTTATATTTTTACCTTTTTTACTTATAATATTTATTTTATTAATTTTAATTCAGATTATAAATTTCAAATGTTATAATTTTTAACATAATAATAATTGACATGTGAAGAAATAAGTTTTTGATGAATATATCTCAAATACATTTAATATTTTTCGTATTACTTTTAACACCAAAATATAAGCAATGTCACAATTTTTCTGACTCGTGCATTTTTATATAAAATGATTTTTTTTTAATTTTTTTTTTTTTATGGTTTTTACATTTAGAACTACCAGATGAAAATATTACATGGAGGTTATGTTGGAGGTGTTACTAGGAGCATTATTTTAAAGAAATTGGAGATTAAAAAAATACTTTAGTTATAAATATATTTCGTAAAAGTAGATTCACAAACTAACATAAATTATTGTAGCACGTCAGATTATAAAATAATTTTTAATATAAAATAGATCTAATATATTTTATAAAATCACGTTAATTTGTGTATTTATTTTTAAAAAACTACTATTATATTCCCTACTTTATACAACTCATTATGTCCCTTGATGACTAAGAAATGGAAGAAATGACTAAGAAACCCAAAACTTACACACACAAAAAAAAAAAAAAAATTAAACACAATGATATCTACCATAAAATGCTAAGCAAAGGTCAGTTTATTACGTACTTCTTTTGCATGAATAAAAGTAGCGAAGATTATGGATGAGGTGTTTAATTTCACTATGGTCAAATGCCCATATAATAGGGGTCAACAAGTTCAGATATTCAATAACAATTAGCACAAAGGTGACAAATCCAATAGGGGTAATAAGTCTCCTCTACGGTTCTACCTGTTAAATAATAAAGGCATTAAACAGTGACAGATTTTTGAACGTAAGACAGCAGTGTTACACGATCACATTTCTGTCAAAAAACAAAAACAAAAAAACAAAAAACAAATGGGGGAGAGGGCAAAATCACACCATTACTCTAGCACCTCAGGCTGGTCCTCAGAGACCAAATAAAGCAACTTTACAATCTTATATTTAGCTTTTGTGAAAGCAGAACTGACAACAGACATTTGAGTATTGGGCAACTAAACAAAGCACCCATATATAATTCCACTAGCCGAAGTAGTACTTTTCCAACAAGGTTTCTATCGAACATGTAATTCTTATCTACATATTTAACACTTTGTTTCACAAATCTATGTTCCACGTTGATTGCGTCCCCACTTAACACATGATGAAGCCAGTCATTGAATTCCTCTCGTGTTTCTCCTCATCTCCCACTGAAACTGAATTTCCCTTCATTAAATTACACCGCGAAACCACTCATTTGTTGCTTTAAGTGGAGATTTTCGTATCGCCGAGCATAAATGGAGGTTTTAATTTTGAACTTCAGCCTTTCATTTACGCAGAACAAGCTCTCATAACGGTGCGTGCCCAGTACCTAAACAGTTTTTTCCCTCTTTCTTTCAGTGAATAATTACCACCCTGTTTCTTCTATACTCTGTTTTCCTAACAGTTTTTCTCTCTTTCAGTGAATAATTACCACCCTGTTTCTTCTATACTCTGTTTTCCTAACAGTTTTTCTCTCTTTCTTGCAATGAATCGGGGATTACCTGTAGCACGTCTCTAAGCATTAAATTGGTTATAGTTTCATACACCTAGGAATGCTTGTCTGTTGTTTAAAATACAAAGCATTTAATGCCTTCTAAGCAAATCTCTTCCCACGTTGAAACAGAGTCAAGCCACATAACAAGAGATGGATATGATCCAAATAGCCTTCTCCTTTTTTCTGGAAAGATTTATATTGGCTGATATATTCAGTTCTTTTACTCATCTTTCTCTCCCCCTATTCCTCAGGTCATATAATAAGTAGCCACCGCTCTCGTTACTTATAACAGAAAACAGAATTAATTGCAGAAGTGTTCCTAGCCTAGCTAGGACCTTAAAAATCCAGAAGAAATGGCGTTTCCTGCTGGAGGAGGCAATGGTGGTTGCGCAGACATGAAGAGCCTAGCTTTCCAAGTGCTCAGGGGGCGTTGGCTCATGGTGTTTGCAACATTTATACTGATGTCCGTCTCCGGCGCGAGCTACTCGTTCGGCCTTTACTCCAATGATATCAAATCCACACTCGGCTACGACTAATCCACCCTCAATTTGCTCAGCTTCTTCAAGGACTTGGGCTCCACCATCGGCATCGTTTCAGGCCTAATCAACGAGATCACACCCACCTGGGTTGTCTTATCTGTGGGTGCAGCTTTTAATTTTTGTGGGTACTTCATGCTATGGCTCGCCGTGACCCAAAAAATTGCTCGGCCAAAAATCTGGCATATGTGCTTTTACATCTTCATCGGAGCAAATTCCCATACCTTCACCAACACTGGAGCCCTCATCACCTGCGTTAAGAACTTCCCAGAAAGCCGTGGCGTCGTGATCGGCGTGAGTAATGGTTATCTCAGTCTGAGTACCGCAATTATCACGCAGTTTTACCACGCTTTCTTTGGCAACGACACCAAGTCTTTGATTTTACTAATGGCAACTCTTCCAGTGGCTGTATCCTTCATTTTTATTCGAGTCATCAGACTAATTAAGGGTGCTCGGCAGCCTAAGGAGACCAAAGTTTTCTATCAATTCCTCTATATTTCACTCAGTCTTGCTGGGTTTTTGCTGATTATGATCATCGTGGAGAAGAAATATGGCAAATTCACGCAAGGCGCATACGGTGGTAGTGTTGCCGGTGTGCTTTTCTTGCTCTTTCTCCCACTTCTTGTCGTTATTAAACAAGAGTATATGCTGTGGAAGAGCAGTAACAAACTTATCAATGATCGTTCACCGTGGATGTCTGAGATTGAGAAACAAAACCCTGAGACACGGCCTCCATCTGAAAAAGAAGTACCATTTACTTCAGCGCCAACCCTTTGGCCACCGAATGCAAATGCAGAAAATCAAGAATCCTGCTGGATAACCATGTTTCAGAAGGTAGAAAGAGGGGAGGACCACACCATACTCCAAGCGGTTTTCAGCATCGATATGTGGCTGCTGTTCTTGGCTACAGCTTGCGGCCTTGGGGGCACATTAACGGTAATGGACAACTTGGGACAGCTCGGACTTTCCTTTGGATATTCGCGTGGAGATATCGGCATGTTCGCGTCCCTTATGAGCATATGGATATTCTTCGGAAAGATCGTCTCAGGTGTGATGTCTGAAATCCTTTTAACCAAGTACAAGTTCCCTCGTACTCTCATGCTCACTCTAGTCCTCCTATTATCATGTGTTGGGTTTCTTCTCATCGCATTCAGCCCTCCATACGCACTTTACATTGCATCAGTCATAATTGGGTTTTGTTTTGGATCACAATGGCCTCTAATTTTCGCCATAATATCTGAACTTTTTGGCCTTAAGTATTACTCCACTCTGTACAATTTCGGGGTTATGGCTAGCCCAGTTGGATCCTTTTTGCTGAATGTGAAGACAACTGGGTATTTATATGATAGGGAGGCTAAGAAGCAACTGGCAGCGTTGGGGCTCGAGAGAAAGCCTGGGGAGGAACTAAATTGTGTTGGGAGCAATTGCTTTAAACTGCCGTTCATTATTATTACTGCAGTGACCTTGTTTGGGACGCTTGTTTCGCTTATTTTGGTTCTTAGGACTTCAAACTTTTATAAGCGTGACATCTATAAGAAGTTCCGAGAACAGGTTAAAGCGGCCGAGACCGGACAGGCGATGGTGGATGGCAATGGAGCAGGACTGTCAAATGTGAACAGAAGCCAGAATACCGTCTAAAAAGGGCGGTTTGATAGATCCAGACAAAAAAGAAAAAGATAAAACTCAAAATAAGATTCAGGTATATCCTCTTCGCAATTATATGCTTTCTACTTTGATATTGAGTTGTAAAACTCAAAATAAAACGAGGTGTGTATTATTTGTATATGAGAAGTAGATATTGTGACCGCATTTTATATTAGTCTCAGTTTAGCTGGAAAATCAAAGCAAGTTTACCTGGTTACAGTTATCCCCTTTTCTACTAAGTGATGATGACATGACATACAGAGGTGAGAGTCTGCATTGTTTAAAAACATGTGAAAGGGGATTCTTTGAACAAGGGCCCCATAGATAATAATTGAAGCTTTGGGAATTTTGTCCCACATGGAGACATTTATCTCAAATATGTTATTACTACTGTCAAGAAAAACCACAGAAGCATTAGGAAAAAAGTTCGATTAAAAATACATTTAAGCTCGTTTGATTTTGAAATTTTGAAAATGAGATGAAACAAGTTTAATTTATTTTTTAATATTATTATTATTTTAAAATTTTTAAAAATTAAATTAAATTTTACAAAATGTATTTAAATTTTACAATATGTTAAGAATTTGTGTTATCTGAAAAATTGAAAAAATATAATAATAAAATTAAGATAAATTAAGATGAATTTAAAATCTAAATCGAATCTGGGGCCATGAAATGACGAGGCATTCGTAAATTGTACTGCCACCTCATTCATACTTTTATTTCTCCATGATGTGTACACGGCTTTCTCGAACCAAAACAAGCTAAAGCCCCCACGAAAATGGACCTCATAACTGGTGAAATCATTCACCTCGATGATTAGTGGATGCTCCTCAATAAATAACACATACCCTGGAGAGGGCCCGCGGGGGGGGGGGGGGGGGGGGGGGGGGGGGGGGGTGTGGGGGTGCGGTAGAAATCAAATTGAACAGTAGGTTCCTCTTTTTCTCCTTTATATACTGACGAATTTAACCTAAATATTTTTTTCCTAGCCACTTTCATAATGCCAATAATAAGGGAAACGATAATAGGAGATGAAGATTTGTGGTAGAGTGCCAAATTAAAAGAATTGCAAGGGGTAAAATAATTGAAGTAGAAGATACGGCTGCAGGTGGTGCCGCCGCCATGGCACCGCCACCAAATATCATTCCAAAGTAGTCTCCATCACCACCGGTCCCAGAATTTCCGGTGTAGGTGGTTCCCGTGCTAGTCCCACCACCATTGTAGCCTGGGTATGACATGCTCTGACCGCTCTCCCTGTACAGAGAGTTGAAGACAGAAATCATGCTTATAATTACCATTCATGTTTTACAAGTGTTACAATTGTAGCTACCATTTTTAATATGGAAGAAAAGTAGGCATTTAGGAATATCAATTCATCATAATAAACTAAAAAAATGAATGAGAAATAATTTAGTGAAAGAAAGAAAGAAAAAGAAAATAAGAGCCGGCCTTAAGTATCTACAGCCTAGAGACCGGAAAAACTATGTCACGTGAGACTCCTCCCACATCCATAGTGAAAGATCATAAACAAACAAATAACGCATGGGATACTGCAAATGCTCAAGAAAAAGAATAGGACAGCAAATAAAGTCTTGGGGGAAAAAGCCCCATTTCAATAGGGTTGCAGCAGAGCTCCTTGTCCATGACAGGTCCTCTATCAAACAGAAGTGGACCCTCGAAAGTACTGATAAAAAAACATAAAGGGCCCACATTTACTGGCTGGAATGTAGGAGGAGAGAATAACTGATTCACCGAAAGATGACCTATCCCACTCGCAGACTTATACAAGGTTGAAAATTGATATACACAATATTTTTTACAATACATTTCACAACCATATTTTAAAATGAGCTATCATTTTGTACAATATCTTGTAAGAATAAGATCACTTTACAAAAATACTCTCGTTGTACCTCACCTACAGGCTATCCCCCAAAATTGCAACTACACTCCCACTCCGTCGACACATGCACCTTATGGCATTGTAATGTCTACTCGGTTGTGCTAATCACTCATTTGCCTTTTTAACTATACACAACGCCACCAGCAGGCAATGTGTACTGTTGCCATCCCCATCTACTGTTTATGCTTTTAAGTAACATCGGCACCTTTGACTTTTAGTGCAATCTCCTATATATGTAGGTGCGGTTTTAAGAAATAGGCTTTTAGGCTTTGATTCCGTATGATAACATTGGATAGGCCATATGCTGAAGGTCTATATCCACAAGCAAAACGATCTTCTTAAGGGCCGGGGTGGGTTAAGTTTAGCACTGAGACAATCTTATATTAAAAAGAAACAAAACAAAAAATGTCTGTGTTTTTGTGCTATGCAGCTAGAGCAATGAGATTCCCAATGCCAGCATGATCACGTGCACCGATTGGAAGTCTTGCAAATTGGCATACTTTTGTCTATTGTATTATATTGGCATCTAAGAATCAAACTTCATTTCAAGAAAAGAATGAAAGAAAAAAGGAACTAAGTGGTATCTAGTCAATTATTTAAGAAAAATGATATATACAACAATTTACACAACATTTTATAAAAATAAGAGTAGGTGATTATTTTTACAGAAATATTTTTACTTTTATAAAGTTTTGTGTGTATCATTTCTCATTATTTAATGTCCTTCGATGAGACAGTTAAATTGACGGGTAATTCGGTTACTTTTTGTTTTGAAAAATCCTATTCTTCCCCTTCATTTACATCCCCATGGCTTTTCGGTTTTGAGTTTTTATTTATTTTGTTTTAGTTTTTTTTTCACATGATTTTTAAATAAGTATTTTTCAATAATATTATGATTTTTTATATTTTTAAAAAATATTTTATAATATTAAAAAAATCATATAAAAAATAGATTTTTTTTACATAATTTTTTTAACATCTTAAAATATTTTTAAAAAAATATAAAAAAAAATTACAATATTATTTAAAAACTTTTACTTAAAAATCACGTGGAAACAAAAATCAAAACGGGAAAGCATTGGGGTGGATATAAACGGGGTGAGTAGCACTTTCCTTTTGTTTTTGAAGGTACAAGAGCGAGAAGAGTAAAGATAGGTAAAGAGAGGAGATGGGGATAAGATGGGCGGTGTACCTGGGCCCACCAAGAACACCAGCGTTCATTGTGAGCTGGTCAATTAGCCCAGCGGCCTTGGGCTCCACACTGGATGCCATGGCGTACTGGGCGCTCAGGCCTGGCCCTGATGCCACAAAGAACGCTCCATTTACCATTATGTCCCCCTCCGACCTCCAGTTCCAGTCCGTCCACTCATTCTCGTCTGTGTCCACGCGCTTCGTCACCTGTAAGTGTCAAGCATAAATACATGATACATCACTTGCTCCAACGGTAAAAAATACATATACATTACGACCTACGCGCCCAAGGCAAGTGCTACTCCTACATGCAAAAGGTGTCCATGTGTCATGTCAGAAAATATTGCATATGCTAAGTAGCTCTAGAATGGCTGGCATGCACCGAGCCTGAGATGTGCTTTTTGGCCATTTGCTTTCTCCCTTTCTTTTTCTTGGTTGAAATCGGTGTCAGATCATTGCTCTCTAATCTGGAAACAATTTATTACTCTTTAACCACCAAATACAGCCTCGTAGTCTATATCCTACTGGCTAACTCTCAAATTTAAAAAGTGAACCCCAAAAATAGGCGAAATCTTGTGTATAAAATGTTGGCCGCCAAAGTCCAATCGCAATTAAAATGAGAACCAGCTGCGCGTAAACCGAACGCGCCACCGTCGAAGAAAGTTGAATAACAGCGGTACATGCTGACACCTAGTTTCAGACAAAAGTCAAAAAAGGGTTCACGAACATCAAATTAATTACCTCCTTCGCGTTTTGGTCCGGCGGTGCAGTATACCGATTACCCTGACTATTAATGGTGGGGTTAGCACTACCTCCGATGGCGTACATCTCCCACATCGTGAAATCGTTGTTGACGACGTGTATGTACCCTCGTCTGCACCGAGGCATACGCTGCACCAGCGCCTCGCCGAAATGATTGAACGCTATGGTGATCTGCATGCCCGAGTCCAAGGGGTAGCGATCGTTGTGGCCCAGCAGCATCACGTCGTTGTGGTGCGAGAAATAGTTGTTGGAAATGGTGATTCCCGTCGTCCCCATTATGGCGTCGATCAAGCCGTCCGTGCAGTACGACAAGGAGCAGTGGTCGATCCAAATCAGTCGCGCTCCGGATATGGATATCCCGTCGCCGTCCGACTTTCCCCTCCATCCGACGTGCGTCGGAGATGACCGGATATTCGTGTTCCCCGACGGTTTGCAGTGATGAACGTGGATGTTGTGGATGATGACGTTAGACACGTACTGCAATGTGATGCATCCGTTACCGACGATGTGGACGACCGCACCGCGACCGTCAATGGTCTTATAGCTATTGACGATCAGCTCGTGTTTCAGCTTTATGGTCATGTCCGCAGCGAATACAATCCTGTAGAAAGGCACACATTAGCTTGTATTTCATAAGCGACAGAGAAAATGTGTGCATTAACTACATAACTACTACATTTGACTAGCTAACCATACCAGAGTGCTTCTTCTTGGACCACGGCGTGGCGAAGAGTACCGGGAACCGGATTAGCCGGGTCACGGTCGGACGAGTCAGTGACCATGTAGATCTGACCTCCTTTACCACCGAGGGCTTTACGACCGAATCCGATGGCGCAGTCGGCGAGCCTTTGGCGGTTTTTTTGCCAGTTTGAGTCGCAGCGCCAACAATCGTCGATTGGGTTGCCGGTGAGGCATGTTGAACGTTGGTTCTTCCCTTGAAGAGAGAGCATTTGTCTCCGGGAGACAGAGGCATTGACGCTCCTGCAAAGGGGGAAAAATGAACGGTGAGATTGTGGGAGAAAACAGATGGCAAATGCAGAAGTGAGAAACAATGAGGGATCCCAGATGGGTAATGGAGAAAGCCTAGATGAGGATCATATATGGGATATTTATGATTGCAATAAATCTTGGCAACCCAGAAAGTAAAAGCAGGGTTTTAGGGTCGGTGTTTATATTACCTTCGAACTTCTTGGACAACGGCTTCAGGGTCGGGGTGTTGGTGAGGGAGTGTGAGATTGAGGGTTGCTTTGGTGAGGAAGGAGAGAGAGCTTAAGAGGAAACATATGAAGAGAATGCAGGTGGTAGGAAGCAGCATCCTCGAAGCCGAAGGAACAATAATGTTGCTGAGATTTTTGTTGTTGGATTGTGCTCCAGCTTCTGTAAAATGGTGTATTTCTCTTTGCTGCGCAGCAGCAACTAGCAAGGCAACAACTTGGGAAGCCGCAAATTTTGGGAAAATGTGACGCTACATATATAGTTAGAGGCTTGCGCATATTAATAAAGCGAGATTATTAACAACTGTAATTGAATTTAACTACAATAAGCGACGCTTTCTGTTCAGGGTTTTTGATGGGAGGTTTTGATTCTCCCTTTTGTGTATTTCGAGCAGAAGAGAGGACGAGCCCTCGCTGTAATGGAAAGGACATCGTGGAAGGAGTTGGAGGAAGGAATAGCCTCACATTTAGGCCTAGTTTGGATTTAAGAATAAATTTAGTACCTATTTGAATTTAGAAATAAGATAAAATAAGTTTAGATATATTTATTTTTTAATATTATTATTATTTTAAAATTTTAAAAAATTATATTAAAAATTTTAAAAATTATATTGAGATGAAAGTTATATTGTAATTTATATTTTATATAAAAATATAAAAAGTATAATAATGAGTTTGAGATTAGATGAGCTCACTTACGAATATAAAAGGTACCTTAATTTATCTCAACTCATTTTAAATTTATTATTATATTTTTTTCATATTTTTATATAATATACAAATTCTAATACAGTTTTTTCAAATTGAGCGTGGAAGTATCCAACGATCTGCCTATATTAATACAGTGCAACACATACTTCACTGTTGTGACTTTCTACCGCAGCCTAAAATCATTTTTAAACGGTCTCTTCTTTATTTGAGAATTAGTCCGAAGTCATTTATTTAATTTCTAGTCCCTCTTTTTAAAAAGTTAATTTTTTGACTTCTGTTTTAGTGATGTATTGTGTGTTAGCTTTTTTAGAGAATTGTAGGAGACTCCCATCTTATTTGAATTTGTATCTTATAATCCTTTAATTTTATCTAATATAATTAATTTGCTAATAAATAAATAAATAAATATATAATTAAAAAAACTTGTTGGATATTTTGCTAGTTTATATAATTAAGACCGACCTTCCATGGATCCTCGTTGTATGAGTTGGCCGTACTCAAGGTCGGCAATAGATTTATCCAATCATAACACCTTAAGAAATAGAATATATCAAATCCAACCTTCAACCGTCTTTATTGAATTTCTCATCTTCATTGAATTTATCTCATTTCATTTAATTATTATAATTTTATTAAATTTTTATATAAAATAAAATAATAATATAATTTTTTCAAATTCTATAATAATAATAATAATAATAAATAAATAATCACTAATAATTATCTAACAATGGTACACTCTTAAATTAGATTTGGATAGTGACTTTGAGATCCAATTAATTATGTCTGTACCCCACTTGATATTATTATTTATAAGCCAAGGCAGGAGTCCAAATATTGAATTAATTGTTTCACCTACCAAACAAAAGGGAAAATTATCCAATATTTCGAGGACCACCGAGTGCAATGCAATTCAATTCCTCCGGATACTTTGCACTTAAAAACCCATTATTATGTTTATAAAAAATAAAAGAAAATTTATATTTGTAAAGAATTTTGCACAGAAATTATATAAGAAATAGATTATAATTCATCTTTAATTATGTTTTATGTTTCAACATTCTTAATTTTAGTTCCTTTCACCATAACATGATCGACTTATTATATCTAGGATTTTTTACACCAAAAGTCCATATCTTCTCACCAATACTATTTGTCGTCCTAATTTGATCGGCGCAAGATGATCACTATTAATAACTCTTAAGAAGTATATTTCATTCAAACAGGCAAATGTTACAAAAAAAATGTACTTTTTCGTCTAAATATATTTGATGCTAGTATTAACATATTGTATCGAAAATGAACTAGCCATTGGTAAAAAAAATACTTTTACATAAAAAATATGGTATTATTAAATGTATACATGTAGTTGAAAAAAAGATTAATTATGTGTTCATTTTATGGTCCTAAAATGTATTATCACAGTAAGTTATTATTTGTGTTGACTCGTTAATTATATTCCAACTTAGTTGTATTGTCGGATCAATTGGAAGCCGATTCTCATCCTAGGAAGTCGACTTAGATCATGTGTTTGTGTCCAACACTACAATCTTGCAAATACTCCAGGTTCATATATAAGTTTTAGATGGATATCAAAGCCCCAAGGAGTCTGAGCTACCAAATCTCTTCATGAAGAGTTGAAAAGCTGAAACCTCAATTCAAGGTACAGTGAAACATATTGAGCAAGACACTATACCAACACAATCAATATACAAAAAAAATAGAGCTTTATACTTATAATTGTAAGCCATTTACTAAATCCTACAACTAAAAACAGAACTTACATAAAAAAAAAAGATGACCAAAACATGAGGCTAATAATTTTCTGCAAGATGAACAAAACAAGAGGCAAACATTGAAAGCAAAAAGAGCTTAATCACAGTCAAGGAACTTTAGCTTGATGATTTCAAAAACATACCGTATGGTCTTATTTCCTGTTGATGATTTCAGATCAAACACGTGAAGCACAAAAACCCCAAATCCATGCATATCCTAAGCATACACCTCTCATCTTAAGCCATAAAATCCAAACGGAGCTTATAACTGACACACAAAAAATTTATAAAAATAAAGCAGTAACTTTGTTTTGAGAGAGAAATAGAAGAAAATAAGAGAAAGAACAAACCTTATCACAAGGAGATAAGTAGAGAGGGGGGGGGGGGAAGGGGAATGGAGAGCAGGAGAACAAGGGGTTTGTTTTATTTGGGTTTGATTTTTGCGATATTATTTGAATCTCAAGGATGGGCTATTTCGTCTAGATACTATTGTTCGGATTTGAAAAGGTTATTTAAATTTTGCGTCCATTTTTTGTTTTGACATACGGGGAGAAATCCTGACAAAGCAGCAAATATAAAAATTATTTTGTGTCAATAATTTGGACACAAAATAAATTCAATGCGTCACAATAAAAATGAATGGTCCTTGCGACCATGCAATATTGATGCTAATTGGTATGTTCTTTGTAGTATTTTTTGCATCACCACAAAAATGATGCAATTGCATAAAAAGTGATGGGACTAAAGTCTTCCTATTTATGTACTTAATTTGATAAAAGTGCGATTATTTGCAATATTATTTATAAAGATGTAATAATTCTTTTGTAGTGGCACGTTATTGGACAGAATATTTTTTGATGCATTAATAAGCCAATCTCATTGTAGTGTTTTATGTTGACCAAATAGTTATTTTAATTTTCTAATTATAGCTTGATATAAAATTTTAAATCTCATCTTACATAATTCCTATACAAAATTTTTTATATGTAGTAAAACCCAAAGTCAAAACCATCAGCTATGAGAGTAATGGGAAATATTACGTTCAATGATTAGAATCGTTGCTTAATTTGTTGTTGTTGCTTATGAGATTAAAAAAGAATGGAAATGCGGGGTTGCGGTTGGGTTACATCCCGACGTTTTGCAGTCCACCTTTTCCTACTTCTTAAACTTTTATAATTAATATAAAAATATAATAAAAAATATTATAAAATACAATAAAATTACAAAAAATATAATAAAAAACACAATAAAATAATAAAATGAAGAAAACATAATAAAAAATATAATAAAAACACAATAAAAATTAAAATGAAGATGAATTTTTTAAAAAAATTCGGCCTCACTCAACTCCCGACGCCGCCACCAGCGATGGGCGACATCGCCCACCCTATTGGGACCGGAGGGAGCCGGCGACCTCACCCCTGTGACGGCGAGTCTCGACAATCTCTAATGTACTTTCGGCAGCCTTAAACTCATTTCGAACCTGGACCACCGCCGCCGAAAACGACAAGAGCTACAATGGTGGATCGTTCGATCGAACCCCAATTTTTCTCCAAAAAGAGACATTGGAAAAGTTGCCGTCCTTTTTTGTCTTTGCATATAGTTTCCTTAAGCACCACCGGCAGCAAAAGTTGACTACGGGATAAAAAGCTATGGGTTCGTTAAAAGTCGATAATGATTCGATGAAAAGATAAAAATCATTGGGGGCACAACCGTGCAAAGATAACTTCACTTCTCTAGTCCCAAGTGCTTTCGTGAAGAGTGTTGATACACATAATATATTCCCACAACATAGTTTACAATAATATTATAAAGTGATGGTATTTTTATAAAATAATGTTAATAATAATACTTTTATAAAATTATTCTTCATTTAATATATTGTTGTAAAATGTATTATAAAAAATATTATATATAGGTCATGTCCTTTCATGAATGTGAGTTGAATGTCAAGATGGGATAAGATGAAGTAATTTATAAATAATATTAAAATGATTTAAGTTAAAGTACTTTATGGGATTCTAAAAATAAGAGATAAAAAATTAATTAAAAATATGAAAAAAATTTATGTACAATAATTTTTGTGCATTCTTTTGTATACTCTATTAATCTAATTAGCTATTTATGCACAAAAAATTCATAAAAATGATTGTACATAATAAAAATCTAAAAATATTAATAGAATATTGTTTTTAAATATTATCTTTATTTTAAAATTTGACAAAATAAAATTATCTTTTTATGTTTTATTTGAAAGGATGAAATAGTTATAATGATTATATGGAAAGGTTAAGATTTAAAAAGGAAAATTGTTTACATTTGAATGATATTTATATGTTGAGATAAAATAAAATCAGTCTTAAGAATGTTAATTATCTATTAATTATTTTCTTGATATAAAGAATAATTATTAAAACAATCATGAATAACATAATGGTTATTCATGATTGTTTATTAACGCTATCTCCCATCTTCTGTTTCTGTTTCGAACTATTTGTATTGTGATGGTGGTTTATTAATGCAAGTTTGTTTTCAAAGGAAAAAAAAAAGAACACAAGCTAAGATCTTTCATCCTTCACAAACTTAATAACAATGACTTTTAGCATATTGTATTTTAGGAATCAACTTAAATTATGTAATAATAATGTTAACAACGTATTTCGCATGCTTCTAGACCGAATTCTAATAACTCAAGTCTTTGGTCTTTCATTTGCACACTTAGAGAAGACGCGGAGAATAGGAGATTTGGGTCGGGGACTCTCTTATGCTAAAGTCGATATATCACATTAGTAGTTTATGCATAAACTTAGAGGATTTAGAGAGAATTCTTTTATACCTAGAGATCGGCTTTTTTACCAGGGTTTTGGGTGTGACAGTTCGTATCTGATTTCAATGAGCTCATATCCTTTCAATTGTTCACTTTAGTTACAATCCAATTAATACAACGTGATTTATGGGATGACATCATTAATTCGATGCGCAATCTAATGAGTGGCGCCATTAATATTGCGTGGTTTCTTGAGTTGATTTACGTGCAGATGTTCATTGTTAAGCTCCTCCATGCCTACTGTCAAAAGATTAATGGCTCTTTATATTTCCTATCCACTTGCCTGAGTAAGCTCTCAAGGATAGAGTGTTGTTGGGGAAGTATTAGGACGCGAGTTTCATCTCTCTTATACTGCCCGCTTTCCCACGCCTGGATTGTTTCGTGGTAAAGTTTTGCTCATGGTTGAAAGCTTTGCAGAGGCTCAGCGACTCTTTATAGCAGAGTCATTGGGTTGACTAGGCATGGTTGGACTTTCTAATTTTCTCTCTTAATATTTTTTCACGAGCTTATTATATGTGTTGATGGGAGAAAAATCTCCATGCATGTAATATTCTAAGATAAGATACATCGAGTGAATTGTGAAAAGAGAAATGCTATATATAAACAATATTGTGTACCCATACATGCACATGTATATTCTAATTAGTTGCTTTCATGTTTTTCATTTAAAATAATAGTTACTGATTAATAAAATATTTGGATTATGCAAGACATCAAATTGTAAAATATTCTTTTATTATAAAATAAATTTCAAACTTTAAATTAAATTATATCAGTTTATAGACTTAACATTTTTTTTCACAGGCATGGCCAGCTCTGGCCTTGGGCAAGTTAGGAAATTGCCTAAGGCTCTTATTAGCAAAATGCCCATTCTTAAATATTTTAAAGTATAATTCTTTTTTTTACAAAAAAAAAGTTCAATTTAAAGAAATTAATTAATCTAATAAGAGAACAAAATTATTAAATATATATTATATGTCATTATTAGTTTTAGGAGTATTCCATATAATAATTATTTCAAATACTCTATTTATAAGAATACATTTATTTTTTATCATTATTAGTTTAATATATAATGTGTGAATTATAAATAATAAAATCTAATTTTTGAATATTCATAAAAACTTTTGTATGATCATTTGAAGAGACAATGACCCATTTTTCTTTATAGAACTTTACTGAAGATTATTATTATAATTTCTTCTAGGTTTCTTATAGATACTAAGAATACTTCAAAATATCTAGTATGGTAGTGAAATAATTTAAATTAAAATATTTTATTGAATTTTGAGTGAGAAAAAAAAGTTGAATTCGAAAATATGTGAGAATACATAAAAACAGTTATATTTTTAAACGACCTCTAAAGCTCAAGAACAAGTCTTATAAAATTAGATAGGTTTGATAAAATCTTTTTTAAATCAATTTTTTTAATAAAAATTAAGTTGATTATTAGTTTAAAAAGTAGAAAAAAATTTTAATTAGTAATTTTACTTAGCAAATAATAGGCATTATTTTTAAATAAAAATTTAATATAAAAATCAAAATTAATTAATTAAATTTTATTTTAATAAAAAAAAGTCTCAATAATTTTTTTTTTACTTTAAACTCTTTAGCTTATTGAGCCGGCCATATTCACAAGCTGCATTGAAAATATGTATACCCGTGACCTCAGGGGCGGAACTGCCCCTGGTCTAGGGGGGGCTACTGCCCCCAAACTTTTTAAAAAATTATATATAAGATATACATATATATAGTTTTTTTTATATAATTAAAATTTTCACACTAATTTATTAAAAAATAAAAAATTTGCCCCCCAATTCTTAGACCTCTAAAAATTTTACTAAAATTATTTTTCAAATTTTAATACTTACTTAATCTCACTCTAAATTTTTATTTACACCCAAATTATCTTTCTCACTTTAGCTTAATGTGCTGATGCAACTAAAATTTTAAGATATGTTTAGATTATCTAAACTATGTAGATGACTAGAAATATGAATTTTTTACATATCATTTGCTAATTTATATTGAGAAATTATTGTCAATAATTCACTTTAGAAATGATAATAGATGAATTTTATTTCATGAAAGATCATTGTCGAGCTTAATTTGTAAGATAAATCTTAAGTTCATTCTTTTTTTTTAATGGGCTCTAACAAATTGCAAAAATTAAAAAAAAAAAGATGATTTATAAACATATATTTTTATATATAATTTTATAACATATGATTATTATTTTTATATATAATCATGCACAAATAAGAAATTTATATTTACATATACTATATATTTTATCAATCACACATCCCAAATAACAAATCCTAGTTTCGCCAGACCTCCATTACAGAAAGTCGAAAAAGCAGCCTAATTATAGGATCAATGGCTAGACAAAAGCTCCTCTCTTACTTTTTTCGGTCGCATAATACTGCGGCTAGCAAACCTTGGATTCAAACTAGCATAATTTGGAGTGGCGCTCTAGTCGCTGGACCCCACGTCCACACATGCAATACACTCAAGTTTGAGCTGTTGTTTCGTTTTTGTGATAATTTTGTTGACTGAAACGTCGCAAACCCAATTAATGTTGCAAATACCTTTGAATTCAAGTTTTCACCAACTAAGATTAAATAAAAAAAAAAACACCTACTAAATTGTCATATATAGTTTAAGGGGGTAATAATTAAGGACAGGTTTGAAAACAAAAAATTTTCAAATACTTTTTATAATTATTTATTATTTTATTATTATTTTATACTTATTTTTATTATTTTTTATTATCTTTTAATTAATATTCAATATTTTATTATTATTTTTTATTATTATTCACAAATATTCTCTACATCCAAACATAACCTAATCCAGTTTGAATTCAAAAGTATTCTCAACTCATCTCTATTTCATCATTATATTTTTATACTTTTTTATATAAAATACAAATTCTTATATACTTTTTTTAAATCCCATAACTTTTTTAAATCCTAAAATAATAATAATATTAAAAAATAAACTAAACTTATTTCAACTCATCTCATTTCTAAATCCAAACAAAGCCTAGAATAATGATACATATATAATCATTTTTACAATTTTTTATATAACCATATTATAAATAAAGGACATTTTGATAAAGTGATGTATAAAAATATATATCAGCTTATAAGAATATTTATAATTTATAATATGATTATATAAAAAGTTGTAAAAAGAATTATAATTCTATCCTTTCTTAATAATTAAAGCCTAATGCTTGTACTTTCAAATCCAGGTTGGAGACTGCCTGCCAATCCTCTCGTAACCTCGTTGTATGAATTACATTTCGGTTTTTAGTTCTAGAATTTACAGCAGTCATACTAAAATAAAGAAATGATATTATATTTGAGTAAATATTCTATAATTTTTTTTAAAAAATACGAGATTTGCACAAAAAATTATTTATGTAATAATAAATTTTATTTTATTTTTTAAAATAATTATATGACATTCGCATACTTTACAATTATATTTAGTATTATTCTTTAAAAAAGTGCATAAATTTAAAATCTATATAAAAATTTATTTTTTAATAATACATCTCACTTTTTTCTTTCAAATAGAGTGGAGGATTTGTAAACTTAAAACACGCATACCAACATATAATTTCTCATATTTGCCTTTTTATTTAAACACATATAGGTATGTTTAAAGAAAAATTCTACACATCATTCTACCCCATAAGCCACTCGTGATTATTATTATTTTTTATATTGTGAAGTACAAGAATAATGAGTAAAATAAATTAATTAATTTAGGATGAATTAAATAAGAATAAATAAAAATAAATGTGATATGTAGTGTGTGAGATGATGAGTAGTAAATTTATATTTAAATAAAAAATAAAAAATAAAAAATTATATGTTAATATGTGATGTAAAGAATGATAAATAGAAATTTTATTTTGAAAAATATTGAAGGCTTCTGGTCCGTGTCACTTTGTCCTGGTTATTGGTAGGAGTTGAAAAGCTCAAAGATCCAAGGCATTCCGGCCCTCCTGTTTGAGAAAGTAGAACATACAGACATGCATGCTTAGGTAAGCTTTGCCATTTTTGCATGACTCGAAAAAGTTTTAAGGATTACAAACTGTCTTTAGTTTTTTATTAAAACAAACAAAAGAAAAATATAAAGGGAGGAATGGTAGAGACGAAGCATGATCAGTTAAGATTGATCATTTTAAATAAGAGCGGTGCTACTCTATCATCTGAATAACACCATTCGACTATATCATTAGTGTATTTTTTATTTTTATTTTTTTGAGATATTGTTAAAAAATATAAAATATATATCAATACATTAATAATTATTTTTTTAATCATTAAATAATAATAATAATTAAAAAAAATTAAAATACATAAGATGTCAAAAATGAATATCAAAATGAGTGAGTATAATAAACTTATTCTTTAAACAAAGCAAATCTGTATGAGGGAACAAGAAGGGGGAAAAAGCCTTCTAGTCTTTTCTATTCTAAAGTAGAGAGATTAATGAATTGATTCTAAACCAGCTAGCAAAGAAAAGTTTGTTTGGGATGAGCATCACATTGTCTACCATATCATATATCATAATCATACATGTCTTCAATTTTGTGCACATTGGATCTAAAACTCTCAATACCATGTTACCGACGAGGATTACACACTCCAACACTTATTTTATAAGCAATTATGAATCTCACTTAACCGAAATCTATTTTCATTTTTACTATAATATGTCATGTTGTTACGTTATTTACATAAACATTATTATTTAATGGCATGCCATAGTATAATAAGATGAAGTATTATATATCAAATATTTTAAGGCTAATATTAACAGTCATAAGTTATGCAAATGTTGTGCAATCCTTTAAAAAGAGAGTTGGATCCATCTTTTAAAAATTATTTTTTTCATGAAAATTATTTTTTTACTCATTTTTTAAAAGAAATTTACAACACTTATTTACTCTATAATTATAAATATCATTATCATATTTTAATGATATGTCATAATGTTGCATATCCCAAAAGAGAGAGCGATTAGGATGAAAACATTTGTTTTTATTATTATTATTATTTTATGGGGCTATAGAAGTAGGATGAAACCCAATACATTTAAAAAAAAAAAGGATGAAGCCCAATAATATGTAGGGGAGAGGAGATTTCTCTCCTCCGTTATCAAGGCCCACTCGGCCCAATAAGTTTCCGTGACAGCTCGTAACTATTACCATGGTCCATTCAGGTCCGCGCCGTTCTTTAGATTTAAACAGCCTCGGACTTGCTTCGGGGAGCCGTTGGATTCTCCAAACCTTTGGTTCCTTCGCGCTCAGACAATGCCAGTTTAGAGAGAGAGAGAGAGAGAGAGAGAGACAGAGTTAGGGCGTTCGATTGGATTCCACTATGGACGTTGCCGTTGTACTTGATTCAGAAATTTGCGTGGCTGGAAGTAAGCAAAATCCTCTTTTTTTTTTCCCCCTTCAAGCACAAAATATTCTTCCTCTAGTTCTTACTTTGCTTATTGATTTTGCGACTCTTAAGGTGTAGTTTTATCTTTATGATCACAGGATTTAAGTTTTGAATTTTGTGTTTGAAATTGATATTTTGATAACCCGTCAGGCCCTTAGGGTTAGAGTCTGTCAAAGTACAACTGAGAAATGCGGTGCCTGTTGGGTTTCTGGGATTATAATTCGCTTGATGGGATGAAGGATTTGGTATTCGAGTTTGTGCTACAGTGCTAGGGGTAGCTTCCCGTAGA
Organism: Platycarya longipes; assembly: GCA_036559045.1. Lineage (NCBI taxonomy): Eukaryota > Viridiplantae > Streptophyta > Magnoliopsida > Fagales > Juglandaceae > Platycarya > Platycarya longipes. The sequence goes on along the minus strand of CM071790.1, from coordinate 9,970,705 downwards.
ATGCAAGTTTGTTGAATTGAGATCAGAACTCGTTATATCGTCTGTTTCAATTTGTGCGCGTTATTGACTTTTCATCAAATGCAAGATTTTGTTTTACAGTCCCTTTACTTGGTTTTCTTGGAACCCTAACCGGGCTCAGTTCTTTTTGTAGTGCTTGAATTGTTCAATTACTAAGAAAACGTGAGTGCAGATGATAGGACAAAAGAAGCAAAGGGACCCAAAATTGGAAGTGCTCCGAGGAAAAGGCTTGCTGACATAAGCAACTTGCAGAAGCAGCCGAAACCGGCAAACCAAGATGTGAATCAGCTGCCCATTTCGCTTACGGCTAAAGAGTATATTGAAAAGCTACAGAAGGTATGCTTACAGAGGTCCTTATTTTATCTTCATATCTCTGCTAATTCACGCTCCTCCTACATGCGATATCAGTTTAATTTACCAAGGTCATTGTGAATATAATTTCAGGAAAACATGACACTGATGAAGCTTGTTGTAGAAAGAAAGTATCCTTCTCTATCAATTTCATTTATCGATTTAGTTTTTTTTATCACCTGGGCTTTTCCAGTATGGTTCTGGTTTATGCTTTCCTTAGTGTTGGTTGACAGCAAAATTATTGAACTGAGCAGAACAGAGTTGCAAAAACTGAGAATCAGTCTGCAGAAAGTGCAGCACCAGAATTTGCAACTTGCCCAAGCAAACAGTCAGATGTTGGCGGTAGCTTCACATCTTTGATGCTCAGTTTTTCAGTTCTTTAATGCCCAAAAATTCTGATTAGAGTATCGAGGCCTTGGTGAATCTGACATTATGTTTATCATCCTGCAGGAGCTTAATTCAGGTAAAGATAGGGTAAGTATTCTGCTGCAAGAAAGTGGTGCAACTTGATGCCTTGATCCCTTATGTTGTAATATGTAAAAATTGCAATTTGTTTATTTTTAGCTAAAAGCACTTCAGCATGAGCTTGGATGCAAAAATGGCTTGCTCAAAGCGCAAAAACTGGATCCAGAGGTCGGCTTACGCTAGTTAATTTAATCAAGTCCATTTAAGGTTATCAGAATAGAACTCTACTGACTTATAATCTTTTGTGTCTTCCAAGATCAAAGCAAAAAGCGTAGCGCACCAAAATTCGGGAAATGAGGTACCTCTATAAAACGCCTCAGTGGTTCTTAAAGTTAGGAGTTTATATTTCCCTGCCTTCTGTGATATTTCAACCTTCTCTTTTACTGCTTTAAGGTAGGTAGAACTAAGCACGATGAGGCCGGGGAATCTGCTCAAACAGCAAGGTGGGACTCTAATACTTGTCATAACAGCAGAAGAAGACGGCAACATAAAAATCAATGTAATTAGCATAATAGGCCTTTCATTTGAAATTTGAATCTGTTTAGATGGAAGCATTTATCTTTTATGATTTGGTTGCAGCTTTGGGTCCCACCACCGGAAATCAAATCAACACTAAAGAGACTGTTGAAAATAAGAGGTTTGTCTCTGCATGTTTCGTTGCTGAGTGTAAGATTGTAGTCAACAAGAAGATAGGGCATATAAATGTTATTGTATGTGTACTGGGCTATGCCTATTCTTTGATCAATAAAACTTGTTTACATACAAAAAAAAAAAAAAAAAGTAAAAAAAGAAGAAGATTGTAGTTAACAAGTCCTTTGGGTTTTTACTAATGATCCAGAGATTTAAAGATCATTTCATATGCTTTGATGTTCCAACAGAAATTGTTTGAGAAGGCAATCTGCAAGGTTTAAATCTGAAGAACCAGAGTCAAGTGAAGATTGTTTTGTGACAGATCGGGATTTGGGTCTGACGCCGGACAGAATAGCGATTATTCTGCAGGCTAGTTTGAACAGATGAATTCACAGGGAAGAACACGAGAAATTCGCCCAAAATACAGAGAATACGTCTCTGAGAAAAACTGAATATTATCAAAATGAAAGAATGTCGAAAATCAGCCCACAAGCCGGACTAAATAGCTAAAATTCGTCTGTAACCGAATTTTACCAAAAATGGCAAAATCCCGAAAATAACGTAAAGTTCAAATTTAAATTAAAATAAGCAATCTGCGAAAAATCCGGAACAAATCGGATTTAAATTGACTTCCTAACAAACATACGAAATATTACCAAAAATAGTAAAAAATAACTAAAAATGACAATTCGGAAGGGAAAACAGCGGAATTTGAGGTCGAAAAAAAGGCACATGGAGCCATGCTCAATGTGGGACAGCGTGCGCGTCGAAAAGAGCTTTCCGAATTGGGGTCTTATGCGCGATTCTGACACCCGTAGCCAAAGTTATGGCCAAAAAACTGAAACGCATCTAAAACTCTCCCAATTAGAAAGAGATCACGATCACTTCCGGCTTTTACGTTGATCTGCCAATTCATGGTACCTCAGCGCCATCAACGTGCAATCAGACAGCTCAGCATCATCTGTCTCGGATCCCGCTGCATCAGTCGCCCCGGGTTGAAAAGAACTCGTCCTCGAGTTCAAAGTAGTGTCATCAGAATCCACAAAACAAGGGCTTAGGTGCTTCACATTAAAGACATCAGAAGTCTTTAAATGACTAGGAATGCGCAACCTGTAAGCATTATCATTGATCTTCTGCAAGACCTCACATGGTCCAATCTTCCGGTCCTTAAGCTTACTATACTCGCCAACAGGAAAACGATCACGAGTTAATACAGCCCAAACAAAATCACCAACATCAAAAAGTACCTGACGACGATGACTGTCAACCCGAGTCTTGTACTTGGTATTGCTCTCATGAATAGCCTGTTTCACCTGCTCATGGATGCCCCGAAGATGCTCTGCCATCTCATCTGCTTTAGTACTGAAACGTCCTATACGTGGAATAGGGGCTAAGTCCAGTACCCCGGATGGGTTTTGACCATAGACAATCTCAAATGGGCTTAAGCCTGTGGTTCTATTTTTCGATCTGTTATAGGCAAATTCCGCTTGAGGTAAAGCCAAATCCCACTGTTTCGGCTTAGTTCCGGCCAAACACCTCAAAAGGTTGCCCAAACTCCGGTTCACCACCTCGGTCTGACCATCTGTTTGAGGGTGGTAGGCGCTGCTAAAATTCAACTGTGTCCCCAATTTCCCCCATAAGCTCTTCCAAAAATGACTGATAAACTTGGAATCACGATCGGAAGTGATAGTCCGAGGAACACCATGTAAGCGCACTATCTCCTTGAAGTAAAGATGGGCAATTCGAGTAGCATCCATAGTCTTCCTGCAAGCTACAAAATGGGCCATCTTGGAAAATCTGTCAACTACAACAAGGATAGAATCTGAGGCCCGTTGGGTACGGGGTAAGCCCAACACAAAATCCATGCTGACATCTAACCAAGGCGCTTCAGGAACAGGTAAGGGAGTGTACAGGCCCGCATTGGTGAGAACTCCCTTAGACCGCTGGCACACATAACAACGGTCCACATAATGAGCCACATCACTGGTCAGCTTAGGCCAATAAAAGTCAGAAGAGATAAGGGCCAGTGTCTTGTCTCGGCCAAAGTGTCCCTCATTATGAAGTTCACTTATAATTTGCTGTCTCAATGAACAATCTGGAATGCACAACTGTAATCCACGAAACAGATAACCATTATGCAAAATAAAATCATGACGGCGACCATTAGTTACCTCCTGAAATATCCTTCCGAAGGAAGGATCAGCTGCATACAAATCTGGGAAAACCTCAAAGCCTGCAACTCTGGTACTCATGGTAGTGAGAAGTAAAGTACGACGGCTTAGGGCATCTGCGACGCGGTTGAGGCTCCCGGCTTGGTGCCTCAACGTAAATGTAAACTCCTGCAAATAAGCCACCCACTTGGCATGTCGTCTACTTAGCTTGTGTTGGCCATTGATATACTTCAGGGCCTCATGATCAGTGAACAGGATGAACTCCCTCTGTACTAAGTAGTGACGCCAATGCTTCAGAGACTGAACTATGGCATAAAACTCAAGGTCATAGGTGGAATAATTTTTCTTTGAGCCCGATAGCTTTTCACTGAAAAAAGCAACTGGACGTCCTGACTGACTCAGAACACCACCAATGCCAACACCAGATGCATCACAATTTACCTCGAACACTTTGTCAAAATCAGGAAGTGCCAAAACTGGCGCCTCGGTCATCTTCTGCTTGACCAGCTGAAAACTAGTCTCTGCCTCCTCAGACCACTTGAAATCACGTCCTTTGAGGCACTCTGTGATAGGAGCAATCAGAGTGCTGAAATTTCTGATGAACCGTCTGTAGAACGATGCCAATCCATGGAAACTTCTGACCTCGTGCAAGGTCCTTGGTTTAGGCCACTCCAAGATTGCGTCTATCTTTGATTGATCTGCATGAACACCATCAGTAGACACCACAAAACCAAGAAAAGTTACAGAAGTAGTGAAAAAAGAACACTTCTTCTGATTGACAAATAGGCACTCTGTTTTCAACATCTCAAAAACAGCACGGAGGTGGTCAAAGTGTGAGGCCCATGTCGGACTATAAATGAGAATATCGTCGAAGTAAACCACAACGAATCTCCCCATAAAAGGCCGCAATATCTGATGCATAAATCTCATAAATGTGCTGGGTGCATTGGACAGCCCAAAAGGCATGACCATCCACTCATACAACCCGTGTTGCGTCTTAAACGCCGTCTTCCACTCATCTCCAGGCCTTATTCTGATCTGGTGGTATCCGCTTTTAAGGTCAATTTTTGAGAAGACCTTAGAACCGGATAGCTGATCCAACATATCATCCAGGCGGGGAATTGGAAACCTGTACTTCACAGTAATTTTGTTGATTGCTCGACTATCAACACACATACGCCAGGAACCATCTTTCTTTGGCACGAGCAGGGCAGGGACTGCACATGGGCTCATACTCTCACGAATATAACCCCTCTCCAATAACTCCTCCACCTGTCGCTGCAACTCTTCAGCCTCCTTGGGACTAAGGCGGTACGCTGGTCGATTAGGCAAGCTCGACCCTGGAACGAGGTCAATTTGATGCTGAATATCTCTCATAGGCGGTAGCCCAGGAGGGAGATCCTCTGGCATCAGGTCAGCAAACTCAGCCAACAATTGCTGCACCTCTACTGGAAAATCAGAGTCTACGACTACTGCATTGTTCTCGCAAGGTAGTAGAGCATAGACCACGTCCCCATGCTCAATCTCATCTAAAAACCTGGACATAGAAAGCAGGTTAGTATTATTGGCTACCGGGGTAGGAGTGGGTCCTTCCCGCCGGGGCGCCAATACAATCTTTTTTCCCTTGATGTTAAGGGAATAAGTATTTTTCCGTCCATCATGAATGACACTGCGATCATACTGCCAAGGTCGACCCAACAATATATGACACGCATCCATAGATACAACATCACACCAGGCATTATCGAAATATTTTCTGCCAATTGAAAAAGACACAAGGCATCGCCTATCTACTGTTACCTCACTGCCTTTATTCAGCCATGACAACTTGTATGGCTTAGGATGACGGTCTGTCTTCAACTGCAACTTCTGGACAGCTTCCTCGGATACTACATTCTCGCAACTGCCGCTGTCAATGATCATTTTGCAGACTTTATCTGCAACTGTGCAGGTTGTGTGAAAAATATTGGTTCTCAACCAATCATCCCCTGAATCGCCCTTGGGAGTCAGTAGACTCTTGCGAACGACCAGAGTCTCATGGCCATCTCCATGCAGCACATCGTCAACTTCATCATCGTCATACACGGGCTCGCCAATTTCCTCAGGCTCGTCTACTATGTCATCAATCAACAAATTTTTGCCCTTTTGATTAGCAGGCTTCCTGCAATCAGTCGCTTTATGCCCTTGTTCCCCACAACGAAAACATCTAGTAGTAGGGTTAGAATTACTCTGGGATGGCTGCTGGACAGGACGGGAATCCTGAGGGCGAACTGGACGACTGTTTTGATCGTTCCTGATCACTGGCCTCCTGTTTTGCTGTTTTTCTACAGCAAGTGCGCGCTGGTATGCCTCTGAAACAGTCCACAACGAGTGAAGGTTGAGGACGTCTTGCAAGGGTTGGCGCAAACCCCCCAAATATCGCGCCACCAACTGCTCCTCCGTCTCAAATAAATCGTTCCGTGCGACCAACTGGTAAAATTCTTCTGTGTAATCATCGACTGATCTCGCGCCCTGCCTCAACGCATGAAGTCGCTGAAACAAGGTTTGAGTGTAGCCGAAGGGAAGGAAGTGACCCTTTCATCTTCTCCCAATCAGTGATCTTGGCCTTGCCCTGCCTGTCGCGTGAGCGTCGCAACTGCTCCCACCACGCAGATGCTCTGCCTTTGAGTTTGATGGCGACCAGTTTCACTTTCACACGATCAGGGACTTCCTTGTAATCAAATATACGCTCCACTTCATTCATCCAATCAATGAATCCCTCGGCCTGTAACGTACCAGAAAACTCGGGCAGATCGACCCGAAAACCGAGGTCTACATGACGCTCCTCCCGACCACGGTGCTCCCGGAATAGAGCACGATTGTGATATGGGTTTTCGAAAGTAGACTCAGAATCATGATCGGAGGTCTCATGATCCTCAAGATCGCGCGCTGCCAAGCGCTGGGTTAACTCGGCGACTTGCCTCCGCAAATCCTCAATCATCGCATCCTGAACGCTACGATCACGGTACTGGGCTTCCTCCTTCGGACCCTGCCCACGACGACCGCGACCACGACCACCAGCCATTGAAACTGATGAAATTTCACCCCAGGAAGATGTTGAAGCTCTGATACCAACTGACGCCGGACAGAATAGCGATTATTCTGCAGGCTAGTTTGAACAGATGAATTCACAGGGAAGAACACGAGAAATTCGCCCAAAATACAGAGAATACGTCTCTGAGAAAAACTGAATATTATCAAAATGAAAGAATGTCGAAAATCAGCCCACAAGCCGGACTAAATAGCTAAAATTCGTCTGTAACCGAATTTTACCAAAAATGGCAAAATCCCGAAAATAACGTAAAGTTCAAATTTAAATTAAAATAAGCAATCTGCGAAAAATCCGGAACAAATCGGATTTAAATTGACTTCCTAACAAACATACGAAATATTACCAAAAATAGTAAAAAATAACTAAAAATGACAATTCGGAAGGGAAAACAGCGGAATTTGAGGTCGAAAAAAAGGCACATGGAGCCATGCTCAATGTGGGACAGCGTGCGCGTCGAAAAGAGCTTTCCGAATTGGGGTCTTATGCGCGATTCTGACACCCGTAGCCAAAGTTATGGCCAAAAAACTGAAACGCATCTAAAACTCTCCCAATTAGAAAGAGATCACGATCACTTCCGGCTTTTACGTTGATCTGCCAATTCATGGTACCTCAGCGCCATCAACGTGCAATCAGACAGCTCAGCATCATCTGTCTCGGATCCCGCTGCATCAGGGTCCTACCACTCTTAAACCAGTCCTTGTTAAGAAGGATATAGGAAATAAGAGGTTTCTTCATGCATGTTTCATGCCTGTGTGTAAATTAATGTTTTCAATGGATTTTCACAAATTAATCTCGAAAACTAATGGAAGCTTTGGCGTCCTTGACGATTTTCTAACAGGCATTGTTTGAGAAGGCAATCTGCAAGGTTTAAATCTGAGGAACCAGAACAAAATGAAGACTTGTTTGAGATAGATGATGCTAAATTCCCTGCATCTCCTCCAGTTGATGATGTGGATGACAGCAGTCAAATGCCATCAGAATTGCCAGTCAAAAAAGAAGATGAAGGAAATACTGCTGTTAGAGTTGAAGCTCAAGAAATTCGAAGATCATCTGTTGGAAGGCCATCGCGTCGAGCAGTTGAGAAGGTTCAGTCCTACAAGGAAATTCCTCTCAAGATGAAGATGCGCCGACAGGAGTGAGTCAATTCTTTCCAAACTCTTCCATTTGTTGTAGAGTGATAACTCTTAGTTATCATCTGTTCGCTGTATTCTTTCTCTTTTATAATCATCTGCAGCAGATGATAACTAAAAATCCAAAAATTATCTCGACTTGGTAATTGAGTTGTAACCGAATAAACTATACTCATGGATTTGCATGTTGAGATGTTAGTGGCGGGGGTGGGATTTTCTTTCTGAATCTCTCGGTCAGTTATTATGAGAATATACACGTTGAAGATGATTGATTACTATTATCATTGGGGCATTGATTTTCACAAGAGGTATAATTTCGGTGTTAGGAGGAGATACTTGAATTTCGTTGAAGTAGAGTTGCTAATTTGTGGCTAATGATTTTTCTTTGACCGAGTAATTTCGGACATATTCAAGTAGAGTTTAAGATTTTTATTTTTTTTATTATTATTATTTTACAGATGTTTTAATCTCAAAGTGGTTTGTTGTGAACATCTACATATTTATATATATAAAAAAAGGTCAAATTACGCTGTTTCCCTTGGATCATATTAGTATCTTTTTGTTATGTTTTATTATTTCTTACCACCCAATGAATAATCTTCCCTCTTCTTCCTTGACGTGTGGGTCCAGCATCTTTCACCCCTCACGCATGCAAAAGAAAAGGAAGGCTGAAAAGAATAGATCCTGTGGCTGTATCCTATGTCACTCCTACAACTTACAAAATACAAACCGCGTTAGCGCACGAACAAAGCAAGCAAAGGAATAAAAAATTTATTACATTATTGTTAATTGATGCATTTTTAAAGCAGTTGTTGATAGTAGACTTATGATTCTTCCTATGAAATAATTAAAATTCTCTAATGATTTCATAAGGAATGATAGCATGTAATCGTGATGGCCATGCATGTGCATGTGGGTTTCTACAGTGCGGACGATATCTCACGCAATCTTGGAGTGATTATAAAAATAGAGAATATGGTTTTGCCTTTTCTTATGCCCAGCCGACCTGAATTAAAATGTCTGTTTAAATTAAAGTCATAGCAAATAATAATAATAATAATAAAAGACAAGAAAACAAGTTCTGACAAAAATATATATATAATTTTTTTTGTCCATGTTACTTATATTTCTGTGGCATTAGGACAATTGACAGTGAAAATATGTTAAATTAAATGGTATCACCAAGGTGTTAGTTCAGTTGATATAGGCTGGTATTTCATGGCTTTAAGGTCAGGAATTAAAGTCAGAACATAAGTTAAAACAATTTCTAATAGTAAAAGTCTAACCTTTGGGATAGTAGCTATGGCTCCAACCCATCCAACCCAACATTTAGCAGCGGAGAAGCCCTTATGGTCACCTGAAGAAGGACTGCTACCTAATTGCCGTCGCTTCCTCTTTTGTTGAGAATAGAGAAAAAAGTTATAACAAATGGTAGTTCATAGTTGGCCAGCAAGTTAGAACTTATCGGGGTCGCTTTGGGTTGGAGAAAGTCAGCTACAGACCACCTCCATCTCAATTCCTTCCCGAGTTGATCACCCAGAGATATCAATAAGGAATTTGATGGGCCTTAAAAAAGTTTAAACATCCTTTTTTTGTAGCCTTTTTTGTACTAGTAACATGCAAGATTTTAAATACAAATCACGGATTATAAGGCTTTATTTTCTTCATCGGTTGAAATTGAAACTTCAATCCTACTAAACATGTAGAGTGAAATGCACCGTAATGCATGTGGATGGACAGGCCTATCGATCGTGGAATGGGGATGCAAAACGCAGGGCAAAGTTTCCCAGATACAGGGAGTTTTGAATGGGTCAAATTGGACAAGCCAATCTTCTTTTTCCCTAATAAAGTTTAATCCTGTTGTCCAAAAGATGTCCATGAGGACCCTACCATTATCTCCTTCCGCTATATTTTTGGCTCAATTTCGGTTCCGCTCCCTTTTCTGACTAATAATATGAAAGATGAGATGGGTGCATCTGCATGCTGATGCAGATGCAGAGACTTATCTCAAGCGATATGGGCAGACATGTTTTATTCACAACATTCTATGTCAGCATACATTTTAGTGGCTTACAGCTTTCTTTTGAGTTTCACACTTTAACTACAAAGAATCTGGACCTGGTTTAATTGTACAAAAAAGAGAAATCAACAGATTTCGATTGTATATGATTTTCTGAGAACTGAAAAATGGATTTATTTTGCTTACCAATTGGTTCCTTGTGGCTTGTACTCCTATTCAGGTCAAAAGTAGGAGTACAAGGAAGAAGAAGAAGAAAAAAAAAACCTCGATTGCCGAGTTGATTAGATAAATGAGCCAAAATAAGAGATGGTTCAACGCTAAAGAGACTTAAAAACTCCATTTTTCATTCATTTTCTCTACTTAAAACCTCCAAACTTTTGAGTCATGTGGACCAAGTCCAGCATTGCTAGGGAATGAATAAAGATATCAGCTTACTTTAGAAATTTTGGAGGTTAGAATGCTACTTTTGAGATGAATTTGGGGGTTACGCTCGTGGGTTTCATCCATTCATTCATCTCCCTTTCCGCTTTATCTATAAGAGAAAAACAAAAAAAACAAAAAGAAAAAAACAAGAAAAGAAAGAAGAAGGAGAAGAGAAATCATGAGGCAAGACTAGCTCATATCAGGGCAAGACTTGAATATCTTATATTCCCCTTCGAGAGTCAAAAAGAAAACTTGAGCATACGCTCTGGAAGGGAAAAAGTGTTTGGATCAAATAGCTTTAATCATTCCTCAAATTACACTTTATCTTTTAGCCTGACAGAGTAGATTCTTGCAACACTAAACTTTTGTTAGGATTGGTTTTACCTGTTCTATTTTTTAATTTTCCCCTCCTAAAGAGGTTGGTTTCACTACTACTCAATTCCTTTTGCTATCTGCTTGTCCCTTACCCAACCTTTAAACCCTTGATTTGACCTTTGTTGTAGACAGCAAGCTATATTCCACCTAAATTGGACCTGTTTTACCTCAAAACATGTATATGAGTTTCCGAATTGTGGCATATTTTTTCTATTTAGTTTGGAGGCCAAAAGAGTTTCTGAAAGTGAGATTTTACAATATACTATGAGGATGTGTGTAGATAATGTGAAATGGAATGAATAAATTCAGAACTCCATGAGAAAAGGTAGGAAAAAAAGAAAATATAGGACAATTCAACTAGACATGTTCATCCGGTTTCAGATCCGAGAATTCGGGTTCGAAAGATGAGTAATTTTATTGAACCTTTTAAGAGAAAGTGCCAAAACTATTGGAAAATAAATAAAATTTCAGGGCCAGGCCTGAAATTTCAACAACCATATATTAAAGATTTGGATGTTTTTCATCAGCCTTAAACTTAAGGGGACACACATCCTCAAGCCCTCATTGCAGCAACATCTTCAAGCTTTTACATTTACAGTCGCATGTGCCTTTTTTCTACAGGTAGTTATACCAGAAAGGTGCAGTATGAAGAGGAACTAGCTCTAACTTTTTTACTGCAGATTTCACACTCCTTCCCTCCAAATCTAGTCATTCACACAGAATCCAAATGCATAAAGATGTATGCACTCCACAATTTGGCCTTTCTATACTTTTGGCCTGTTGTGTTTTTTGTCCAAACTCATGTCCTTTGAATAAAAGAATTAAAGTGAGAATACAAAGAAAGTAAACAGCAAAAAAGTGCTCCAATTCTATAAAAGTTAAAGAAACCGCACATAAAGCCCCCGTGCCTTCTACTTCGGCTCAGACCACTGCCTGAAATGGAGGTTCAATGCAGTCCTCTTGGATGGGAATTCTGCTACCAAGATGATAGGGTAAGAGATAATCTTATGTTAGCTACTTTTTTTTTTCTTCTGTTTCTTGTGATTGTGATGTGTCTTTGGGGATAATAAAAGTTGCTAAAATTGGCAGGGAGTTGAAGAGTTAAGACATTCTCTATTGTACACAACCTTGGAGTTAGAGACAACACTTGTAGCAGCTAAGGAGGAGATCACAAGAAGAGAGTATGAACTGATTCATCTCAAAGATCTTTTGAGCAAGACCATCAAAGAGAGAGATGAAGCTCAGGCAAGTTGCCATAAGCTAATGTTGGAGAAATTCATGCTCCAACAGCCGCAGCAGCAACAACTAGAAAAAGAGCAGCAATTAGCTGCTTCAAACATTGAAGATGAATCAAAAGGCACAGACTCTAGCAAGCATTCTATCTCTTCTGACTGCCATGGAAACATCACCTCCTCACCAGAAACTGACCCAATTTCACAACCGCCGCCACTAGCCGCCTTGCCATTAGTACCTGAGAAGCCATTGCCAGAAAAAGGGAAGCTCCTACAGGCAGTGATGGAAGCTGGACCACTCCTTCAAAACCTCCTCGTGGCCGGACCGCTCCCTCGGTGGCAGCACCCGCCTCCCCAACTTAACTCCATTGAGATTCCACCAGTGTCTATTTCTTCCCCATCACCACATCTTGCAAGCCAAGATTCTTGCATTAGTTTCAATGGTTGTTTTAATAACATACCTAATTCTCTGTGATGGCTCTGATTCTTCCCCCAAAACCTAGCTGGTACTTTCATCTAATTTGTTACTACTCCCATCCTCTTCATACTATCAAAACATCAAAAAGGTCATGAGCATGAAATGGATGGTTAGCTGTTATGCATCAATTTCAAAATTTGTACACAAGCTTTATCTTAGAAATGAAAATCCTAACTTCCTTAGCATCATCTTGGATGGAAAACAGCAAACTACTTGGTGAAAATGAATTTGAGTTCGACAAGACCAGATGGAGTAATTTAATAAAAGCAATTGATGGGCACATGTGATTTCATTTTGCTTTTGCTTTTCATGTTGTAAGAAAAAATAAAGTAAAATTATATTGATGGTAAGTATGACCAACACAATTAAGCAATCAATGATAAATCTTCCTAGGGATTTTCCTATCCATGAAGCACACCTACCAAGCACTCACGGTGAGCGTCTGCCACTAAAAGTGCATCCAATTAGATTTCCCCATCATAACTAATGAGTTGAGCACTTGAGATAGATCCGATTAAAAAAAAAAAAAAAAGCAGGCTCGATCCACATCAGAAAAACCAGCACTGAGCAACAAGTCCTAGCTCCTAATAGTAAAGGAAAATGTTTTAATCGTGAATGAATTATATAAAAATAAATTTATAAATTAATGTGGGATTATGTGGTACATCAGATTGTAAATTTATATTTATTATAAAATAGATCTAATAGATTTTATAAAATCACGTCAGTTTATAAATTTTTCCTTATATAATTTTCTTGTATATGTAACAGTTCTTAATAGTAAAACCCCATACGAAGTTATGGACATGGATTGATATAGACCACTAACGAGAGCCCAACATCTACAACTATTGCTCTTAATTATGATTTCGGATTTATTCACCACCAATTTCATTCGATGGAAATATTCATTCAGGAATATTCACAGGCCAATAGATGTTGGTAGGGATTTTATTTTATTTTATTTAAACACTTTTAATAATTCAGAGAAATATGAATTCAGTATATGGACTTCATTATATTTAATGTTCGATGCATATTATTTATGAAAAATATTTAATAATTAATCATATTTAATTATTTCTCTTAAAATTATAGTAAGTGTTTAAATTGACAACTCATAAACTGATTATATGGATTCTTCATTTACAAAATGATTAATTTCTACGACTCTATGATGAGATCGAATTTCATAAGAAGTTTGGGCTTTTATTTTTTGCCGCATGTGAAGTTTATATTTATTATTTGTGTTACATGTGTCAAGTATGTACTAGAAACAATTGGCAATAATCCAAACCGATGATGCGGTTTAAGTCAAGTGGTTAATCTAGCGGTTGTGCTTTAATGTGGCTTACAGATTTGTCGTAGGGTTTATTTAAGGGCACTTGTGTAATTTTATTTGGACATATATATATATATATGTAGCGATAACTACTGTACACTTAATCGATTTTCATTTTGTTAACACTTGAATCAGAAAGAGAGAGAGTGGCTGAGGCTCTGGCGATTTAGGGTTAGGGTTTGTCAATTTTTTGAGGCTGGTTTAGTGATGATGTTGTAATGAGCTCTGAGGTATGATCTGGTGTAACGTTTCACCATCATTAATGAAATCTCTTTTAGGAGTTCCTGCCGTGGACATAAGCCATTAAGGTCGAACCACGTTAAATATCGTGTATTGATTTTTTTGTTGTTTTGATCTTGTTTTTCTTGTTATTTGTTTACGGCTTGTTGTAAATCCTTTTCTAATCAATTTTGGCACAAGGCTTTTTGAAACCCTAATAAAGGTTGCTAAATCTGGTTTTATTTTTTGGTAAAAGACTAGATATTGCAACAAGTGGTATCTAGAGCTAGGTTTCGATAGGTATTGCTAAGTTTAAATTGGAAAAGTTTACGGGCAAAAATGATTTTGGTTTATGGAGGATCAAGATGCGTGCCATCTTGGTCCAACAAGGGCTTCAGGATGCCCTTTTTAGAGACAAGAAGGGTACTGTCACTTCTCAAGAATGGAAAGTAACCTCTCTCTCCTTTGAGAAGGTGAAGCCCGAGATCCTTCAAAAGGCACATAGTGCCATTATTTTGTCCTTAGGAGATAAAGTCCTCAGGGAAGTTGCCAATGAGGAAACGACAGTTGGAGTTTGGCTAAAGCTAGATAGTTTATACATGACAAAATCTCTAGCAAATAAACTCATTAAGAAAACAAAATTCTATACTTTTAAAATGAATTCTGGTACACCTATTGATGAACATTTGGATAAATTTAATAAAATTCTTTTAGATCTTGCTAATATTGATATTAGTATAGATGATGAGGACCAAACAATTCTTTTATTAAGTTCTTTAGACTCTACCTACAATAATCTAAAAGAAACAATGATATATGGGAGGAAGAGTTTAACCCTAGAAGAAGTGTAATCTGTATTGCACTCAAGAGAATTATACACTAAGTCTGAGTCTAAATAAGAGGCAGGGGAGGGTTTAAATGTTAGTGGTAGGACTGAAAAGAGGAACAAGAAAGGAAAAAGCAAGAAGTCCAGATCTAAATCCAATGGCAAAACCTTAAAGTGCTTTGCCTGTCACAAGCAATGACATTTTAAAAGGGACTGCCCTAATAGGAAACAGACAGCCAATACCACTATTAAAGAATCTGCTGGCATAGCAAATATAGTTTTAGTTGGATACGATAGTGCTGGAGTCTTGAATATATCTGAAATAGACTCTGGAAAGGATTGGATACTGGATTCTGGGTGTTCATTCCATATGTGTCCTTTAAAGAATTGGTTTAAGTCTATTACATGTATAGATAGTGGCCATGTTATCCTAGAAAACAACAAGTCCTATAAGATACAAAGGATAGAGACTGTGAGATTATTAATGCATGATGGGACAGAGAGAGTGTTGAGAGATGTAAAGTATATACCTGAGCTAAAGAGAAATCTGATATCTCTTGGCACTTTAAATAAGGCTGGGCTTTCTTTCAAATCTGAAGGGGACAGTCTTAGAGTGAGTAAATGATCTATGATTGTGATGATAGGGGTTATAAAGAATGGGTTGTACACTTTGGTGGGAAAGACAGTGATATGTGATGCCTCACCTATCAATTACAAGGTGGTAGATCAAGTTTCTTTGTGGCACAAGAGGCTGGGGCATGTCAGCTAACAAGGCCTAGTCAACTAACAAGGCCTAAAATAACTGAAAAAACAGGAGCTTCTTGGGGATAGGAAACTTGAGAAACTCCCATTTTTTGAGGACTGTGTCTTGGGTAAGTCTACTAGAGTCAATTTTAAAAGGTCCACACACACCACAAAGTAGACCCTTGATTATATACATTTTGATTTATAGGGACCTGCCAAGGTTAATTCCCATGGTGGTTCAAGGTATTTTCTGTCGATGATAGATGACTTCTCTAGGAAAGTATGAGTTCACGTTTTAAAACATAAAAGTGATACTTTTGAGAAGTTTAAAAAATGGAAAACACTGGTTGAAACTCAGATTGGCAGAAAAGTCAAAACTTTAAGAACAAATAATGGCTTAGAATATTTGTCAAATGAATTCTCTGACTTTTGTAAAACTGAGGTAATAATTAGACATAAAACTGTTAGAAAAACTCCCAAACAGAATGGACTGGCAGAAAGAATGAACAGAACCATCCTTAAACGAGTGAGATGCATGCTGTCCACCTCAGGTCTGCCTAGAACTTTCTGGGCAAAGGCTGTAGCAACAACAATGTATCTTATAAATAGGTGCCCATCATTTGCCTTGAATTTTAAAACTCTCCAAGAGATCTGGTCTGGTAAACCCCCTAACTACCAACATCTAAAGGTTTATGGGTACATAGCTTATGCTCACACTAAAACAGACAAGCTAGAACCTAGAGCTATTAAATGTATTTTTATAGGTTACCCAGAAGGAGTTAAGGGTTACAAACTCTGGGTTCCTAAACTTAGTAAATAAAAATGTATAATTAGTAGAGATGTAGTGTTCCATGAAATTGCTATCTGGGGTAGACCTGAAAAATCAAATGATTTAATTGAGCTAAGTGAATCCAGTGACATGCAGTTTGAGGTGGAGCATCCATCCACCTCTCACAGCTGTCCTGAAACAAAGGTTGGAAATTCTGAGGTTCAAACCCCAGAACATGAAACCTCTAGACCTCGTAAGACTTATCTTCTTGCAAGAGATAGGGTAAGGAGGGTTATAAAACCCCCTCAAAGGTATGGGGAAAAAAATTTGACATCCTTTACACTCTCTGTTGCTGAAACAGAGATTGAGGTAGAGTCTAGGACTATTAAAGAGGTCATGAATAACAAAGAGGCTGATAAATAGATTCTTGTAATGTAAGAAGAAATGCAGTCTTTAAACAAAACTAAAACATGGATACTGGTGCCTAGACCTGAAAAACAGAAATTTGTAGGATCCAAATGGATCTTTAAGAAAAAGGAAGGAGTCCCTGGGGTTGAATAACCTAGGTACAAAACTAGGCTAGTAGCCAAGACTCAAAGGGAATGAGTGGATTACAATGAAATATTTTTTCCTGTTGTGAGACACAGCTCAATCAGACTTCTACTATCTTTTGTTGCTCTTAATGATCTCCGTTTAGAACAATTTGATGTTAAAACAGTTTTCTTGGCATGTTAACTTAGAAGAAACCATATACATGCAACCACTCGAAGGCTTTGAGACAGAAATGAATAAAAATCATGTATGTTTATTAAAGAAATATTTGTATGCCTAAAACAATCTCCTAGACAATGGTATAAGATATTTGACTTACACATGATTGAAAACAATTTATGTAGGAACAATTATGATAGTTGTGTTTATTATAAGTAATGTGATGATTGTCATGTATACTTACTGCTGTATGTGGATGACATGTTAATTGCTTGTAAGGATTTGATTCTGTTAAATCAAGTTAAATGCATGCTTAAATCTGAATTTGAATGAAAGAGTTAAGCCTTGCAAAAAGGATTCTTGGCATGGAGATAATTAGAGTAATGGATAAACATCTTATCTATTTATCTCAGAAATCTTATATTTCAAAGGTATTATACAAATTTGGAATGAATAATGTTAAACCTGTTTTTGTTCCTGTTGTATAACATACAAAATTGTCCATTAAACAATGTCTTGAAACTACAGATGAAATATTGTTTATGAATAAAATTCCTTATGCTAGTATGGTTGGAAGCATTATGTATGCTATGGTATGCTTTAGACCTGATTTAACTTTTGTTGTTAGCCTTGTAAGTAGGTTTATGAGTAAACCTAGAAAACCACACTGATATGCTATAAAACAGATTTTTCAATATTTGTCTAACACTAAACAATTGGGGTTAATCTTTGGAAAAATTGTGAAAATTGAAATAGGCTTACATGGATATGTAAATTCTGATTATGATGGTAATGTAGATACTAGGAAATCTTTATTTGGCATGGTATTTTCTATTTTTGGTGGAACTGTTAGCTGGAAGTCAAACATGCAATCTGTGGTAGCTTTGTCTACTACAGAGGCTGAGTATATAGCTATGATAGAGGCCTTTAAGGAAGCAATATGGTTAAAGGGTTTGTCCAAAGAGTTAAGAATGTATAGTGGGAGTGTCACAGTTCACTGTGACAATCAAAGCACAATTCATGTAGCCAAAAATCATGTGTTTCATGAGAGGTCCAAGCATATAGATGTGAGGATGCATTTTGTGAGAGATGTCATTGTTGCTAGTAAAATAGAACTTAGAAAAATTCCTACAGATGACAATCCCTCTGATATGATGACTAAGGCAGTAATTAAAGTCAAGTTTGAACATTGTTCTAGCTTGATAAAATTAGGAATTGCTGGTACCTGTTTAGGGGGAACATGTAAGAATTCCTAGGAGAAAGAGCTTGCAGCAAGGTTGACAAGCTTGACAAGGTGGAGATTTGTTACATATGTCAAACATGTACTGGAAACAGCTGGCAATAATCCAAATCGATGATGCGGCTTAAGTTAAGTGGTTGATCTAGCAGCTGTGCTTTAACGTGGCTTACAAATCTGTCTTAGGGTTTATTTAAGGGCACTTGTGTAATTTTATCTGGACATGTATGTATATGTAGCGATGGTTACTGTGCACTTAATCGATTTTTATTTTGTTAACACTTGAATCAAAAAGAGAGAGAGTTGCTGAGACTCTTGCGATTTAGGGTTAGGATTTGCCGATTTTTTAATACTGGTTTGGTGACGATGTTGTAATGAGCTCTGAGGTATGATCTTGTGTAAAGCTTCTCCATCATTAATAAAATCTCTCCTAGGAGTTCCTGCTGTAGACGTATGTCATTAGGGCCCACGTTAAATAACATGTATTGATTTTCTTGTTGTTTTGATCTTTTTTATTTTTCGTTATTTGTCTACGGCTTGTTTTTTCTGATCAAGTTTGGCACAAGACTTTTTTAAAACCTAATAAAAGTTGCTAAATCTGGTTATATCTTTCGGTAAAAGACTGGATATTGCAACAATTTGTAATTGATACAATCATTATCAATTATTTTCTATAACAAGCGACCGGTCGTTTAGGGTCTAATTTATCGGACTAGTGGTTATAACCAAAATAGACAACATCCGGTAGATCGATCTACCAATGTTTGATAACCAATGAAGTGAAAGTAAATATTTTACCGATTAAATATTGCATGATCATCGAGGTGAAAAATTAATGCCATTTCATTAATTTATTAATAATAATATATTTGGTTATAATAATAACTAAAAAACGATCTAGCTTATACATAGTCTAAAAGATGACATAACCCTTGTTACGCCGGCCTAGATATTGGCCCGGTACGTAATTTAATTAACTTAATCGAATTAGCTGGATTTACATGATTCTAATTAATAATATAAATATATAATTACAATATAGTATTATTTTCTATCTTTTATTGGCCCGGTAATTAATCATGTTCATCTAGAAAATGCATACACGTCCAGCAAATAATTGGTGAGATTCCATGTTTACTGCAACTACGTTTCAGCCTATATACGGCCTTGTACACACGTACGTACATAATGATGATATAATAACGGTACTTCCTGATGAACATATAATTGGACGAAGCATATATATATATATATATATATATATATGTATGTATATATGTGTGTGTAATTGATCATGGATTCCCATGGATTCCGTCCATCCAAGGACGAAACGTCTGTTTAATTGATTATTTTTTTTAAGGTTAATTTATTATGGGTTTGGTCTTGCTTAGTGCCAACGTCAACAGACATTCCATATAAATCGAGTGGCTCAGTACAACTAACTACCTACTAAATCTGATCTCTCGATCGGATCCCCATGTATGTAAATGGAGATAAGAAGTAATACTAACAAAAAAATTTATAGATTTTTTTGACTTGATGCGATACGTTAGTCGATCTACTTTATAATAAAAATAATTTTACAATCTTATATATCATATCAAGTCACGTAATGATCAGTTTATAAATTTATTTTTATGTGATTTTTTATAGATACAAATTAATTAATGGTAAATTATATAGGCTAGGCCAGAAAGTGGAATATATTCATGGTTTATATTCACATGTGACATGAGGAATATATACTTTGAAGTTGCTGAACAGTATTAGCCATGAACCTTTATATATATATATATATATATATATATATATATATGCTTCCGGCCAGACACGTATTCGCTTTATTAATTAAAAACTAAGACGTTGATGATCATGAGGAGATGCTTGTCTTCATGTGCTAATTAAATGATGATCATCAGAAGATCAGGGAGGCAGGCCGGCTATAGGAGGTGGCCTGGAAGGGAAAGTTGGAAAAACAAATTAACTGATAATGTGGGGAGCTGGAATATCAGAGACGAAGATATTGTCGATCCTTTGCTTCGATCCCCCAGCCAAATCTTTTACTTTTCTAGCTGATCTCTAGGGTTCTTATAATTTACGTACGTCGTGCCGCACACAACTAGTCCATGGCACTCCAATATGAACTTCGATCCCCTACCTAGCTAGCTAGCTACCTCGCTTCTTAATACCCATTGACTCACCACCTCCTTAATATATATATATATATATATATATATATATATATATATATTATGCCCCCCACAAACCACCAATAATGCAGGCATACATCATGCCACGGTGAACGGTGATCGATCATGTGATCTATATATTGATCATTAACAAAACAAAAAGGATAATTAGAAGACAATTTGTAAGTTGGTAAAATGGAGATCAATTCTACTTACATTAAATATTTATATATAAATTAATCGAAAGAACATGCAGAGCAAGCCAAATAAAAGTCGTATCAACTAGCTAATTATTTACTATATATATAGCTAGCTAGGTACGAATATTATTGTTAGAATACTTAAGAAATGCAAAACGTTGAATATATAAATATATATTATACGAGCTTACTTATAAATTCTAGGACTGTGTATGATTAAGTGTAGATCAAGTGGTCAGATTAAAATTTAAGAACGTATATATAGATTAGGATTTAGGATATATGTACCGTATACGTATTATCAAACTTATAACTATATATATTGTCCGAAGTTATAAGGTTAATTAATCACGTCGAATCCTGCAAAATGAATATAGTAAGATCATGATTATATCTATCTCTTATATATATAAGTCAAAACGATCAGCTTAACCCACTTAATTAGGTAGCTTACCTCTCGATTGAGCTGAGCATCTATTATATAAAGTTAAGCTCAAGCTGGAGTATAAAGCACAAATTTGAAACGTCAACATTCTTAATTATCAATTGTACATATAATTATATATGTATGCGTGATGCTATGCATGTAAATGTTGTTGGGGAACGATTTATGACATTCGAGATACCTTTCTTCAATTTTCATTTTGACTATTAATTTTTCATACGTATTTTATACGTGTCAAAGACTCAAAATTATACAAGCTGTACTCAGCCATGCATTAATTGATAAGCTTTTCTTAAAAAACTCAATTAATTGGGATTGATAATGAATAATATCTATGCCTTCTTCTAAAGGGAAAGCTAATTTTCTCGTATCAAATTGATTATACTACAAATCGGTCGAATACGTACGTACTTCAGAATTTTATAATTAGCTTTTTCCAAGCCTGTAATTAATATTAAATTTACCTCTTTTCTTTTCAATATAATATTACTTGATATATAGTGTCACATAACTGCCGATTTTGTCCTTAAATTTTTGTAATATTTTACAGCTAGCTTGATGATCAGTCCAGGCAATATGGTCTGCTTATTATAGTGCAGAAGTACTGTGATCTTTTAAAGTTTTTATGGAGTAACAGTGGACCTTTTTATAGCGCCAGTACTATTTCGATCTCCATTAATATTACACATGATGATATATATACGAGGCCACGTTTATATATATTTCTTTTGCAATATGGAATTTAATCAATCCGCGTACGTGTACACTTGGTGGCCATCCATATATAATATGATCGACTTAATCATGAGATCAGATCGACCACAACGATTTATTTGTTTCAAGTAACTAAAGTCGCGCGCGCGCGCGCGCGCGCACACACATATATATATATGGATATATATCGATGGATTGATTGCAAATTTGTATATAGATAGTTAGCGTTATGTAAAGATGATCACAATTAGTGTACTTATCCGAATATATTAATTTTGTGCATGCGCCTATATATTAATGTTTATGAATGAGTTAATTAAAAGCTAGAATTCACATGATCGGGCGTTACTGAATATTACATGGAAAAGAGATGGATGATGATCATGACTTGGTTTCATTAATTCATATGTATCCATGAATTAGCCCAGAAATTAATCAAGTACAGAATGCAAATTAGAGGAAAAAGAAAAGAAAAGAAATTAGGGAAGGAAAGGCGTGGAGCACCGCGGATTCCGTGGTTCCAAGCTTGCACTCCAATCATCTCATAGGGAATCGTTGAGGCAAAGTTATGGGCTTTGCTTCCTCTCTAGTCTCTTGCTTGCCTTCACATCGCCATCTCTCTCTCTCTCTCTCTCCTCTGTAACTTGCGGTATATTTTCTTCATTTAGAAATTAGACGTGTGATTAACTAAAAAAAAGTTTAAAATTAATTAAGTGGCCAATGTTTAGCAGATATATAGTTAATTTATATATTAAAATAAAAAGAAGAATGTTTCTGATCGGTCTTTATCATGAGTACGTCTGCCGAAAGAGAAGGATCATTCATGGAATCATGTGATCAGACGTTGCATTGTATACACTCCAAGAACTACGAAACTCAAGTTTTAATTGGCTCACAAAACCAACGAAATAGACCCTTTTTTTGGTCACGCATCAATGATCAACAAATGATCTATATGACAAGTAGTTTCTGCATGCACTCACTGATCATGACTGGAATCAAATCAATTAGTTTTAGGCACGTTAGAATTTGGCAACATACATGTCAAAGTCTCCATCTTGAAAATTAAAAGTTCACTATAAGAAAAAAAGGGTCTAATTTGTGATTAATTAATTACGATAAAAAAATTATTTGTGATTAATTTTTATTGTAAATAGTTATTTTGTTAAAATTAACTAATTACAAATAAATAATTTTTTTGTAATAGGTTGATGAATGGTGCAGCACATGAATATGTACTTATAAGGTGATCAAAGCGAGCATAAAAGGAGGTGGATTTTAATGGGCAATTAAGAAGATGAGTAACGCGCTAATTAATTAGATATATAGTGGCCAACTAAGCTTAGGTACGTAGGGTTTGTTTCCAAGTGCATGCGTTGGCGAAGTGTGAGAAAGAGAGTGTGAAACGGACTTTTATACGTTCAACAGCTTTCTTCCATCTAATTAAACAGTTTAATACCATCCCCTCCTTCCTCTCTGATCTATTTTTAGCTTCATATTTTTCTTTCTTTGTTTTTTTAGTCCAACTTGTTCCTTCAATTTGTCTAAATCTGATTATCTATTTCCCAAATAACTCTCTCCGTTACATGACTACAATTCCATAGTTTTCAACTCCATTCAAGCTTTATATATATCCAGATCACAGCTTCTAGAGGTTGGAAACTCAACAAGGATGGGGAGAGTAATTCGCTGTTTACTGTTTTTCTATTGGGTGGCTTTTTTCACTTCAAACCCCTTCCTCTTCACTATATAAAAACATTACGTACACAACACAACCCCCCCACTCTCTCTCTCTCTCTCTCTCTCTCTCTCTCTCCCCCCAAAAAAACCTCTCTTTCTTTCTCTCTTTGATTGATCTCTTTGGGTTTGTGGTTGCTGTGGTGGTGGTGGAACATGGAGGCTCAAGAAGAAGTCATCGTCATGGGGTCAAAGGAGAATACC
This sequence comes from Platycarya longipes, assembly GCA_036559045.1. Taxonomy (NCBI): domain Eukaryota; kingdom Viridiplantae; phylum Streptophyta; class Magnoliopsida; order Fagales; family Juglandaceae; genus Platycarya; species Platycarya longipes. The sequence continues at coordinate 9,946,984 of CM071790.1, read as the reverse complement.
CACATCGTCAAAGGGAAGCGCACCAAACGCCAGAGGCCGCAATCACCTATCCCTTTTGCCATGATCAGTACTGCTAATTCACCGGCCAGACAAGGAGGCGGTGGCGCTGGCGGAGGTCTTGATGTTGAAAATAACTGCAATATTATTAATACCATTAACGATGACAACATGACCAGCTTCTCTCCAGCCACTTCCACTGAATTACTACAAGATAGCACTACCGAGGAAGAAGAAGACATGGCCAATTGCCTAATCCTTCTGGCTCAAGGTCAGACCCGGCCGGAGACCCCAAGACAAGTTGAAGAAGATCAAGGTGGTGGTGCTAATTATAAGTTTAGTAGTCGAAGATTTTTAGAAACAGCAGCAACCGGCGGCATGGGCAAGGCCGGATATTATGTCTACGAGTGCAAAACGTGCAAGCGGACTTTCCCTTCATTCCAAGCGCTAGGTGGGCACAGAGCTAGTCACAAGAAGCCCAAGGCCATGGCCGCCGCCGCCGCCGAGGAAAGGGAAAGGTCATCGAAGCAGTTCTTATTGTTGCCGTCAGATGATGATCAAGAAGCGCAGTCCAAGAAAAATGATCTCATGATCTCTTCTCTGTCTCTCCAATTGAGTAGTAGTAGTAGAGGTTTGGGTAACAATAATATCAGGTCTAAGGTTCACGAGTGTTCCGTTTGTGGGGCGGAATTCACGTCCGGTCAGGCCTTAGGCGGCCATATGAGACGGCACAGAGCGCCTAATATGGGAACCAATACGACCACTTTGTCCTTTGCTTCTACTTCATCATTGGCGTTGGAGCCTGATCATCATCGTGATCATGAAACCAAGAAACCAAGACAGATGCTTTCCTTGGATTTGGATCTCAACCTTCCGGCCCCAGAAGATGATCATCGAGAACCCAAATTCCCTTTTGCAACAAAACAGCAACAGCAAAAACAACAGCAACAACCACAACCACAACAACAGCAACAACCACCTCTTGTCTTCTCCGCTCGGACTTTGGTGGATTGTCACTACTAAGAAAACAGGGTCAGACTTATAATTTGTTTCCCCGTTTATCTCCACGTACGCTTGATCTCCAAGCTAATACGAGGGGAATTGACACAATTGTTTTTCTTTTATTAATTACCATTCACAAAAGTATACGATTCTTTAAATTCTTTTATCAAATATCTTTATAAGCAATTGTTTCACGGACAAGCAGTTAAAATAATTAATTCTTTGTTAAAGCCATAGTTAGTGTTCTGAAAGGCTTATAATCATGGAAAGTACTGCATGATCAGCATCTTTTTCCTCTTCTTTTGGATTGGTTTTTGGCTCATTTTCAGTTAGAAGGAATGTGATCATAAAACACTTTTAGAGAGAGAGAGAGAGAGAGAGAGAGAGAAAACAAGAATGGGTGTCATCCCGGCCCTCACCATCGATCTCAACCAAAAGTCACGGTTTATTTTTCGTTGTTTCAGTTACAAGAAAAGGAAGCCGTTCTCTCTCTCTCTCTCTCTCTCTCTCTCTCTCTCTCATTCATATTAGCCAGTGACAAGAATAGAATATTAGAAAGCCAGTAAGTAACTGCAATTCCCACATGAATCCACTTATTGTCCTTTCCTTTTTCCCTTTCCATAACAAAGTGACATTGAAAAAAAAATGCCTTATCTAGCTATTTTTGTTCTTTTCTTGGCTTGGTCCACCACCTGTTAGTTAACAGCCTGCTCATTACACCAAAGCAAACATCTGCTGTCATCAAGACCCACAACCTTTGTATATATAAATTGCTCCAATAGGTTCTCATGAATCTTCTCATACCCACTTGATCATCATTCAACTACTAACTTTTAGAGTACGTGAACTTTGGTTGCATCAAAACATTAATCAAGTCAGTAGGTTTAAACCCATTTTTCTTGGAATTCAGGTTGATCGATCGGCAGTGAGTTGTGTTTAACTTAGAGCCCATTCAAGTTGGACAGATTGTTCACGTTTGATATGTAAATGCAGTCTATTTTATGAATCTGTCTCTCTTATAATTGAAACTCTTAAATTATATATTTTTTTCATATACATATATATATAATATAATATATAAATTTCTTTCGTTATAATCAATGAGGACAAGTTATAAATTTGTGCCAAACTGTCGCCATTGTTTTGTGGCATTGTTAAATCCTCATGATTAGCTGTTGTCGAGTAAGTGTATATCAGAGAGAGAGAATGAGGTCGAGAGAGCGGCAATTTGTGAGGTTGCCAATGACTGCCATGCATGTTCATGACCAGTGTTCTAATTTGGGAGTTTGAGGGATGCGTTGAGCTGAAAAAAAAAATTCACAGTTACAGATCAAAGTGCCAAGTTTGGCAAGTTTAAGGTACTTATCTGGCAATTTGGAGATTTTCATTGGAGGTAGACAAGGTGAATTGATTATTTTAATCAAATATTTTATGGGTAAGTTCCAGTTGGATTTTAGAGAGTGAAGATAATGGAAGCTGGTACAATATCTTATAAAATTAGAAAAATATTTTAATTATAAAAAATTCTATAAAATTAATATATTTAACCTATCATATAAAATTATATTAATTTGTAAAAATTAATTATTTTTTTTTATGAAATATTATTTTTATGACTATAATACTTCTAATAAGTTTAATACTTATAAAAAATTACACTAATCATCAATGAATATTAATTTTCTAGGCACTATATATATTTCTCTTAGAAATACTACTTAATTCTAGAATTTATACAAAGAAATTTAATTAATTAGATGATCATATGATATGATCAACACGTAAATTAAACTGACAAATTTGATCAGATTTCAATAACGGATAGGGATATATACAATCATTTATAACTCTATTTTAAATAAATGATAATTTTTATAAAATAATAACTCTTACAATTTTATTTTACAAAATTACTTTACGTTAAAAAAAAAATTGTAAAAAAGAATTTTTAAAATGGTCGTGATCTCTCGTCGGTAATTTTCATTAATTTTTGCCATTAAGAAACAAGATGTCAACTTATTAAGAAACTTGTGGGTCCCTACCGCCAGAGTGTTGCGTAATGGATCGTAAGAAGATTGGGCATCAAATTATCAATGTTGGGTCCGTTGAATCAGCAGCTAGATGAAGTAGCGTTCGAGGCTTCCACAATTTGTTATGTACACGTGAGGTCTAGTGGTTGTCTGAATAATCAAGTGGCTCCAAGTGTAGTGCAACTGCAAGCAAACTCAGCCTTTATTTTCTTTTTTACAAGATAGACAAATTGCGTGAAAAATGAATTGCGTAAGCATCATGATCGTGGACCAAGGAACAAAACCGTAAAGGAAAATTATATAAGGAATTTTTCTTAAGAATTGTGCAGAAATATTTTTTATTGTATTTTGTGTTTCAGTATTTTTAATTTTTAATTTTTAATTTTATTTGTTTTGGATAAATGTTTATTTATAATTTTATTTTATTTATAATTTTTTTTTTTAATTTTAGTTGAGATAAAATTCTAAATTTATCCCTCCATAATTTCTGCACGAAATTCTATATATATGTAGTAGGACCCAACTGAAAATTGTGAAAGGGACTTAAAGTACTCTATGCATGCATGTTGTTAGGGCCCAGAGCATTTTTATATATTTAGTTTTTCTTGCTACAGTATATAAAGCAGATAATCAACATCACTTAAATAATAATATTTAATCTGTAAGATTAAAATATATTCAAAATCAAACTATACAACGTAAATATTTAACTAAGTATATTCTGTGCATCGATTTGCGAATATAACTTTTATTTTATTTTTATGAATTTTAGTATATACGTTCTATTTGACCAAAGAATAATACCAAATTCCGAGTTTTATTTTCTAACGTCCATTGGGACTACATGATCAGAATAATACAAAATTAAGGATAATTTGGGTTTGCGTGATTGTATCACTAGTGCAGAGAAGGTGAAATCCGGAATATTTTTGTCTTTGGCATTCATATTTGGTCAATTCTTTGCCAAATCAAACTATCTAATGCAAATTGCAAAAGCAATTAAGATGACTTTTATCTCAAAGCTTATTATTGTCAAAAGAGCACTAATAGTGGATTAGTTAAATATTAAAATATAAAATATGGTTAATTTTTTATTAAATCGTTTGCATTGGACTAGCTAAAGTCCTTTAAATTAATATTCGTCCCTAGTAAAGAGATAGAAGCTCTCAATTTTAAGAGAGAAAATCCTAATGAAAACACTTGGGGGTGTGAGCTGCGGCTCCGTCCCCCTTTTTTCTGTCACGTTTTGCACTTGTATAGCTGGTTTTTTTTTCTTTGTTTTTTCTTGTTTTCGATAGCCAACTATGGTGAGTGCCCCACAATTTTTTTATGGTCTGCCACCAACACGCACCTCACTAGGGGGCTCAAAGGCCGCTGATCCTCGTGTCGGCTGAAGCTCCATCCAGAATAGTCGACGAGTACCCTGCGCGCGCTCTTGTTGATCTCACGTGGCCTTCCACCCGACAAAATGGAGTGACCTATTGCAACCACACGCATTGGCTCGAGGCTTGGGGCTTTCAGTGGCGATGAGATCGATAGTTCAGGACCTCCCTAGATGGTGCTGCCTCTGACGTGCTGTTTTTGCTTGTTTTGTCCCGAGCTCAATTATGTTGCTCTAGATTTCGATTTTTGTGTTGTTTTTTGTTTCGTTTACTATTTTGTAAGTCTGTTTATAATAATAAAACAGAAATATGCTTATTTTTTATTTAGCTCCTTGCTCCTCCTTTGGCGGGTGGATGTTATCTCTCTTCCTTCTCCCATTTTAGAGAATGGAAGTGGTGGTCTCCTCTCCCTCCTTAGAGGGTGGATGTTTGGTTACTTTTTTGCTCTTTTAAATAAACTGCACATCAATATTGGTTTATTTTTTTAAAATTAGAAGTTAAGATAAACCGGCTTATGTGCAAGAATACTATAGATCAATATTTAGTTAGACTTGTAATACGGATCTTTCTATACTTATTGATCTCAACTATAAATTTCATTTAATAAATTGAACTACAATATTTTCCTCGAAAAGAAAAAAAAAAGTTATTTAAATAAGACTATGAGCTACATGAGTAAATCTGCAACTTTTTTCTATCTTTAACTAGGCACTGTTCATAGACAAAACATGTATTTTATTTCAAAATATTGCTCTGATCTCTAATTATTAATTAACATTGTCAATAACATATTAATTAACTAATTTTATGCATTGTTATTAATATTGCTATCTCTAATTATTAATTAAATATTGTGAGTTTAATTGCAAAATATATACGAAAAAAAGTTTCAAAAAATATTATTATTAAAAAATAATATTATATCAATATTTTAACTAATATATAAATAATAGAATATACAATTATATATTAAATGACTTTGACTTTAGAGTACAAAATATGTAATTTTAGACATATTTTAGTTTAAACTTCGACTAGACCATTAGCAGCCAATGCTCTAAATATCTGATCATGATGAAATAAAGGTTTTTCTGGTATGGATTGATATCTAAACTAATCTAGATAATTACTTCTCTATGTTTTTTGGAATGAGGTAACAACCGACAACCGTTGGTTGCAGTTGGCAGAATTATTTTATTGGGGATGGAGGATAAATTACACAACCAAGTGAGAGAGTACTTACACACGCAACTATCAACAAAATAATGATCAGTCGTTTTCGTTGGCCCGTGAGTACTTCTCATTTCTAGTATATATTGAGAAATATATTTCCACACTCATTTTGAAAATAGATAAATGTGATATTCATGTCGTGAATAAATAATATTTTATTTTTTATTTTAAAAAAAAGAATGCAAAACTTACACATTTTAAGATGGTATATATCATTACTTATAAATTATATGACTCACTGGAAGGTGACTGATCATGGTGTAGAAATCTGTTTGGAATATCATTGCTAGTTTGTCAAGAGTTGTGTACTTATGAAAGATCGCTGACATAAATTTGGTTTACAGTTTATACACAATATTATGTAACACCTCAATCCCGAATAACTGAATAAGTCGTAAGAGTTACTAACTGTCACATAAAATCATATCTCACAGTACATATATAAATTTAAACTTCTTAATTAAACATAGATCTCTTTGTTTTTAAACCAACTACTCCAAAATAATTCTCTAAGAACACCACAAAGTCTCGAAATTAACATCAATATAATTTCAAAATATCAAGATAATTATAGAGCAAAACAAAATTCTTGAATAAAGTACTCTCTAATAATCAAAATACCATCTCTCTACTTAATTTGCTATGCTTACATTGTTTTACTCATGCTTTCTATACTTGATACTCAGATAAAACATCCAAAATATTTGAAAATAGTATGAAAATAAAGAATAAGTTATTAACTTAATAAGTAGAGAACATATACTAATATGTAAATATAAAATTTCTACAGGGTTCAAAATAAAACATTTTTAATATTAGAGAATAGAACCAAAACATATTTTCAAAATATTAGAGTGACAATTTAAAAATACTTAAGTTCAAAATTATCTTTTAACATAACATAATTAAACATCGTCATTATATAATCTCATATCATATCGTGTTAGAACATAGATCATATTTAATACTCATAATAGGGTTATGCTATTCTCGGTAGCCAAGTTGAGCAAAAATAGAAGTGAATCTTCATCTTATATTTTTCGGAGCCTTAAGTGTGCACATAAAAAAAAAAAAACATGTAAAAAATCATTTTATTTCCAAAATAAATGTACTTAAAAATAGAAAAGTTTGTAGCAATACAAATAGAGGCGACAATTTCATAGTCATGATAAGTTCAAAATTTGGAATTTAGCACATATTTGATCACAAGTTAAAAACCTGAAATAAATACCACTACAAGAAATAACAGCATTTTGGTTGCCAGAAAAATGTATTTGTGACTAGAAAAGACCGCCCAAACCTTGCCACTATTTTAGAGCCATTATTTTTCGGCTAAAATCTAAGTTGACAAAAAAAATTAAATTTTTTGCGGTGACCAAATTTCTGAGTTGACGCATGTTAGATTAACTGATAAAGAAATTTGAACATATTATTAAACTTTTAATTATAATGCAAGAACTACTAGGAGACATGGTTCCAAAGCTTGTTCTCATCCCATTTTCCATCATACATAACTTACAAGGCTCCCATGCGTAGTTGGATGCTTGTTCTTGAAATATCAAAAACAATTTATGCTTATAACAAAAATTAGCATGACTCAAGTTTTACCTTGATTTGGCTTTTGGAAATTTGAAAGAATTTCTATGCAACAAGTATCCTCAAACGATGTAATAAAAAAAATTAGGAATTTTGGGTAAGACAAATGGAAAAATAGAGCATAAAAAACTATCAACTTCCGGTCTGCTCAATAGAAAGGACTCGGGTTAAAGTCATCGTAACTAAAATGTGAAAGCCAATATTAGATAAAAAGATTCTAGGTCGAAAGATTAGGCATTTTAATTCGATACGTTTAAAGATTTTATCTCAAATGATACTTAACGTGATTTAGAGAGAGAGATTTAGACTTAAGTCCGCTCATTTCACGGTGCGTGTATGGAGATCGTCCACAGATCATTGCATAGATCAGCCCCCGGAAATAAACTAAAATTAGGAAAAGCATAACTTTATTTTTGATAAAAAAAAAAAACCACAATAAACTAAAATTAGAAAACAGAGCATGAAGCAAAAATTGAAATAATCAATTCTTTATAAGAAATCCAGCCTTCTAACTACACTCAATTATGACCTAAAAAAGAAATAGAAACCAAAAACGAACTAAGCATGATAAATAAATGCAATCACATACATTTTAAGCTCAGTCACTCACCTCAAAAATCGGATATGCCTTAAGCATTCTTCTTTGCAATTGATTAAACAAATCGGCACAAGACCAATATTAGACAAGCCATTAAGAAAATCGATGGAGAAAGAGAAGCGAAAGTTACAGAGAAAGAGAGAGAGATTGATGAGCCTAAAACTTTGAAAGACAAATTCATTGGCGTCAGCGAGAATGCCAAAAGGCAGCGAGAAGATGCGACGCTGCAATGATCGAAACCCCCAGCCAAAGAAGGGGGAAAATAAGAGAGAAGGAAAGAGAGAAAAATCAGGAAGAGATGGGGTGAAAATAAGGCGCAAGATGCAAAAGAAAGGTGGACGACTTATTACGGCGACTTTAACGTCACTGTAATAAGTGATAGAACAAAAAAAAAACACCATATACTACAGTGAGTAAAAATTATGATAAAAATATTTGCCGTAACAAGTCCTATTTGTGGCCAAAACATTTCCAGCGCACAAAAATCGCTAAAAATAGTAAATAATTCAGGCAATTTTTTCAAATTGTTACTAGATTTGAATCAAATTTTAAAAATAACATATTTTTAGCGATAATTACATTTTTGAAAATAAAAGTAGCCTCAAATGCTACTTTTTTCTTATAGTATACCCCACTCGGTGGTGAAGGGTACTTTCGGTGGTTTTTTGCTTGGCATTGGCCATGATCCTCACTCGGCGCACTGATGGTCTGGTCTGGCTATAGTACATGTCCTCCATTTTGGCTTCGTCTGAGAGAGGTCTCAATAGCCTGAGGCAGTTCCGAGCATGACTGCAAAGTCGAAAGAGAAAGAGTGATAAGAGAAACGGGGGCATGTGGGAGAAAGTGAGACTCGCAGAGAGGAAGTGTCTGTGAGAAGGAAAACAAAACTGTATATGGGGGTTTGTTCGTCAAGGGAAGGAAGGAAAATAAGGCGCAGGATGCAAAAGAAAGGTGGACGACTTATTACGGCGACTTCAACGTCACTGTAATAAGCGATAGAACGAAAAAAAAGCACCATATACTACAGTGAATAAAAATTATGATAAAAATATTTGCCGTAACAAGTCCTATTTGGGGCCAAAACATTTCCAACACACAAAAGTCGCTAAAAATAGTAAATAATTGAGGCAATTTTTTCAAATTGTCACTAGATTTGAATCAAATTTTAAAAATAACATATTTTCAGCGATAATTACATTGTCGAAAATAAAAGTAGCCTCAAATGCTACTTTTTTCTTATAGTATACCCCACTCGGTGGTGAAGGGTTCTTTCGGTGGTTTTTTGCTTGGCATTGGCCATGGTCCTCACTTGGCGCACCGATGGTCTGGTCTGGCTACAGTACATGTCCTCCATTTTGGCTTCGTCTGAGAGAGACCTCAACAGCCTGAGGCGGTTTTGAGGATGACTGCAGAGTCGAAAGAGAGAGAGTGATGAGAGAAATGGGGGCATGTGGGAGAAAGTGAGACTCGCAGAGAGGAAGTGTCTGTGAGAAGGAAAACAAAACTGCATATGGGGGTTTGTTCGTCAAGGAAAGGAAGGAAAATAAAACAAAGAGAAAAAGAAAAATCCAGGATTTCTATGGGCTTGGGATTGGGTTTCACTGTGTGGGCCTGGTGTTACACCTTTGCTCCTTGTTTGTTTATGAAAAGAGTAGAGCTCGAAAATCTCCCGAGCAGGTAAAAAATATATTTTTATCTTTTCTGATTTGTTTCTATTCATTTTTTGGATATTCTTAAATATTAAAAAAAAAACTCAAAATATCATTAAAAAACACTTTCTTAATCACTAGATGGCCAGTCAATCCCTGCCATATCTTCATCAATTTGGCCTATTTCTGTATTGAGCAGTTTCTTTCATCTCATACGTACTTGGAACTGATTTGGATACACACCGATTATTCACACTACATGACCCATGTATTATTTCTTTTACCTGTTTACAACGAAACCAATGTCAAGCTAAGCCTAACAGCATCAAGTAAAAAAGATCAACACATCCACATATTTACATGAACTAAACAAAGATGTCATTCACACTCCCAAAAATTTATCATAACTATACTATATATGCGAGAAAATGGCTTGGAAAAAAGCTTGTTTGTCTGATGGTGAATGTGTCTGGAGATTAAGATTATGCAGGTTGTCCAATTGCCATTTCAAGTTTTCAATTACTTCTTGAGGTCCTCGGTTTTGTTGCGGCGAGTTCTAGGTGTTGTATAGTACCTGCATCATTTACATCAGGAGCAGCATCCACCACTACGAGGAGTTGGGTCTACCTGCTTCTGTTCTAAAATCTGTTTCTTCACTACTGTGGATCCATTTTCCAAAAATTTTGGAACCTCAAGTATCTGTAATCAACTAAACTGGTTCAAATAGGTGCCATGAAACAAGATTTACATTTACTTAAATATAAAAAAAATGAAACATGATTTACATTGTCTGGTGAATAGTACAAAGATTTATAGCCAACAAAACAAATTGAAAAAAGATGATGAATAATGGATTCTGCTAATACCCATTGCATCCGTAAAATCACATAATGTTTCATTTTTCATCTTCGTGAGCCTATTTCTTTTTAGATTAGAGAACAGAGCAACACAACCTCTGACCTCAGCAGAAACCAAGCTGACATCTTTGATTCTTTAGTATAAAAATGGCATGCCGTTAATGGTCAAATGCTTTTCTTAGCATCATAGGTTGGACCGATCGTAATGTTTTCTTTGCTCAACTGCATCAGAGCAATGCCTGATGTTTAGAGGTCAAACCAGACTGATGGGACATTCAAAAGCTCAAGACTGATGTTTATCTTGACAAGTTACAACTTACTCAAATAACTTAGGTGCATTTTTCTTCAGTAAGCATTAGAAGTCTTTCAGGTTGTAAAGTAATCAAGTTCTAAAGCTAGTATTTCTTTACAACTCTTGCGCTGAGGAAAAGCAAGAACATTAGAAGTATGCCTTAATCAATTTAAGCTGCAGTCAATTACCATCAATCAAACAGTTTTCCCTCCAATAAAAAATAAATGGAACACGAGGAAGAGTCTTAACAGGTCAATGAGACATATTGCTGATATGAGATGACAGTTAAAAAATGCAAGCTTTGTCGAAATAGGGTACCTTTAATGTAAGATCTTTAAAGCATTGGTCGACGTTCTCTTTAGTTTTAGCACTACATTCAAGAAACAAACATTTATGTTCCTGAGCAAGAGCCAACCCCTCTTCTCTCGTTACAGCCCTCTCATTCTCCTGGAAAATATTTCACTCTATAAGAAAACAAGAAATCCCATTTGCCCGAATGCAAATAACACCAAATGGCAGAAAGTTGAGGGAAAATGAAGCTTATATATGTTTTTGAATCTAAAGATTATCATAAAAAACCAAATTGAATGGTAAATATACATGGGCACTAAACGTCTAACCACATTTAATTGTGTCTGTCTACTGCAAGAAAATATAGTGTGAACATACAACTCACCCTATCAACTTTATTCCCAAGAAGAATTTTGATACACTCATGATTAGTGGAGTAGAGCTGTACTTCCTTTGCCCATATATCCAGCAGGTTTGTGAAGGTTTCGCGCCGAGTCACATCATACACTAAAATAAAAATAGATCAGACCAGTTAGACTTCCATTCTTCAGAGTGAGAGCATGATACTGGATTCATGGAGTTTAGAAGGCTTAGAAGTTGAAAAACACAAAGCAACATGCAAGTATGCTAGACATATATATGTCTTAACTTCCAAATATAGAAATGGACATGGCTCAAAGGGGAAAAAACCGGACATTGTATCTAAAGAAAAGGGGGCTTGTCCTAATAAGTAGAGAGAGTAATATGCTCACAAGAGACTGGATATCTACATAATTTCAAGGGCATACCAAGAATAATTCCATGAGCACCTCTGTAGTAAGAGCTTGTTACTGTTCCAAACCTTTCCTGCCCAGCTGCAAACGCAGCACATATTGTTAGCAAACCAATTGCATTTAAAAGGCAAGAGAAAAATACAAATAAATATGGTATTTTCCATACATTGTAGAATAATCAAATAATTAACAGCTGCTGGAACTGATTTGTTCTTATCAACTATCAATAACAAATGCATAACAAATCAAATTCAAGTGAAGAAAAATCAGCAGTTACCCGTATCCCAAATTGTAAGCTTCAATCTTTTGCCACCAATAGTGAGCAGCTTTACCTTAAAATCCACACCTGGAAATAGTCAAGACGGTAATGAAAGTTTAATAATACCACAAAAATGGACATTTATAGAATAGTTTATATCAAATGTAAAACCCTTCATTGCTAAATTGAAATTTGGAAAGAACAAACTTGCATATTTTCCTAAAGTTTAGAACCAAGTTTTTTGAAGTTGGAACCGGATATTGAATATCATACGGATCATGCAAGAATTGTTAGTGGAGATCTGGGAAAGGTTATATATACAGATAGAGAAACAGAGAGAGAGAGAGAGAGAGAGAGACAGACAGACAAATACCAACGGTGGGGGACAGATCATGAACAAAGTTGGAGATAAAACTGAGAAGAAGGCTGCTCTTGCCAACACCAGAATCACCAATCAATAGAATTTTGAATGAGTAATCATAACTGTTATTCCTTCCTTTTGAAGGAGTGCCCATCACTCTTTATACCACTCTAAAACTTTTTTATTCTCTCTCTCTCTCTCTCTCTCTTCTCCTTTCTCAATTCTCTGTAAATCGGTCCATCTCATTTCTCTTCTCTGTCTTCGTCATTAACAAAACTCTATTGAAGAGATAGAGAGGGGTTCAGAAGGAGAAACAACATGCGAAGTTTCGTGGGGTGGATGACACGGCGGTGGTGGGGTTAGCGCAGTAGGTACGTGTGAGATTTGTAGCTTAAACAAACGAAATGGCGATGTCCAGAACTCTGATTTTAGGACAAAGGTCAATCCTGTTCCTTTACTTGAACGGGTTTTCGGATCATTCGATGCCTCCACGCGCCTTCCAGCTTGCCGAGAAATTTTTTGGCATTTATTACTTTGTCCCCTCGTGCGTTAAGTTCCCCTGGGGCCTGCCCCCACCGCTTCTTTAGATAGAACTTCTGCTACAGCCTTCACTCACCAACTGCTGCGTTTAGGCCGATAAGCTCAGAGTGTCTGATTTCGATCACATTTTCTCTTACCTTTTTTTAAAAAAAAATTAAAAAAACATAACATTTCAATAGATTGATTGAAACGGCAATATTCTAAGATAAATAAATAATATTTTCCAGACTCTAAGAGCCAGCTTCCATTTTCCTTATAAAGCAGAAAATAAATTTCAAAGTTAGTGATTATTACTATGAATACATAGTTGTACTACTCAATCATCATCACCCTACCATTAAAATTAGTGGAATTTGGATTATCCACTTATAGTGCATAATGCAAAAAAGTAATAGATTTTCCTTTTATCTTTTCTCTGAATGCACAAACATGAATGTATTCAAAAGGCAAATGCACAAATATATATTTAAGTGAAGAATATGCCTTGGGGTGGGGTCACTTCCAAGGAATTACGCCAAAAATGGGTGTTCGGTGTTCGGTGTTCGCGCCCTGCAATCTTGGCAAGGAGCTAAGCTATATTGGCAATTAAGCATGAATTTTACTATATATTTTAATATCAATGCCACGACTAAACAAGTGTTCACCATGCAGCCACTTCGCCTTACAGCTAGCTATCTAGCTGCCTTATATAATCTGGCATTAATTATAATATATTGAAGGAAACAGAAAGCTTTTTGCTGTATGTTTTGGCAGTCAGCTCTTTAACGTCTCAACCCGCCATGGCCGGAGTGCTAGTATATATATATTTTATAAAACTTATACATTGCAGTTATCCAGCAAACAAGAGAAAATGTTCGGTTTACTGTAACAGAATTAAGTACTCCTCAAAATCTCCATTAATAATTAATCTCCTCCCAAAAAAAGACGTTTTAGCAAAAAAGAAATAAAATTCTCATTTGTCAAAATTAACGACTAACGTTTATCCATTTTAAAGCTAGATATTTATTAATAAATTATGTTGATTGGAAATCTTAAATTATGACCATATTAAAATATTCTAAAATAAATGCTAATAAAACTTAAAACCGAGTATGCCGTTTGGTTGTTAAACTTAATTGATCTATTTAATTCAATCTAATTTTAAATTAAGTTTAATTTTTAAATATTTAATTTTTAAATTATTAAATTTATTTCAGTTTAAAACTTCTTTGCACATGATTAAATAATCTTTTTTAATTTAGCATCTTCTTACATACGGAATTACAATCTTTTTAAATTCTTTAAATATATATTTAAATAATCTTAAATAGCTTAGTAAAACTCACTTTATCATTTCACTTAATAATATTTATTAAAAAAAAATTAATTATCCAAACATAACTTATTAGGCCCTCGAACGAACACAGCCTTCACGGAGAAGCATGCAGAACCAAGCTGGCTCTCCTTGACACTTGCGACCAGCCGACAACTGACACCTAGAAGTCGGGGGGGCAAGCTTTGGTCTTGTTTGATCATTTCTCCGTGTTTATCACCTCTTTAGCCTTTATTGACGTAAAACGACAACGCCGACCATCAAAGTGACAGTTACGTCGGTATTCACTATATATTCAATGAAGTTTTATCTTTCATTATTAAGGAAAATATATATATATTTTTATAGTAAGGAAAATAAATTATATGGGCATGTTTTTATAAAATAAATTTATAAATTAATGGAGATATGTCATAAAATTAAAATCATTTTTTTAATTCTAAAAAATCAAAAATACGATGCTGGTCGTGACCCCCGTACGTGCAGAATGGTCTGGTGCAGGGGCGGACCCAGCTTAATGGTTGGGGGCTACCGTCCCCAAAGTTTTTTAAAAATTAATTTATAATATAAATATATATATAATTAAAATTCTCTCTCAAATTAAAAATAAATAAAAATTATTCTCCAAATTTTTTTTATTAAAATTATTCATATAAATTTTAATATATATCCATTTATATTCTAACTTTTAATTTCACTTAAACTCAAATTTCAACTCACATAATCTCACAATTACTCAACTAATAGTCTAACTCTAATAAAAAAATTGATTATAAATTTATATGATTGTAAAATTAATTGATTATACTCATTTATTTAGTTTCAGTCTATCTTGTATGATTATGAGATATAATTTGTTAAAAATTTAACAGTGTTATATAATTACTTATTAAAAAATTTTCAAATTTATTTGTAATTTATAAATTTTTCTTAAATCATAAAAAAATATGAGCAAGCACTTAAAAATAATTGATTTTTTTTTTAAAGATATAAACAATTTGAAAATTAATATATATTTAAAGAGTTCGATAATAACAAAACATGACACTTTTATCACTGATGATCATTCTTATAAAATTTATATATATTACACATTTTATCGATCGTTTATTCAAATATAAAATTTTGATTATGTCCTTGATCTGTTTCTTAATTGAAGAAGTGCAAACGGGAGAGATGCCATATTATTAAATTATTATTTTTTAATTCTAAAAATACGATGGTGGATTAATTGGTCAAAGAAGTAAATGACAATTGTTTGGAGGATGGCGTCCCCACGAAAGATGACTTGCCTTAGAGGTCAAGAATCCGATGATAACGTATGGTTTAGTTCTGTTTTCTTTGATAATTGATATAGTTGGATCCCCACGTAAGTGCGTGCTACCGATACCTGACCCCTCTGCTGCTTTTCAGGCTCATCAAGCAATCCACTCTTAATTCCTCACCTTTCCCCAGTTTTTCTTCCCTGTTGGCTGTTCTTTTATTTTATTTTCTTTTCTGGAATGTGCCATGTCCACACGTTATCTAATCGAATATATTCTTATTTCACACCCTAGGATGCTGCCTCTCTCTCGTTGGATCCATGCCACGTGTGTATTACATGACATGCATCCATGCTTCATTAACTTCATTTAATGGGTCTTAGTTTAAACTATTTTATTTTATTTTATTGGGGGAGGGGTTGAGAAATAACGGTTATTTGCAGAAAGTTGGGTTGGAGGAGTTTCATTCTTCTCAGGCATTTACTATTCTAATTGGTATTTCCATCCAAATACAATAATCAGCAAATGTTATTTTTTTTTAACCAAAGTGGTTATTTTTAAATTTAGACCATAATTAAGTGGTTCTAACCAATTACTGAGATATTATATAATTTAAACAACTAGTTTTTAGTACAATTTCAAGCTGATTTAAAAAAGAACCTGCAGTTTGAAAATCACTGGCTTTTACATATGAATTAAAGAGATGTTATGTGACATTTCATAGATCAATATATTAATTTCATATTAATTTTTTATATTTTTATTCAAGGTAAATTTCATATTAATTTGCATTGCTAGAGACCAAATATTCAATTGAATAACCATGAAATTCATAAAACATTTTTAAAACTGTATTATTTATTGGATAACATGTTTGAATGATTATTTATTCAAAAAAAAAAAGGCATTTTTTTCCCTTCTGGTCACGTAGCTAATTATTGGGGTTTTTATTTTATTTTATTTATAGTTTTTTGTATAATTAATAGGTTTATGGATATTATATCATATACACGTTTTTTTTCCATAATAGGAGTTTTTTTTTTTTTTTAAGTGAAAAAAAGGAAAAAAGAAAATAGCATCGTGCCTTGTAATCGAAGGCACATCGTTTCTTCACCCTTGCTCAAAGCCATCGTCCTCCCTCCCAACCCCGAAACCCTAGTCATCATTTACCAGAAATCTCGACGATGGGCCGTGACACGCCGGCACTACCAGTAACACTCTCAACAGCGCCGACTGCGCTGGCACCGGGCTTCAGATTTCATCCGACTGACGAGGAGTTGGTCATATATTACCTAAAACGCAAGGTCGACGGCAAACCTTTCCGAATTAATGCCATATCCGAGGTCGATATCTACAAAAGCGAGCCTTGGGACCTAGCAGGTTTACCTCCTCCCCTCTCTCCCCTATTTTCCTTGCAAATATACTCGCCTAGAGTATATACGCTTATAATAGTCATTTACATTTTGAGGAAGCTATCTTATTGCTTTTGTAATTCGTTATTTCTTTACGGGTTTTGCGTTCTTATGATTGTTGGCACTGTTTTTATTTTTATTATCTCCGAGTTCTCTACTTTGGTGGTTTACTAGTGGTTATCTTGTTAACTTCGATCTTGTTGTGATTGTTATAATTTTTTTTCCACTTTTTGAAATGGTTTCTTCTGTACTTCTTTAACGGGTGTTTAGATAAGTCGGGATTGAAGACCAGGGATCAAGAGTGGTACTTTTTTAGTGCATTAGATAAGAAGTATGGCAATGGGGCGAGAATGAACAGGGCTACAAGCAAAGGTTACTGGAAGGCGACGGGGAAGGACCGGTTGGTCCATCATGGATCTAGGAGGGTCGGGCTGAAGAAAACTTTGGTTTTTCACAAAGGGCGAGCTCCCGGTGGGACAAGGACCAATTGGGTGATGCATGAGTACAGGCTTGCTGATGAAGAACTGAAGAGAGCTCAGGTGAGGCCGTGGCAAAATTGTGATTAATGGTTTTATGTATTTCTATGCCTTTGTTTAATTGTTGAGAAAAGTATATGAAATGAAGTGAAATGCGACTTTGGAACACTGGTGGATTATGACGTTTTGGTTTGACTGAATGAAAGAGCACAATATTTGAAATATCTAGGTGATGTTAGGGAATTGGAAGAGAGAATCAATGTGGAGTTCTCCTAGAAGTGAGAATCTCAATTTGTTCAAACTTGTTCGTTTCCTACACTTGCTCGGCATCCAGTTAGGATTTTTGTTTTGTTTTGTTTTTTCTTTCTTTGCAAATTGGACTTGTATGGATACTATTATTGTGATCGCTGCGGCATCGTCATCGTTTTTTCTTTCTTTGCAAATTGGACTTGTATGGATACTAGTATTGTGATCGCTGCGTCATCGTCATCGTTGCCATCATTATAACCATTATTACTATTTATATTAACCTTCCCGCGTCATCTCCGTCATCACCGTAACCATTATTACTATTTTTGTTAACCGTCTTATGTTTTGGATTCTTGTTTGGGTGGAGAAGGATGCGTATGTGCTGTGTAGGGTTTTTCATAAGAACAATATAGGGCCACCAAATAGCCATCGATATGCACCTTTTATCGAAGAGGACTGGGATGATGGTACACCAGCTTTTCTTTCGGGGAAAGAAGCCAGAAATGAATTGGTAGCTGGTCATGATGCACGTGCTGAAGGGGATGACCACGATGCACGTGTTGAAGGGGATGACCACGATGCACGTGCTGAAGGGGATGACCACGATGCACGTGCTGAAGAGGCGAGCCATGATGCACGTGCTGAAAAAGCTGGCCATGGCGCATTTGTTGAAGGGAATGGCCATTGTGCATTTCTTGAGAATAATTATGGTGAATGTGTTGAGAACTGTCAGGATTCATTTGTTGAAGGGAATAGCATTGAACAGGTTTGTACTTTCCTGTTTTTTATTTGTTTACTTAAATTTAGCAAGTATTTCATTGAGGTAATGTGTTATAGATGCTAAATCGTGCCATGTTCAAATTTCAAAGAAATGAAGTGACAACAAGAAGTAATATACAGACATTTTTTTTTATAAGTAATAAACAGACATTCAAACAGGCGGGTAGAGTGTCCACCAAAATTTTGATTGAATTGCATTGGATAAGGAAAAAAAAATAGATTTGAAAACCTTCCCCAGTTGCGTATATATGGGTATTATATTGTTACTTGGGTTTCTTACTATATTGGTTGTATTCACTGAATTGATAAATCTCTTAAAAGTTCTTTCCATTCTGGTCATTAATTTTATATAGCTAAATCAGGGGACACGAAGATTTTATGTTACATTTTCAATGGGGGACACAAGAAGATTTTATTTCTTTTTCTCTTGTTGCTATCTATCCTAAAGGTCTTGTTTCAAAATTTGAAAGAAAATTGTGAGTTTGGAGCCCATGCAGTTTGGTCATGCACTCTATGGTTATTTGAGAATGGAGCACTTTTGAGTTGAAGGTTCGATGAGTGTCAGGGAATAGACTATCCTTTGGTGCCATGGAGGAGGTTAATGTTCTTTGGTCCTGTGAGAAGAATGAACTTTTATACAATTCTTGACGGGCATTTTATTCCACTCTATTGGATACTTATTATTATTTTTTCGATAAGTAAATATGATACTTATTAAAAATAATGATATCTTTGGTATAGGGAACAGATCAGCTATTTCATAGTTAGATTAAATTTTCATGATGATGAATAGTTATTCCATGGGAATAGCTTTGCCTCAAAATGAGGACATGCCTATTCCTTTAAAATAAGAGGAATAGCTATTATTGAGGTATGGGAATGGAAAGTTTTAAAAAAGCCCTGGAATGATATAGTTATTCCTAACTATTTTGTAGTCCGATTAAATTTTTATGATAATGAATAGTTATTGCATCGGAATAACTATGCCTCAAAATGAGGATAGACCCCTTCCTTTAAACATATGAGGAATAGCTATTATTGAGGTATGGGAATAGAAAATTTTAAAAAAGCCCTTGTATATTGTTAAACCTTAAAATAAAAAAAGGAACTTCTAAAAATATTTTCGGGGTGGCCAGAACTGTCACAAAACCTGCTGGACCACCCCTTGAACAGTGAATCATCTACGTTTTAATAATTCATCAACAATGGTTGAAACTGCAGGATGCCTTGATTTTGTCCACATGTGAAGTTACTTTTTTGAGACATGCTTTTGTACCTAATTTGTCTATCTCACCATAGTATCGGTTTTGATCTGTTCATATAATGTATGTGTACCATTCACGCATGCATATCGCACTCACACACATTCGCAAGAAAGAAAAAAAAAAACACTTGAATATATAATTTATACATTCGATATCTTTTGATGCCTTAAGCCATGTATTGTGTAGCTCCTATACTTGGTATTTTCAAGTCTGATTACAGCCAAAAATTACTTTCCAACGCTAGTTGATTGTTTCAGGATACTCAGTCCATTAATGAGGCTCCTCTTAGAGCTAATGAAGTCCCAAGAGACTCTCAAAATGCTTTGGTCGTCTGCAAGTGTGAGAAAACCAATGATTGTCATATGCCTGACATGGAAAATCAAAAACCCTTCCCCATGATCAAATATAAAAGAAGGCGTCAACATGAACTGAATTCTAACCATTCAAATCCTTCAGAGACTTCAACTAGGATGAGTCAGGATCATGGTTCCTCTACAAGCACCACCGCAGCAACAACCTTGATGACGACAACAAGCACCACCACCACCACGGCAACTACAAGAAACTTCCTTTCTGCACTGGTGGAATATTCACTGATAGAATCTTTGGAACCCAAAGATAGTCTTTCAGTTTCTCCCGAATTTGATCCTGCTAGTCTCGATTCATCTGTGCCTCCTAGCTGCTTGAAATTTATACAAGATTTGCAAAATGAGATTCATAAAATTTCAGTAGAGAGGGAGACATTGAAGTTTGAAATGATGAGTGCCCAAACCATGATTAACATTCTTCAATCTCGAATAGATCTTCTGAACAAGGAAAATGAAGATTTGAGGAAGGGTAACTGAGATGTCAAGTGAACGGCGGCAGTGCGGATGTAACATCATCTGTTGTTATGTTGTAAGAATCTTCAGCTTCCAATGTGGCCTTGTACCCCAAGTGAGTTGATGTTATATTATGTAATCTTTTTGAGCGCAAGTTTATTGAACTTCGTTGTAAGAAATCGAACTCATGAGACAGTAGAAATGCTTTTTCCCTATTAAGTACTGGACCCTACAGCTGAGGTTCACTGAATAAAACTGGATCATGGCCCAACTTTGCCCTTGATCACTTGGCATGATATACAAATCTCAGGTCGTGTGAAATGTTGACAATCAGGTTTTGTTTACGTTATTACATATTAAAGTCGCACGGGTCTTTGTTATGAACTGAGTGAGTATTATATATATGTATATGACCTGAAATATTGATCTTCTCATCTTTTCAGCCTTCTAAAGGCCACCCTCATGACCAGCTATATAAACAAAGGTTAGGGCTGCAAACGATCCGATCAAAGACGAGTTCGAGTCGAGTCGAGTCGAGCTGGACTCAAATAACTCGAGTTCAAGTTCGAGTCGAGCTGAGAGTTTGCCGAGTCGAGTCGAATTCGAGCCGTTCAAAGACGAGCTCGAGTCGAATCGAGTTATTTATCAATCTTTATTTTTACTCTCTAACGAACGAGTCGAACTTAGTTGAGTAATTACTCGAGTTTCTTACTCTTTATAAATATTTGACTCAATAATTTTTTTGTGAACTTAATACATTATTATTGTAAAGAAATAAAATGTTACTTCTACATAAAGTAACAAAATATATTACTTATACAAAATATCAAAAATAATATATATAACACAGAAAATATATATAATAAAAGAATATATGTAAGAATATATGCAAGATTATATATATGTATATAGAAATATTACGAGTATTGTTACGATCTTAAAACGAGTCGAATCGAGTTTATACGAATCTTGTTCACGAACATAAACTGAGCTTATACGAGTCGAGTCGAGATTATACGAGTTTAGCTCGTTTAATATTCGAACTAATATTAGTGTTCACGAACAACTCATTTATTAAACGAATCGAGTTCGAATCGAGTTTATACGAATCGAGCTCAAATTGTTCACGAGCAGTTCTGTTCGTTTGCAGCCCTAACAAAGGTTAAACACAAAAATCTGTTTTACTTCACTGTAGTCTTAACCAGTGGAGGGGTCTAGAGACTAAGTTTACGTATGGAATTGCGGTGAGAAATATTATTTTTAAGTTAAGGTTTATAATTTAAAACTTAATGTAATAAGTTCTATTACTAAAATGTCATTTTCTGTTTGGGATTTATGTCTAAAGTATTTTTTAGAGTTAATTACGGTAGTTTTTAAAAATATATAATTATTTGTTGGAATTTTTTAATAAAAACTTTAATTTAGTGTTTTTTGAAAAAAATTGATTTTTAGCTTTTCTAATGGTCTAAAGCACTTTTTATAAAATTATCAAACGCGTTATTTTTTTCTTGAAAAGTGTTAAAAATACTTTTTAAATCTCGAAATGTAATTTCAAACATACTCTAAGTGCATGTTTGAGATTACGGTGAGTAATATTATTTTTAACTTAAGGTTTGTAGTTTAAAATTTAATGTAATAAGATCTACTACTGAAAAGTTATTTACCATTTGAGTTTATGTCTAAAGTACTTTTTAAAATTAGTTACGATAGTTTTTAAAAATATATAGTTATCTAGTGGAATTTTTTTTTTTATAAAAATTTCAATTTGGTATTTTTTGAAAAATTTGTTGTTTTAACTTTTTTAATAATCTAAAGCACTTTTTATATAATTATTAAATACGTAATTTTAAAAAAAATACTTTTAACTATTTAAAAATATTTTTTAAATTTCGGAATACATTTCAAACATGTTCTAAGTTTGAAGACAATAGTACTTTCAAGGTAAGTCTAGAAGATGGAGAAGCTGTTCTGGCATGATCTATTTTGGTGTCCTGGTTTTTGGTTCATCTGTTTTGGAGTGTGCGACTTACCTTTTGGATTGTGCTACCATGCCGTCCTCAAATGATGGCTGGAGTTTACTGCACAACCAAATTTTTTTATTATCATTTTAAAATATTTTTAAAAAATATAAAAAAAAATCAATTTATTAATAATCACTTCTTTAGTCATTAAATAAAAAAAATTAAAATACATGAAGTATCAAAATAAATAAACATACTATCATTTTCCATCTTTTTTTTTTTCGGTTCTTGCCATTTCCTTTTATAAACTGTTTTTTCTTATTGGGTTTTAAATTTAAAGAATAAAGATGATAACTTAAAGGAAAGTTCAAGACGAAAGACTTGTTATGCAACTTATTTTAGAATATTTGATCATTTTTAAATTTAGAATATTTGAGAAATTTCTATTGTTTATTGAGTTTTGAAAAAAGGGAGATAAATTAGATCATTTTTAAAAAAAAATTTGTATTGGTTTTTGCAAAGATGGACAAATAGAGTTGAGATGCCTACCATAACTAATTATTTTGGTTGTCTACGAGTAGTTTTAACTATAATTTTATCTCTATTGAGACTTATTTGAAATGAATTGAATAAATAATTCAAAAATGAAAATCCTTCAAAAAAAAAAATCATATAAGAAAATAAGTCTTTTCGTGGTATTAGAAATTTTGAATAAAAGTTTTTGAAAGTAGTTTTTATATTAGTATTTGTAAATTTATTTTGGTTTTTATATTAGGAGACATGATGTATAGTAATTGATTTTTTAAGAGAAAAATAATTAATAAAGAAAAATCTCAGTTATGTGAAGTCTATGCCATATTAATTAATAAATAAAGTTTTGATTCGTTTTATAATTAATTGGAATCCCACAAGTTATATATTGTTGCACCAAACTTGCAAGTAACGTAACTCCCTGATGTATGCAACTCAAATCCTTTAGATTAGTATGGTTTTGAAGGATAAATATATATTTTTATAGGTATTTTAAAGTATAAAGATGTTTTCAGATTTTTATTTTAAATTAAAATCATAAATAATATAAATAAAATGCATGGAGTGAGACTTTTATTTTAAAAAATATTAAATATTAAATTTGGATTAAAAAAAGGGAAGGAAATCTTTTTGAAACTGAGAATAAACCATTTTATAAGTAATGATATTCCTATAATATTTTTACAACTTTTAGTATTATAGAGTTTTTTTTTAGTTATTTTTTTAAAATATTTTTTTAACATTATTAATCATTAAGAAAAAATAAAATAAAATAAAATATTATTAATATTTATATATTTAATTATTAAGTAAAATTAAAAATTAAATACAAATTAAATACAAAAAAAAACTATAAATAAATTATAAAAGAATAATAATTACATCATTTCTCAAAAAATTAATGAGATAAAAGGTCGGTTTTCCAAACTGTTACTCCAGTATCCTCACGTGCGAGCTTACGACCAACGACCCGAATAAAAAACATTATGGCAGTTGGCACCTTAATCGGACTTTCATTTCATTTTAATGACGTCACTGTCGATGTAATCCTGAACTCCTTTACTATTCTAACCTTTCCCTCTCTCTCTCTCCGCTCATTGCTTGTGTCTAACCCCCGTCTCTTGTTAGGAAGGCTTTGCATCTCTCTCTCTCTCTCTCTCTCTCTCTCTCTCAATCCACTGAAACCCTAACCGTAACTCCGACGTCGATCACTGCGATTCAAACTTTATGGGTCGTGACAACGAAACCTCACTTGCCCCCGGTTTCCGATTCCACCCCACCGACGAAGAACTCGTCCGTTACTACCTCAAGCGCAAAGTCTCTTCCAAGCCTTTCCGCTTCGACCCTATCTCCGTCGTCGACATCTACAAATCCGAGCCCTGGGATCTTCCAAGTAATTCCTCTCTCTTTCTCTCGCTTTATATATTGCTTTTAGTTTTTTTTTTTTTTTCATTTTATTGTTTATTTTGGGGATGGGGTGGACCTTTTAGGCAAGTCAAAGCTGAAAAGCAGGGATATGGAGTGGTATTTCTTCAGTGCACTTGACAGGAAGTATGGTAGTAGTTTGAGGACCAATCGGGCCACGGAGAAGGGTTATTGGAAAACCACGGGGAAGGACCGGCCGGTCTACCAAAACTCGCGCACCGTTGGGATGAAGAAGACTCTCGTTTATCACAGCGGCCGGGCCCCCCATGGTGCTCGTTCCAATTGGGTCATGCACGAGTATCGCCTCGTCGACGAGGAATTGGAGAAAGCCGGAATCGCAATAGTAAGTGTGTTGAGGGCAGAATGCGTTTGTTTTGAGATTCTTGTTGATTGAGGGGATTGGAATTGAAGTTCTTTTTCTTTTTCTTTTTTTCTTTGGGGTTGGGGGCAGGATACGTTTGTGCTGTGTAGGATTTTTCAGAAGAGTGGGACGGGGCCAAAGAATGGTGAGCAGTATGGGGCACCGTTTATTGAGGAGGAATGGGATGATGATGTGGCGAATTTCATGCCCGATGAAGATGCTGCAGTTGACAAAGTGGTAGTTGGTGATGGTGCAACTGACTTTGATCAGGTTTGTGATTTGTCGTTTTCTTATTCTTTTAAGAGAGATTTGTTGCACTTGGGACGAAGGCATTTTGTGAGTTGGAGACGATCTTCAATAACACCGTCTTCAGCCTATTAGCTAAAACCTTGGAAGATTTTTTTAAACACTGCTAATCAAATGGTTCTTGATCTCCATTGCCCCAGCTATCTTAGGAATGAAGATGATGAAAGGAGCATATTTTGTAGGATCTCAAACTTAATGTCAGATAGATCTTTTAAGAGAAATTTGTTGCCCTTGGACGAAGGCATTTTGTTAGTTGGAGACAATCTTCAACAACACCGTCTTCAGCCTATTAGCCAAAACCTTGGAGAATTTTTTAACCACTGCCGATCAAATAGTTCTTGATCTCCATTGCCCTAGCTACTTGGAATGAAGATGATAAAAGTAGCATATTTTGTAGGATCTCAAACTTAATTTCAGATAGATCTTTAGCGTTAGTATATCAACCATCACATTGGTCTTCAGTTTTGTCAAATGTTCTTATTAGTTGTGAGCATCAGTCAGGTGCTCTCCACTATTGCTTAGGATGTCTTGTACCGAGTCATGCTTAGTGCATCTCTTCCCTGCCTGCCATATGTATTTTTTTTTTTTTTTTGGTTGATTCAGATATTTTTAAAATTTTAAGCATGCTTCATTTTTCCAGGATCTTGAGATTAGCATTCCATCAGAAAAAACTCCCAGTCCTTTGAACTTTTATTATGGGGAGACAAGCAACTATGATGACCATTTTGGGGATTTCATTGAAGTTGATCAAAAGCCTATCATAGTTCGCAGGGAGACTTTTGAGCCACGTCATGACCAGCTGGTGGCTGATGTGCCAGAGCAATATGAGATGGACATAAAACCAATCAATGATGACTATTTGGTCGAATTAAACAATAGCATGAATCCACTGGAAGTCAATTACTCCCTCAACAAACCCTATTTGGACGACACTCATAATCCTCCATTGGGTGATGGATTATTCCTTGAATCTAATGATCTTTTAGATCCTGCTGAGTCTGATCCTGCAGGTTTTGACACGCTGGATGAGTACCTGACATTCTTTAATTCAGATGATGACGTAGTTTTTGATCCATCTGAAATTGTGGGGAGTGAGAAGCTGGTGTCTGATCAAGCACCCCTCACACAGAAGGTAAACTCTTACTTCTGAAATACAGTGACTTTCACTTCTGCTTTGGAATTTTGCATTGTAGCTTTTAATGAACTTAATGCTTCATAACAGCATGAGAATGGAGGAACTGACCTAGTGAATCCAGAAATTATACGTCTGTCAGAGGCACAGGGGAGCAATGATGCATCCTCTTCAACGCAGAAGCCAGAGGCCACTATATATGAGTCAGGTAGGATTTGAATTATCAAATCTTCTCTGGTAACTTACTTTTTTGGTATCCCATGCCATTTGTATATAAATACGTAATCCCTTGAGGCTTGTATTCACTTCGGTCTAGTTTTTTCCCTCATCTTTTGCTCTTGGGCTTATTCTTATATGGGTGATTTATGGTGCACAGACATTAAGAATCCATTCATCAAAAGGGCCACTGACGCGTTGGACAGCATCACTGCTCCGCCCGCCTTTGCCTCAGAGTTCCCTGCAAAAGATGCAGCTCTTCACTTTCATTCTGCTGCACAATCTTCGAGCTCCGTTCATGTCACTGCTGGTATGATCAGACTAAGAAACATGACTTCAGCTGGAAATGGGACAGACTGGTTGCTTGGCAAGAATGTTGACATCAACCTCAATATGCCCTACTCACTCCTGCAAGGTGACATTAATTCTGCTTCTATGGTGGCAATGACCGACTTACATGCTGGCAAGACATCGTCCGTAGTTTTACGGAGCTGGTTCTTCTTGATGTTGTTTTGGGTCCTGATTCTTTCTGTGAGCTTCAAAATTGCAAGCCACGTTTACATCAAGTAACGCTGCAAGATTATGATGAACGTTTTTTTGACCACGCTTTTGAGAAAGAAAGGTTGCGATAGAGCAGTCTTTTAACAATTTAAAACGTTATTAGTTGCTCTTGTATACGCATTTTAGTAACAAAAGCTTCGCTAACAGTGCATACGCTGATGAATTGAACCTCCCATCTTGTTTACCGCCTTAATTTTACTTTTAAACACGGAGGGCGAACTTGAACTTGAACAGCTCAACATAAGTGTGAAAATTTTATTATTATTATTATTATTATTTATTATGGAGTCTATATTATTACAAAAGATTTGTATTATAGAAGTCTATATTTTCCCGTATGTTGAGCTTTAGATCGGTCTCTATTAAAGAAGGGCTTCCAATGGCAGCGTAATTATTGCACCCAATCCAAGTTGTGGGATTTAGTTGAAGCAATGGATCCCGAAGCAATATGCAGCACTCACATACATGATACAGCCTAGGTTGCTATTAATCAACTTTTTTTTTTCTTTATTTTTACCGATGAAAAAGAAAAATCAAGTTTCACTTGTCATATTATTCATGATACAATTACATGCCCAGATCGGCTTCAGAGGGGAGAGAGCAAAGAATACGCATCATCCAATCTATGCTAGTTATCACGTCAAAAGGCTTCTTCAATCACAACTTGCCAAACTATATTTTGTTCCATACTTAATTCTAGTTAAATAATAGCATAATCTTAAATTCTGTATAACTTTTCGTAAAGCTCACTCTGGTAGCTTCATTTGAAATCGTATTCCTCAGATATAAAAGCGGTTGGATAAGCGTTACATCTCCCCAGGAAGCATGGTGTCCTCAGGTAAATCACAGAAAGCGACGCCCTGGCGATAAAATAAAGGCAGAGCGTATGAAGAAGATGACATGTACATTAACACAAGGAGGCAAAGCCGCAAATGGACAGAAATGAGAATATCTACCTCCCCTATAAGGTGGGCCACGCATCTCTTCTCAGCTAGCAGTTCTGCTTCTGTCTGCAAAATAATTGTTACAAAAATGATTAAAAATAAAACAAAGGATTTTGTAGATATCAAGATCCTAATGCTAACTGGCCATGATTTATAGAATGACAGTTCAACACACGAATGTGATCTCTTTTCATCTGAGCGTGCCCATTTGGAAAGTGAGATGAAATGTAATGAGTTGAGATGGTTTGTGAATAATTGTGAGATTATTGATTGAAATGAATTGCCATAACAATATCATATGAGGATAGCTTACCTTGGTTATTCGCTCGAGAAGGTAATCATCAAATATTACATTATTGACAAATTCATAATCACCATCTCCCTGTAGAATGGGAAGCATAATTATTATGGTAAAGTCAATTAAGCAGTATTTTTGAAGAAAAAGAAAAGGAATTCTGATCTAAACTTACTTTTGATCTGCATGGCATACTGAAAACAATATCCTCTGCTATTCCATAAGGATTTCCTTTGGTATAAACCTACAATGGAACTGTAACAATGAGAGTGGAGACTAAAGCCATTATTTAATTGGTAAGTCAAGAAGCATGGCTCTAATAGTACTTTATTGTATAATAGTACTGATAATTAGTATGGGTAGGAATTTTCTGTAAAAGTGGCATTCAACTTGCAGTTTCACTTCAAAAAACAACTGTCTCCGATAATAAACATTTTAGTGCCACTATATGATAAACATGAGTCTTTGTTTGGAACAATTGTGAAAAAAAGGAAAATTTTGGTAGGGAAATTCTGATTTGATTCTTAAAAAAACCAGACAGCATAAACAAAGCATATATTTTGTATGCCTGCAAGTTACAAGAAGGTGAACTCACTCCAGATGAAAACCAATCACCCTCAGGAGTGGGAGTAACTAAAGATCGTATTGCATCAGCAATTGACACGGCAGTTGATGCAGCCGAAGATCTTCCCCATTTTTTAATCAACACACCGCCTCTCTGCAAATCAAAATTTACTTTTTAGCACCCGAACCTGAAACTCAAATAGGACAATAGCAGACTTTGCTAATTCTTTAAAGTACGTTCACGTCTTAATCTATTATTGTTCTGCAAAGCTTACCTTCTGGACCTTTTCTGTAAACTCCACCTCTAACCACTTGCGATTGTTGATAACTTCTATGACCGGCATGCCATTGATTCTAGCATTTAAAAAGTCCGGAACCTGATGAAGTTACATAAAGAGTTTCTTTAGAAGATGAGTGGGGGAATGTTTTTTTCAGCAGTCTTACAAAAGAACCTCTTAATGACCTGAGTGGTTGAGTGGTTTCCCCAGATGGTTGCATTTGACACTTTATCATAGAAGACACCTGCCTTGAGGGCCAGCTGCATATAAACAGTCATTATTCAGAACAAAAGTTCTCTTTGGCCGTGATAATCAAATATGTATGTGATTGATGCCTGTGATATTCATGAGCTAATTTTACCTGACATTTTGCTCTATTCTCATCTAACCGGGTCAAAGCATGAAAGTTTTTTGCTGGTATTTTTGGAGCATTTTTCAAACAGATTAAAGCACTGCATATAATAGGAAACACAATGCAGTTACAGGCATGATATTAAACTCTAACTGCAATATTAAACTCAAAATTGTATGTCAAGGACCAAAAAATAACTCCTCTTACTTTGTGTTACAGGGGTTGCCCACAACTATCACTTTGACATTACGGGATGCAACAGCATTGAGAGCCCTTCCCTATGAAGTTAAGATTAAAAAAAAGATATAATAGCAAACTATACAAGCCTTTTGAAAAAAAAAAAAAAAACCCTAACAGGAGATGTTATTATCCATTACCAAAACAAAAATGAGTTATATACCTGCTCTGCAAAAATCTGGCCGTTTATGTCTAGCAAATCGGCTCGTTCCATACCAGGCCCTCGAGGCTTTGCTCCAATTAAAAGGGCCCATTCTACATCTTGAAACACGTCATATGGGTTAATGCCTATACTTACCTCCCTCAACAAAGGAAACAAGGAATCCTCCAATTCCATAGCAACGCCTGCATGAATCAACATGGAGATCCATAGCCATCATTGAGTTATTTTACTAGAAGACTTATTAGAGTATATTAACTTCGAAACAAACCTTCGAGAGCATGGAACGATCTTTCAGATCCCAATAATTTCAAAGCAATAGGTTGATCAGGACCGAAAACCTCACCAGATGCAAGCTGGAAAAATAAAGTCAGATCCCATGTCCGAAGCAAACAACATTCATTTTTTCATAAAAACTTCAAGTTTTTTTTCAAAAGCAACTTTCTTTTGTTACAATTTTTTCTAATTCTTTCCCTCTACTAAGCATTTCGTTTGGACTCTGTTTTAGTGCTACAAATGCTGTGGAAAATGGGAATGTAGATTCAATTTCTGTGAATTTTCGAAAGGAGCCAATAAGATTTTAAAAAGAGCTTAAAAATACATTGGACTGTCAGTGGTTGGCAAATTAGCTCAATGCATCACAACTTCAGTAATTTATCCAAATGTGTAAGGCATTCATTCCCTTGATGTATTACATGTGTATAACAACCCTTTTAGGTTTTAATATATAAAAGGTCAACAAGTGGGAGCGATTTTTACCTCCATCAATTTCTAGATTCAAAAGAGTTCTTAACTTTGAACTCATTGGCTCAAACTGTGGGCTTAAAATCCACTTCTTCTCATTATCTTAAGCTTTTGGGACGAGTGATATAATGTTATATCATAGCAGAGATCCGAATCATAATTCTATACTTTACCACAAATAATTAAATATTCTCCGTATTGGGCCCACTTATTAAGGGGAGTTTGGCCTACATGTATGGGGCGCTCGCTGTTAAGACTTAAAATAACTAATAAAATCTATTTCTTTCCGTTTAAATTTTTAAGAGAAGTTGTGATTTAAGGAAGAAACTCTAACTTTGAAAAGCAGATGGTTAGATATCATCCCAGCTGCTCCGGAGACTGCAACATTAATCAATTTCTTCCAGGTTTTTGTCTCTTCTTCCTGAGACCAAATGATAGTAGATTTGTTCGGTGTAGATAACATGGACTTAAAAAGGCGAAAATGGAGAACTTAAAAAACAGAGTCAACTGGATCTTTCAGAGACAGAAAAGGAAGAAAATCACTACCTTATATCAACAACAAACAATTACACATTGACAAACAACTTCAATACACTTATAGTAGACAATGGAGCGCAACATTAAAATTAAATTCTCAAAACAACTTAATTCGAAACTTTAGATTCAAATTCAAGATAACTCATTGTGTTAGCGTAAAAAAGACGAACACCTTTTGGACAAAAACTTACAGCCTTTAGATCATACGTGAGGCAGAACACGCCGAAGCATTCGGACTTGTTCTTGGGGTCCTCAGCTTGCTCTATGACCGGAGCTTTAACTTCACTGAGAATTATCAAAAACCATAAGATAATTAAGACGCTACGGTTATGGGACAGAACTGTTGGGATCGAAAAAAAGCTTACGTTGTTGCAACAGAGCAAGAGATAGTGGTGCTTCGTATTTGAGGGAACGGTCGAAAAGCGCAGTGGCGGTAATTGACGAGGCGAGTGGATTTGAATGAGAGTTGGGATGAATGTAAGTGAGTTTTGGGGAATGAATGTGATAGCTCTGCCACCGCCATGGCAGCAGAGACGGACATTACAGTGAGAAAAAAAAAGTTCTAGAGAGAGATAGAGAGAGCACTCCAGTTAAAAGAGAAAATATCTCTTTAACAAGAGAAAGAGAAGGTTTTTATTGAGTATGGGTATTCTGGAGGCCGGAGCGAAAGGTGAATACATGTTTGTGTACTTTGAAGGGATGTTAGTATAAGGCCATGCACAGGACACCTGTCAAAAAAACGTGAGCTTTGAAATCTCTTTGTTGTTTTTGTGAAGCTTTTGGTAGGCTGGAATT
Organism: Platycarya longipes; assembly: GCA_036559045.1. Lineage (NCBI taxonomy): Eukaryota > Viridiplantae > Streptophyta > Magnoliopsida > Fagales > Juglandaceae > Platycarya > Platycarya longipes. The sequence goes on along the minus strand of CM071790.1, from coordinate 9,915,148 downwards.
ACAGTTGTGGGAACTTCCATTTCTGGGTGGCTCTCGTTTTCGGCGTGATTGTTCCCTCTGAGATTATCTGATACCAAACTTCTTTAGGAGAAGAACATGGGTTGGGACATGACTTTGGTGCCAATTGTTTTGGTGACAAGAGATTGGAAAAGTTAACAATTAAGGTTTTGTTTGATTTTATAAATGAGATAAAAAAAAAAAATAAAAAAAATTATTATAATATATTTTTTTTATGTTAGTTTTATTTTAGAATTTAAAAAAATTATTTTAAAATTTGAAAAAATTGAATTGTTCATTTTATTTTGTATAGAAATTTAAAAAAAATATATAATATGTATGTCTCGGAAAATTTATATATAATATGTATGTCATGTTCTTCATCTTGATCTTGCTTTGATTACCTCAAATTAATACGATATTATTAATTGATCACTTGCTGTACTGCCCGTACGGTACGGCCGGGAAAACTGCTCATGCGTCATTGATCTCATGATCGTATGCGGGGTTGAAATTTCTGAGGAGTCAACTATTAAATTACCTGATCAAATTGGTCTTAAAACTAATAATGATGATATTAGAAAAATGATCAGATAATTATCTCATTAATTTGTGTTTTGCTTTTTTATTTTTTAAACTTGCCAAACATGATATATATCATCATGCATGCGTACGTGTAAAACGGTCGAGTTGTTCTTCCTATATATTCCTTGAATAGTCATGATATACATGAATTGTTATTATTCGATCTGTGCATTCGTCACCAAATTGAGATGATAAGCTAATTTCCAAAACCGTTGACATAATTTGGCACGTTCAGATTTCTTTTTTAGATGAGCTAATCTTCCATACATTTGGTATAAGCAGATATTTTTGATCTCATCATCGTGGGTAGATTGTAGGAACTCATCATCGATCATAAGTTAATCTGTTCTAATACTATATAGAAATACATATTTCTTTTTTTAAAATACCTAATAAGAGAAGTAAGATAACTTTTTATAAAGATTAGAATAAATTTGTTTTTAAATCATGTGGAAATTTTTTAACATTCTTCCTTACATATGGGTCAATATTTTTGATATCATCATCATCGTAAATAAGTTAAAAGAGCCCATCATCAATTATAAATTAACCTACTCTAATACTGTATAGAAATACACATTTCTCCTTTTAAAAGATCTAATAAGATAAATGAAATAATTCCTTTATAAAAACTAGAATGAGTTTATTTGTTATTAAACTGCCTGGACTTCTTAACAAGCACAAATAATCTTTATACTTTTCATGGATTATTTTATAGATTTTGAAACTTGGAAGATTGGTTATAAACAAAAAAAAAAATCCTCCCAACTTCTGTTCTGGTTGCTGCAATCCCCATATATACCTCAATATTTCAGCAACCAAAGATCCAAGACAAGTCCCAGAAGGCGTAGTCAATTATACCTTCCGCTGGGCAAGAACTTCTGTTACTCAGCTGTCCGTCAAGCCGCCTATCAGCGGCTGTTGCAGGATTGAGGTTCCTATTAGAATTGGACGCTAAATCTGTCATTTTATCATGTGCGTTGTTTATTAATATTAAAAAACAGGAAGAAGATACGTTCAAACAAACCATTGAACCAAGCTTCGGAGGCCCATATAATTAAAGGAAACCAACTTTCAAGTGGGGCTCCTAATAACACCACTGGCACAGGCACTGCATGTATTTAATTCGTTAAGAGCATTAGCAATGATCTTACTAATTTTTTTAAAATATATATATAATTTTGCACACTTTTTAAAAAAATTTGATCATATTTAATTAATAATTAGAAAAAAAATGTGAAAAGAAATGAATAAATGTATTTTTTTTCTACTTGTAAATAATAATTTTTTAAAACTCTCTAAATTTGGAAAGTTTTGGAGAATTACTATTCACAAATAAAAAAAAAGTACATTTATTCTCTTTTCTCCATTTTTTTTCCTCATTATTAATCAAATATAACTAAATTTTTTTGAAAAGTGTGTAAAATTATACTTTTAAAAAAAAAAAAAATTAGCAAAACTATTACTAATGCTCTAATAGAGATGGTGGTAAACGGTTTAAACAATATTATAATTTCCAAAGACGTCAAAATTAAGGATTAAAGTTTCTGGAATTATTTTGTTGAAACTTGAATATAGTTCTGTTCGAACAAATTTTGCAGCCAAGCAAAAGGAAACCCTTTTTTTTTTTTTCACTTAAGAAAAAGAATTTTATAGATGAAAAATCCTGGAAGAAACCGTGTTTCTTGGCAATGACAAAATTATCTTACATAAGCAACCTCATTTGAGCCGAATAACCGGTATAGTATCCAACTTGTTGAAGAAAGGAATAGCAGAAAGCAGGCTAAGTGTTTGAGAAAATACCAGACCCAACATTGCTGTGAAATACCTCTCGGTTTCCGCTTTTCACTCATATCATTTTGTGTACAAGTGTGTTTCTTTATATAGTCATATATACTGTAATCAATTATTTACAACCAATCTAAGGTTGTTATGACCTATTGTACTAGAAGGGTACAAAATATTATTTGTGATTTTCTGCTGCTGTGCTGATGGTCTCTGCTCCACTATCTTCTGCAGTGCTTTGCAAATGCCTTAATAAAACTCGTGGTAACATGGAGTTTATGGAGAAAACATCATCGTAGCCACTTGCCCCTTGTTTTGTAATATGTTTGAGGAGGCCGATAATTCTTCCTTTATTAATTAGCCTCGTTCTTGCGTGATTAGGTCCCAATGTTCTTTTTGTTTGACTTTCCATTCATCAAATCATTCTAATTAGCCCGTTTGGATGTGGCTGGTTACGAGTGATTTAACCTTCGATTCAATGCCCATAAAATGTTGTTTTAATAAAAAAAAATAAAAAAAAAAAAAGATTCAAAGGGGTATCATCATGTCATGTAGTAACAACAACCAAAATCCAAAATATAGCCATCGTCTTCAAATGTTGTGGCTTCCATAGGTTCTGGCTCATAAAATTTGAAGGAGGCAATTTTTATCTATGCCTCGGTATGAAAGAAACAGGCCGTGCATCGGTGCATGTATGCATCATCTCTCTTTCATATATATATATATATATATATATATATATATATATATATCATGTGCTTTGAGGACCTCTCTGTACTGCTAGCTTCTTCAAGGTCATTTTTCTTGATCTCTTTTGTTAGCTACATGCATGCAGATTGTTTTCAAGAGATGCACATGTATATCGCGATGCCGATTATAGACTACTTAACGCACTCCTTCATTATATATATGTAGCCTTACTCTAAACGTTATCATTATCAATAGAAAAACTCTAAATACAAATAACATTGGACACTCATATGTGCACAAATATTAAAGTAAAATGATAGATTTAATACAACACTTAAATTTAAAATGAAAAATATGAAAGTAACTAATCAAAATATATAAGTGTATATATGAATGCATAATATTATTTGTATGTAGTATTACTCCTAATAAAATGCAATACAGATATTACCGATTACAAAATGTGGTTGATGATCATTCATGATGTCCAAGTAGAAAAATAGAAAAAGAAAAGGATGGCCGTTAAAACATGGAGCCCATGCTTCTTGGTGAAAGAGTATGAAGGCCAGCTCTTATATTGCTATGATTGAAGAGAAAGTGCGAGCAAGCTAGCTTTGCATATAAAGGCCACAAAGAAAGCTGGCAAGTATGAAAACATGGTGCCATTTGTCATTCTAAGCTTAAATTGAAGAAAAGGAACGCACTTCAGCAATGGGTGATTCGCGAGAAGGACTTGTAGTACTGGTACTTTGGGTTAGGTGAGTTTTAGTGGGAGTTTGTGGCGTGGGATCACATGCATCTATAAAGCCCTTCATTTTCTACACCGACGCCACGTTTATGGTAGTAGAAATAATATTGAATTATATGATTATCCGTCATTATAGATAAGTCTCCCACAATTTTTCTATAAAAATAAAAAATAAATTTTATTTTAAAAAATTTAAAATTACTTTATTTAAGAATCATAATTAGCATTTCTCATATTACTTTGCCATAAAGCAATTTTATAAAATTCAATTTATAAACTAACGCAATAATTTATTTAATATAGCATGTTAAATTATAAAATTATTTGTATATATATCTAAGAAATTTGATTATATTATATAAAATTACACCAATTTATTTACGAATTTTTATTAAAAAAAATTATGGCTGTAACTTTATGTTGATATTCCTACTTGATAAAAACAATATACTTACACATCAATATCTATAAACTAATAATGTCTCTCTCCAACGGCCACATGATGCCTGGTACATCAAACTCATTTTAGGCCTTCATATATCGGCCAATACCGTATTCAAGGCCGCAAGCCGTTTATATTAAAAAACGAAAGAAATTTTGAGTTTTCAGTTATTTCTATTAATAAAAAATTACTATTAAAAATTATTTATTTGCAATCAATTAATTCTAATGAAATAACTATTTGCAATCAATATTAATTACAAATAATTTAATTATAAATAACTTTTTATCGCAATTAATTAATCATAAAAATTCGTTTTTAATTGTAGTGCTGGTAAATATAGCTGTGTGTATGATTTGCATAGAGATTTACTTCAACTGCAATACAAGCTCAATATCACATTTTTTTCAAAGAGAACCGGCCATCCCCCACAATAAATTATAATAAAAGAAAAAAAGAAAATAATGCCTTCCTCCGTCCGTGTCAAGTGCAGCAGTGATCCATCAAGTATGAACAGATGGACGAACTGGGGATTACATTTCATGGGTCCCATCTCCAAAGCTTCGTTTCAGGACCCATCAAGTCAAAAGTGGAGGTTAACTTTAGCATTCTATAGAGAGAATTTGCATGCAGACAAGATCAAGATCAAGGTCAGGAGTCCCACCAACATATGATCACGCAGAATTGCACCATCTCTACCCCCACTACCAACACCACTATCCAAGACCAACACTCGTTTCCAATTATCTTTTTATCCATGCACTAAAGTGACATTAATAAAATTAGAAGCTACCAGAATGTGGGAAATTTTCACCTTTACGATGCCTATATATAGAGGCCCTGTCTTGACCTTTTTCACTCGCAAATTATCGATTGCTCAGAGTGATCAATAAACAGAGAGAGAGAGAGAGGGAGAGAGAAATCTTTATCTCCATATTAATCTTAGTCATCTTACGTTGAGTTTTGGTATTTCAGAAATGGCCAGCTCTAGGCTGGTTGCTACTGCATTCTTGGCTTTGCTCGTTGCTGACTTTGCCTTTGCCGCGAGATCACCAAAGGTCAGAGTTGGGAAGAGTGGAAGTGGTGGTGGAGGAGGGGGAGGGGGAGGTGGTGGTGGTGGTGGTGGTGGTAGTTCAGGAGTTGGGTCCAGTTCAGGCTATGGTTCAGGCTATGGGTCTGGGAGTGGTTCTGGATATGGTACTACAGGAGGAGGTGGTGGTGGCAAGGGAGGAGGTGGAGGCGGTGGTGGAGGATCCGGGGTGCTTCGGGGTCTGAATTTGGGTCTGGAAGTGGTTCTGGCTATGGGTCAGGATATGGATCAGGTGGTGGGACTGGAGGCGGAGGAGGTGGTGGAGGCGGCCGCGGTGGCGGAGGAGGTGGAGGCTCAGGAAATGGAAATGGCTCTGGTTATGGCTCGGGATATGGAAGTGGCAGCGGATATGGAAGTGGGGGTGGAAAAGGAGGAGGTGGCGGAGGAGGAGGAGGTGGAGGTGGTGGTGGTGGTGGAGGAGGTGGCAGTGGCGGAAGAGGCAGCGGTTCTGGTTATGGCTCTGGTTCTGGCTCTAGTGGTGGATATAACCCTGGAGAAAGTTATGGAGGCGATGAATTTCCATGAACATAATAAGCTTGATCAGTTTCTTCTTTATGGTATTTAAATAATCCTATGATCATTTGTAATTTCAGAATAAATTGTAGCGACTTCACCCTCACTTTATGCATGTTATGTATTGGGTGGACATTGCAAACGTCCGTGTCCGAACATTTGCACCCTCTTAGATATTGTTGTTGTTATTCTAAGTATTATTATTATATTTCTACAACATAAAATAAAATAGTTACTTTGCTATTGTTAAATTGAGAGCGTAATATACTTCAATGATTTTCGAGGACCATATTCTCAGTTAAATGCCAAGGATCTCAACTATCTTCCACATTTGGTCCATAGCTCCATCCCAATGATAAAAACGAAAAATATATTTTTTTTCCCTTATTCCAATTCTTCTCTTCTCGAGTCGACAAATTAAGTTGAAAAATAATATGGCTAAGAAAAAAAAGGCCAAAAGTTAGTAGTTACGAGTTTCCAACGACTAACTAGAGGCACCCTTCTTTTGGATAAGTACTCTGTAAGATGTTTTTATTTATGGATGCTTATGTTTGCTCACACACAAAAAAGAAAAAACTAGAGGCACCCTTCCAATTTCACAACTTGGGCTTCAAGATTGTTCCCAGCTTGATTAAACTCATGGCTCAGCAGCAACTGGCAGAAAAACGACAATGATGATTGACTACAATGCGACATTGATTACAACAGAAAATTTGAATCCAAATAGAGAGAATTCACAATCCTGAATTGCAGGAATGATTCGTTACAAGCAAAGAACTTGTACACATAATATAAACAAATATACTCACAAACTTATGTGACTTCATATAATCTATTAGATTACTTTATAATAAAAATAACTCTACAACCTGACATATTTCACCAAGTCATGTCGGTTTATAAGTTTATTTTGCATAATCTCTTTATAGTTAAAATATTTCTCTTACAAGAATTTTCTAACATTGAAAATCAGACAAATAATTGGAAAGTTCGTAAGTTAAAACTGTTAAGTGAAGCTGATCATTCTATATGGTCAATGAATTATGGCTTCTTCCAGTATGTTCTTCCAGATAAAATTAAAAAAAAATAATAATCCATAACCTCATACAAGTTACCAATAAAAATTCTCTCAACAAGAAGAAAATTTCCCGCTGTTGCTACTACTAAATTATGCAAATTTCTTCCAACTTATATCATCATATGAAAACATATTTCAACAGCCCGTCTTTTCTTTTGTTTTAACGACGACCAAAGGTATTAGGAAATTGCAGGAAGGTCCACCAGAACGTTCTTAACATGAATTTTGAACAGGAATGTTTTAAAACTAGTCAATCACCCTCTCAGAAGCATAGGCCACCTTCTGCATTATCATGGACTCGGCTGCCCTTTATTGCTCTGTGTGACCCTGTGATTGTTACTTTTCTGCAGAACAAGGTACAAGACGGACAAGCCATTAATACTTTATCGTCTAGGAAATGGTAAGCAAATCGAAGACCTTGATCAAGTCCTTTTTACCTATTACTCGTCCCAGTTACAAAATCACCTCTATCTGATATCTTTATTCTAGCCCCAGTAACCTGCACAAAAATAATGAGTTATAATCACACGCTTCTGCATTATGTGAAAAAACTACACCATTGGATGCTTATGTACCTGGCTGATTTCCATTACATTCCTTCCACCACGACCAACAACCAACCCAATATGATCATCTGCGATGCCAATAGTCACTGAATTGCTGCGATCCTCCTGGAGAACATCAGAACGCTTTCTGTGAATCACAATCCAACATAAATGGGACACATTTTTTTTTTAATTCCCAAGAAATAGGCATAAGCCCAAGTATACAAGACGTATATGCAAAAGAAATACCTACTACTTTCCAAAAACAAAAGGAAAACTAAAACAGCTTCTGGAAATGAAAGACTGGAAAACTAAAACAGGTTCTGGAAATTATCTTCCATTACAAAAGGTTTAGCCCACAAACTCAAAAGTACTAAAGAAAAAATCCCTAAGTTCTCCCAATGGATGTTCTTTCTCTTCGAAGCATCTCATATTCCTTTCAAGCCATATGCACCACATGAGACAAGAAGAAATCATCTTCCAAACACAAACCGCATTCTTGCATCCCAACCCTTCCACTCTCCCAATAAATCCACCACTTCCTAGTTCCTTGGGCATTACATAAATAAACCAGTCCCATTCAAAATCTCATTCCACAAGAACCTAGCCACTTCACAATGAAGAAAGAGGTGATTAAAAAATTCCCCATCCTTCTTGCATATGACACGCCAATCAGCAATGTACATACCTCTCCTTCTAAGATTTTCAGTTGTCAACACTTTGCCCAAGGATGCCACCCAACAGAAAAAAGCAACTTGGAAGGTACTTTCACTTTCCATATGTTTTACCAGGGAAATTCACAACTCCTGTGACTGGCTAATATTCTGTAAAAAGAGACTCAGAACTTTTTTCTGTCCTCCCTACCTAGCATCAACTTTGAACTTTAAAGTCTTTCCAGAAATGCCTTAAAATCATCCACTTCCCAGTCATTAACATCCCTGATAAAGACTTTCAAGCCATATGCATCACATGCAACAGAAAGACTTTCCTACAACTGCATTTTGATCCCTTCCAATTTTGAGAAGAGATGGAAAGTCCAGCTTAAGTGAAGAATCCTCACACCATGAGTCATGCCAGAAAAGTATCCTCTTCCCATCTCCACACCTTCATTCTAATATGATTTGAAAAAAAAAAAAAAAAAAATCCATCCTTTTCTAATGAACTTCCACAAACTCACTATGTCCGCACCACTAGTATCTTTACATGGGACACATATTGCTCGGAACATCTCAAAGCAATACCAAAATGATGTCCAAGATATTAAAATGTAACAAACAACTCCAAATCTAGATCAATCTATTTTACTGTACAAAAGGTCAAACCATCTGGAAAACAGGAAGCACAAAGCCTAGTTCTTTCATTGCTATTAAAACCATCAGGAAGGACATCCAGTTTCTTATCTGTGCTTCTAACCAAGATAGCCTGATTCGCTACCAGCTCTGGGAGTTCTTCATCAAAAGCATACCTTAATCATACAAAACTGGACTCTACCATGCAAATTTATCAAGCATCTCTACCAAGAGCTACAAACTCTTAGAAATCCACATTAATATAATCAATGTAATTAACATCACGAAACATCAACAAAACTAAAGCCTTATGGAGCATATCAAACCTTGTTACTCTGAAACTTCCCTCCAGCTCCATTTGGTCCATAGCCCACTGTATTCTGGGGTGCTGTTGCAACAGAAGGAAGCACATATGTATGTGGAGTACCATGAAAACCGGAGAAGGAAACACCTAAGATTCAAGTTGAAGGGAACTTTCTTGATATTAAAGTTCACCTTTATAACTCCAGGCAAAATATATAAGCAACATAAAACTATGCTTTTTTTTTTATAAGTAATAAGCAACATAAAACTATGCTATAGCCTGTAAGACCACAATTTCTATTTATTGAAGAATATGTGTAATCATTATTTAACATTGAAATACGTTTGATATATTATTAGAGAATGTTATACAATAGTGTAGAATGTCAGGTACTAGCATTTCCATAAAACTTGTCAATAGACCAGATGTTACCAGCACCTTAATGTTAATGAACTACTAAATTTATATCACCCAGAGCTAAGGTAAATATTTTCAACTGAGTCCTGGATGCATGAACAGTCTTCAAACAATCACCACTACCAAGATAAATAAACCAACAATTCAGTCAACAGGCCATTTAAAACCAGTAAGTCTGTAGTAAGAAGTTGAATATTGTTTTCCTCTTGGGGTATTTTTAAGCTTTATGATAACATATGGTGTAAAAACATCCACGTCAAGTGTCAATAAATAAGGCACTACTTTGCAATACCAAATGGCAGAAATTGTCTCTCTGTTATTAAAAAGAACCACAGGACAAGAAGATGGAATTATCATACCATAGTACCAGATCAAGCACTACAAACATGGATGACAGAACATGTGCACTGAACATGTAAGGACAGCCACTTTACAACATTGCTTTCATTTCAATATCACTACCCAAAATTCCATCAGCATCTTCAAAAAGAAAATAAGGTAAAAAAAGGATGGATGCTTGATTCAAAGAGTATACTGCACATCTCTTCGACAATGGAGGAATTTTGATGGGCAACTTGCCTTCAGGCCACAACTAGCAACTGTAGATTTTAGACAGGAATTACTGGAATAACTGGCTTCATAATTTTAGAAGACAAAATTTTTATTAGGTTTTTAGGAGACAAAAATTAGAGGCATGGCATGTTGTCCTCGTGTAAATCAACGCAAAAGTTGCAATATATAGGGTCTTTCTATGAACCTTCCAAATTTCATTGCAAACCTACTCATTCACCAAAAAGATTTAACTATACTTATTTACAAACCTACCAAAATGTCACAGCAAACTGAAATGCTGTGCCAAGTACTATGCATTGACAAAACTGAAAGCACTTCACACCAAAGCAAAAAACATATATTACAAAGTAAAGGACTTAAAACCCAAGGAAACAGGAAAACTGATTTGCATTACTTAAATCCATTAGACCTGAGAATATAAAGAACATGAATGAAACATGCTAGTAGCAAATGAAAATTATAAGCTGCTCAGAGTAGAATAGAAGCATGATTAAATTGATAATTTGATAACAGAAGACACACCTGGATATGAAAATGGGGTATTCATGGACTGGGAGTAATGAGGGTCTTCAGCTAGCTTAGAAATAATCAAATCAATAGCCCGCATCTGTTCATCTAGATTTCCAGTAAGTGTCACTAGCCTATCATTCAAACCATGGTAATTATTATCCAGAGGAGATATCTTAATGCCAGCTTGTGAGTCTTCGATAAATGACCTGATCAATCGTAAAACTAGATGTCAGCAATATTTTTTTTAGGACAGTACATAAACAAGAACCTGTAATACAAAGTCAATAAGTAGTTGATCTTGCAATTAAGAAAAATCAGATATCGGGAATTAGAAAGCTACAAATACAAAACTTAAGATGTGTTTTCTATAGACTTTCTTTTTTGTTTTTTTACTTATAAAAAAAGTGAGTAGGAAGCATTGAAAAGTTGTTTGGATAAAAAATTGTGAGGTGTTCTTTTTTTGGGTTTTTATATAATAAAAAAAATTGGCCTTTTGTTTTCTTTTTCACGGAAACTTAGGTATGAATTCTTTTTTTGGCAGTTGAAAAATTGTTCTGGATCTAAGATGTATAATTGAAAGTGAAATAGAAATTCTGAAAAACATTTAAACCAGGAGTTTTAAGTTTTAAATAAGTGTGCATGGGTTCATTTTATTCCAAGCAAGTTTGTGTCAAACTTAATTACAACTCAAGGATTGGTAACTGGTATAGTTGAAGTCCTGTATCAAGCTTTAAAATGACATTAGAAATGCATTTTACATGAACTTCAGTTTCTGGAAGAAAATAATGCTGTAATGCTAGTCATGTTCATTGTTTTCTCACAAAATAAGGAAATAACAAAATTGGGGTAAAAAATTTCAATATCGTCTAGGACCATTCTAGCTTAAAGTGGCATTTCAGGCTTTCATATATTAATTTCTCATTAACATAACACATTCAGATGAGTATCATGAAAAAATCAAATCAACCGTCCCAATGTTTGACCATTCTGAAAAGGGAAAGAAGATTTAAAAAAATTCAAGTGCAAAAGTGTTTGTATATAGTGGCCAATAAAAATTCCCATCTTTTCTCCTGTACTTGCTGGGGAGGTGCAGCTTCGGAGAAAGGTGGAGATCCTGGATTAGTTGGCGTATAACCACTGCAAGATTCTCTGTTCTGATCATTGGATGACCAGAAGGCTTCTTTTTGAGCTCTCGAGGTTTGAGACAAGGAGATCCACTCTTGCCTCTGTTGTTTGTCATAGTTATGAAGGCTTTCAGCAAGATGTTATTGGCTTTGGTGGACAATGGTTTGATGAGTGGGTTTCCAATTGGTATTCCTGAGAGGGGAATTACTAATATTTCTCATTTGTTATTTGCAGATAACACACTTGTTCTATGCGAGGCAGATCAAGATCTGGTGCGAGTGGTGAAGGCTTTGTCCCTGTATTTTGAAACAGCATCTGGATTGAAAGTGAGTTACAACAAATCAGAGATTGTGCCGATCAAGTTCGCAATATATAAGAGTTGGCCGAAAATCTTAGGTGCAAAATTGTTGCCTTACCTATGACATACTTGGGGCTGCTACTAGGGTCTGCTTCTAGGTCATCTGGGATTTGGGACAAGGTTATTGAGAAAATGGATAGAAAGTTAGCAAGGTGGAAGAGCATGTAACTGTCTAAAAGGGGTCGTATCACACTGATCAAAAGTACATTGTCAAATCTACCCACATATTTCTTGTCCATATTTCTTATACCAGCAAGTGTGGCAAATCGTATAGAGAAGATTCAACGGGATTTCTTGTGGAGAGGCATGAGGGGGGAGTTCAAATACCATTTAGTCAAGTGGGAGATGGTTTGCCATCCTATCTCGAATGGCGGGTTGGGTATCTGCAACTTGAGAATCTTCAATCAGGCATTACTAGGCAAATGGCTATGGAGATATCACAATGAACCTGAGGCGCTGTGGAAAATTGAAATCAATAGCAAATATGGTGGCCTATAGGGGGTTGGAATTCTTGTGAAGTAAGGGGAGAGAGTGGGGTGGGGCTATGGAAAAAGGTAAAAAAAGGGTGGAGAGTCTTTCAGAAGAACATCAGGATTTAGTTAGGTATTGGAACGAGAATTAAATTTTGAAAGGATAATTGGTGTGGAGATAGGGCACTGCACGATGTATTTCCTTCACTCTTTCAGATAGCAAGTGCTAAAGACTCCACGGTGGCGGAGGTCATGGAGGTTGGGCTAGGAACATCTCTTGGAATATCGCTTTCAACCGGGCAGCACAAAATTGGGAAGTGGGTATTTTTGCAGAGTTCTACAGCCATATATACGCACAAAGACCCAATTCAACAAAATGACAGCTTATGGTGGACACCTGCTCGAAGAGGGATTTTTACAATCCGTTCGTTCTATCTGGTCCACACACAAGATCCTGCTTCTCTGTTCCCTTGGCGGCATCTATGGTGTCACAAAGCACTCTTGAAAGTGGCTTTCTTTGTATGGATAGCGTCCTTAGGTAAGATCTTAACCACAGATAATTTGTGAAAACGAAGGCTCATCATTGCAGATTGATGTCGCATGTGTCGGCGAGGAGGCGAGTCGGTGAACCATCTACTTCTACACTGTGAGACAGCCAGGCTTCTCTGGGACGAGATATTTGGCAGACTAGACCTTGCATGGGTTATGTCAGAGTCAGTGCTGGCAACATTGACAGGTTGGCCTTCGATTCGGGGTACTTGACAAATCAAAACCGTTTGGAAGATGATCCAAATTTGTATTATGTGGTGCTTATGGCTGAAGCATAATGAGCAAACTTTTGAAGACAATGAGAGATCACTAGAGGAGATTAAAGTATTATTTTATAGAACTCTTTGTACATAGTTCATTGCTGTGGATTTTAATGACATGAACCTTCATGATTTCCTTGTTGCTAATGCGCCTACTTAAAAGGGCATATGTGTACTTGTAACTGGCATTGATGCCACCTCATTCTTTAATAATATCTTTTACTTATCAAAAAAAAAATCCCATCTTTCAGTAAATTCACTAGATCATAAGCATGCTTCTTTCAATAAGTAAATAAATGGGGATAAGTTTTCCTACTTAATGGTGGAACCCCCCTTCCCAATTATGCCACCACATGAGCTGTTTGGAACAATAAGCCTCACTTTTGTTCTCGGATCAACATCATCACCTCCTTCAGCATGAATCTAACCAATAAAACCAAAGTTTACTTAGAATAGTGTATATGCATAATAAATTGTCAGAAATACAAAGTTAAATAACACCTCTTTATGAATGAAGTTAAATTAAAAAAATAAAGATTACCTCACTCAGAAATTTGGCAAGAATGAGTTCTACAGCCTTGAGTATGTCATTAATGGCACCAGATATCATAATAATCCTATCAGTTGTCCCTGGGAAAAATTCCTGGTTGCGTGACAACTGAATACGCGCTCCAGATTGTGACTGAAAATCTGTTATTGTAGAGCCACCCTTTCCAATAACAGAACCAGCTGCGGCATTTGACACAAGAAACCTGATGTATGTAGGTTTCTCCATAGAATCTGGGAGATGCAAACATCACAGAAGAATACCAATAAGCAGAAGTAACAAATTTAAATCAAATCTCAACAATTAGGATTATCAAAAAGAGGCCAAATCAAATGATTGTGCTATTTTAACGTCACATCCCATCCAACTTCCACGGTCATAAAGTGCATATTCAACACAACAACAACCAAGATATTATAGACTTATAACAGTGTCATCTGTGCAATAGCACAAATTATGTAATACAAAACGGAGCCTCATATAATAATATTTTTTATAAGTCTCGTATAACTAATTATCATAAGTATGCCACTCTCGGGACACCTAAACGGAAATGACTGTGATTCTCTAAACTGTGGTTCGGCAACCAAACAGCGCAAGAGTAACAATAAGTCATTATTCTCTTCCATCTATTTTCTGAGTAGCTTAGGGTTAGGTTTCAGTTTCGACAGAGATGCAGATTTGAAAACTACATTGTCATCGTCCAACTGCGTCATGGCCGTTATCAAACAATTACAACAAAACAAAGTAACCAGAACGCATGCATTTTAGGAAAGAATTACATCAAAGTCTATGGAGAGATTCGGACATTTAGAGAGAGGGAGAAAGTAGATCGGATCGGAAAGACCTGAGGTTGGCGATTTGGGAGGCGGCGGAGATCGCTTCCGCGGTGCCTCCGGAGAGGAAACGTAAGAAGACTCTGTCGACTCCATTCCTATTATCTCCTCCGCCCCCTCCTCCGTCTGCGCGCCCGCTTCTAGAGAAAGCAGCAAATTCACTGAGAGATATCACGAGAGAGAGACGCAATTAAAATGACTTCCGAGAGGAATACAAGCCGAGGTTGAAGAATAATGAGCGAGAAAGAGAGAACGAGAGCAATCGGTGTGCGCTGTCGGCGAAATGGCGGATTGGGTTTTGGTGGAAGGTTCTGAGCTTTTCGAGTTGGAGCCGCCGCTAGCTATCCATATTCCGTGTGCAGATTGACGCGTGCGCGTGATCGTTAAATATAACCATTTAAAAAAAATTAAAATGCTTAATGATAAGAAAATTATTTTTATACAAAAATAATTGTAAGCCTTCTAATTATGTTATTCTTATATAAATAGTAATATATTTTTATTTATATAAGAGTAAATATGATAAATATAAATGCTTCCTAATAATGCTCATTTTTATATGAGAAATATTTTTACAAACTAATTTATATAAAAATAATCTCATAAATTAATATATTTTAATTTAATTTATCAGATAATAAAATTATTTATTATTATAATATTTATCTGATGACTCGTATAAAATTATGTAAATTTATAGAATTATTTGATGTACTCTATTTATGAATATAGCACTCCATTTTTTATATAATTAAGATTTTGTTTATTTTTATAAATATTTTTATTTTATATCATCTCATCTAATCATTATAAGTTTTTTAAATTTTTATATAAAATAAAATAAAAAATTTAATTTTTTAAAATTTTAAAATAAATATAATATTAAAAAATATATTCTAATAATATTTTTTTAAATTTTATCTTAATTATTTTATCTCATCTGATTTTATTTCATCTCTAAAAATAAACTAAGGCTAAATTACTCTGTTGCGCGAATCAAACGTTGACCCACCTAATGTTGGCCAACCATTTTGTTTGGTAGAAAGGTATTACTTTGGATATTTTTTCGTCGGATTCAACTAATTAATTTATATGTAGATACTATAAAAGTTATAAATTAACATGACCTAATCTCATATATTATAGCTATTTTTTTATGAAAAATGATTCATTTCATTCATAAAATGAAAGTTATATCTATGTCTCATGAAAGGAAGAACTCTAATTATAAGTTAAACTACTAGACTATGAGAAGAACCCCTGCACAATTTTTTTTTTTGATGGATAGTATATAAACTTCTAGAAAACTTTCAAGAGACAAATTGAAATTTGTCTAGAAATATACAAATTCCTTTCTACAGAAGAAATATGGTAGAACAATCTTATTCTCTAAAAAATGATAAGGAAAAAATTTTATCCATTTCTTTAAACAGAAGAATAGGGATAATTTATCCACATCTTCAAAAAGAGGAAAGGATAACTATAGGCATCCTAATTCAAATTATTGAATCTAAAAAATTAAAACAAAAAAAAAAACCACTAAATGAGAAAATTGAAATATATCTAAAAGATATGATTCCGATTTTCAACCATGGAATAAACAAAAATTAATAGAGAAATACAATTGAAAAATCAAAAAAATACTAAATAAGGAAGCTGATGTAGAAAGTGAGGGACACACACCACCTTGAAGGAAACCGGCACTTCAACCCTTCAACTTTCGACTTTAACGAATCCAAAAATACCGCATGTGATAGCTGAAAAGTTTTCGGGAATGACAATGCGTGAAAACCACGC